>CM041777.1:92291684-92658893 GCA_023374045.1 Limonium bicolor | reverse complement strand
CATCCAAGCACCAAAATCACATCAAAAATCCCCTGAAATCACCATCTAAACACATTTTTCAACTCCCAACACATCAACAATCATCAAACATCAACCAAACCACCTCCAAAACGTGAAGAACACCTTCAACAATCAGCAACCAGAAGCTCGGGTTGAACTCAATCCGGAACCGGCACCATCAGAGCCTCCGAAGAATCCCGACGTGAAGAATCCTCCTGAATTTGAAGGTAAAACAGGTTGCAATTCTACTTTTCTAACTCTCCACGACCTTATTAACTCTCTGTCAAATTTTGGGTTCAAACTAACCTTTTTACGCTTCTGTATTGCTAATTACTTTTGTTTCTGCCTTGTTACTTGTTCGTCAAGTTTCATACATAATTCGACTTCAAACTGCAATCTTTCAATCACTAACATCTTGTACATCTTTCAGGCTACACACCCATAAAATTTGAGCCAAAAACACCTTCGGGAACAGCCTCAACGCCGCCGTCCGAGGGCGGTCCGCACCTACGGACGTCATGTCCGGGGTCCCGGACTCCCTGTCCGTAAGCCCGGACGCCCACGGACGGCGGCGGGATTTTAAAAAATTCAAAATTTAGGTTTTCTAATAATGTCCGGGCCCACGGACAGCCTCTCCGTGGCCCCGGACCTTGCAATTTTTTGTTTTCCTTTAATTTTGACTCTTCTGTATAATTAGGTTAACTGGGGTCCGTGGTCTCGGATATGGGGTCTGTGGCTACGGACGTAAGCAAAATTCGACCTAATTCTACCTCCGAAACCCTAGTTTAGGTAGCTTTTAATTTCACTTTAATTTTCCGTCAAAAAATGATAAAAAACACAAAAAAACAGAAGCTCACGCACTTAGGTTAAAACAACTCGTAATAAGCCGTGAATAAACCAAGTAGAGGAAAAACGACCTAGGAAGGGTAATGAAAGTAATTTGAACCCTAAATAAGTTGAATATCAAGCCCCCGAACCCGAACTCTCCTTTCCTAATTTGATCTAGGTTAAAATTAGGTGGCGACTCATAATAGGTTCCAGTGAGCTAGCTTAGGTTTTAATAATTATTGTTATAAGACATAGTTATTAATCTTAGGTTATAAGTGGACCTAAAACCCGACTGATCCTAATCAATTTAATCAACATAGGATAGGGTTTAAAATCGAGGCTCACAGACTGGCGACTCTGCTGGGGATCAAACTCTTAATTTTAACTTGTTTAATTTTAAGAAAGAGGGCTTAACTCGAAAATGTTTATTTATGGCTTTATTACTTTGTTTGTTTACTTTTGTGCGCACTTTAATTTCTGCACCTTTGCATCATGTGAGAGCGAGGGTCCATGCAAACCGATTTTACCCCGGGACCCGTTTGAGGGTCCCCTGTCAGGGACTCACACCTTTTAGGTGATGTGAATAAGTGGGGGAAAAGAGGAGGGTGTCGTCTAACCACACCCCCTTAATACCTGGGCTTTAGCCCCAAGCATTTTCCTGACAGTATCCTTACCTAGCCCATTGTTTGGTCAGTCAAAGACCCGACCGTAGACGCACACCTTCAGGTGATGTGAAAAAAGTGGGGAAGCCCAAAGAGAATAGCGTGCAAGCCCTATTCCTTTGAGGTGACCTGGGCCCATGCCCTAAGCACCTCTCCGGATCGATCCATACCCGGTTTGATTTAAACGTCTAGTGAGGACATGTTGAATTTGTGTGGGCCTTGTTTGCTTGTATGATCGGCCCATTACCCAGCCTAGAGATTGATAGGAACTTCTCCTACATTAACCTAGCCCAACCCGAATTGGCGGCTCCGCTTGTTTGCGGCCTAGAGGTCCTGTTTGGTTTAATATGTGAGTCATTCAGGCTTCGGCCCAAAAGCTTAGACTTAGGCGATTTCTCTTCTGGCCTAATTTGAATTATCCAATCAGTTCTAGGCCCATAAAAAAGAAATCCACCTGAACTTGAAATAACCCACAAGTTCTGAAAATAAAATCTTTTTCTACTTAGCAACCATCTTCTCTGGCCCAAAGAAAGTTAGGCCCATTTGTGATTTAGGGACCATTCCAGCCCATGTGCTTTACTCCAAGCCCAAACACATTCCGGCCCAAGGGCTCATTCTAGACTAGGTAGACTTCTTATTCGGGCCCTAGCCCCAAACCCTAGATCTAGGTGTCACCTCTCAGGCCTAATCAAAGCCAACTGTTTAGATTTCATTCCAAGTTCCAGTTCATAGTCTGAAAGATACTCCAGCCCAGACACGTAATTCTCTAGGTATCCTGGCCCAGTTGCTTTCAGCCTAAGTCTGTTTCGATCTATCTTGTGAAGCGTCATGTTTCAGCCCACTTCCTTTTGTTAGCTAATAATGGACACCTTGGACACAGGTAGACTCAAGTCCTAAGTGCGGTCCAATCGACATGGGAGCCCAGCTCGCAATTTTGGAACAAAAGCACATGGCCACCATTGAAGCTATGGAGCAGAGGCATAGTGCTGCCATGGACGCCGTGCAATCTAACTATGTTGCTGTTATCAAAGAGTTGAAAGCAAAGGCTCTTTCCCTTGAGTCCGAACGTCAAGCTCAGGATGAGTTAGTGGACAGGCTTCTCAACACCCTTTTTGACTGCATTGAAGTTGGCTCCATTAGGGTCCGAGGATCGAAGGGGAATGTCAAAGAAATTGCTACAGAACTCCGGAAAGTGATTAGGCAACCAGGAGCAGCAACTTGCATCCAAAGCTGCACCCGCAAGAAAACTAGGCAACATGAGGAAGACAGTGATCGACAGTCAAGAGGACCTGGTTGGAGCGTTGGGACAATAGAACCACCCCGACGGAATTCTCGACAGAGAGAGTTTACAGACATCGGTCGAACACCAAGACAAGCACTTGAAGAGCTTTGAGGAAGATATCCGATGCAACCGCTCGCCCTGAGGCCAGGAACTACTCATTTGGGGAAGGATCTTAATCAATTTTGTCACTTCCATCAGCTGCCCGGTCACGACACTGACCACTGCAGGGCCCTACAACACAGAATCCAGGACATAATTGACCAAGGGCTCCAATTCTAAGAACATGGTGGAGCGCGCAGAGCACGCGTGCCCAAGCATCATCAGGAATGTTGTTTTTTAGTGTTTTTCTCATTAAATGCATTTCTTTTCTTGTTTAGTTTTCTTTCAACTTTTGTAGTAGTTAGTTCCCTTGATCATTTTCGGTAGTTTTCTTGAGTTTGTAATTTCCAACATTATTCTTTTTGTTGAATAAAACATAGTTCCATTTTCATAATTTTTGTACAAAGCATTATTCATTAATTCGAAAAACTAAAAAAAAGAGCACTCACGTCTTTCAAGGATCACGAAGTAATCATTTTCTGACTATGCAATGGAATACAAAGACTTGCATTTTGTTTCTGAAAATTTGAACATGCCTAACCAAACACCACAACTCACAACCCACAAAGAGGTTCAAGGTCCACATCTATCGAATTGTTGTCACAAACCCCAAAATCAATACTGGGGGCAATCTAAGTTTAAGTTCGTCATCTTTTATCTTTTGTTTAAATGTGTGAACGAGTTTCCGAGTGAAAATCTTGCGAGAGTGTCTTGAGCGGAAAAACCAAGAGTGAACGAGCATGTCATTTTTACACGACTCCGGTGAGACCACATTCAAAGGTGAGGTAAACGGCATAACTCCGACCGAAGGAGATAATTTGTAAATTTACTCTTAGACCTGCGAAAAGTAACAACGAACAGATACACAACTATCAGGAATGACGAAGCACCTAGGTACAACACCACATAGCTAAAAGCTTGTAAACCCTGACATTAAACCCTAGGCACCCCCGCTGAGCCTTTCATATATCCCTTTTCGATGTTGCAAAGCTCCACAGAGCAAGCCAGCCCGTGATGAATAACCAACCCGGTGACCAAAGGAAGCTAGGAGCCTGACTCTCAGATAACGTTTTCATCAGTCCAGAGAAGCAAAGCCGCTATCAGCATGACGAAGTGATCCGCAAATGGTCCCAAAGTGACACAGGATCAAAAAAGATCACATCAAAATAGCTCTCAAAACTCAAAACCGGGAAACACAAGAACCCCGAAGGCAAAGTCAAGAAAGGATCAAACAAAGAGGCAAAACCGAAGTGCCTCGGAGAAATCCAAAAGACGAAGAGAATGGTGTAAAGGACAACTTCAAAAGTCCAAGTCCAGAAGCTCAAAAACAACGTCAACATGAAGCAGTTAGACGACTTCAAGACAAGGAAGATGAATCTGAGAGAAGACGCAAGTTGCAGCTTTGGTCACCCACTTAAGCTCCACATACCTCAAATATCCCTCCATGGTCCCGTTGTCCTTCATCACACCCCGTGGCCACGTTATAAGCTTTAAAGACTTCCGACTTGATAGTTGTGTGTCCAATCACGTGAAAGTAACAGATCAAATGCGTAAATCCATCAAATATCGAATTCAATGGTCTAGAAGTTGTGACAGTAGGTGAGGAACGAGTGCAAGCACCAAACACGCCGAGTGTAGGTTAGGAAGCACCACATAAAAACATAAGCCCTGACCCTGTGAGGACGAGACTCGTTCGCACGTTTAATAAAAGAAAATACTGGGGGCAATCGATCGGAACGATCGATTGCCATGAACTCTAGCTCAGATTGTCTTAAGGGAAAAATACTGGGGGCAATTGTTGGTTCCAACAATTGCTATGACAACACCAATTGGAACCCAGAGCTCAAACATCACCACCACCATCACACACCACAGGCCCACATAAGCCCTTATCTTTACATCATACACCATACCCCACCGATGGCATGTTCATCTCCTAGGAGATAAATTACAAGTCCGAAGTCTATGGTTAGGAAATGATAATTTCGCTTTCCTTTTCATTAAACAGATCATTCTTCAAACACTACCACGTTTGGCACCTCTTTCAGCAATTTTTTGTTTTGGACAAATTTCTTACATACACTTTGATCATATTTTGACATGCACATCCTCATTGCCACGTTTGGCACTTTCATAATTAACTTTCATCATGACCATTGCATCTATTCGTATGAGAATCCTCGTCATAATTTAGGGATACAGATTCTCAGCCGAAGGTACAGATTCTTCAGGGATACAGATTCTCAGCCGAAGGTACAGATTCTTCAGGGATACAGATTCTCAGCCGAAGGTACAGATTCTTCAGGGATACAGATTCTCAGCCGAAGGTACAGATTCTTCAGGGATACAGATTCTCAGCCGAAGGTACAGATTCTTCAGGGATACAGATTCTCAGCCGAAGGTACAGATTCTTCAGGGATACAGATTCTCAGCCGAAGGTACAGATTCTTCAGGGATACAGATTCTCAGCCGAAGGTATAGATTCTTCAGGGATACAGATTCTCAGCCGAAGGTACAGATTCTTCAGGGATACAGATTCTCAGCCGAGGGTACAGATTCTTCAGGGATACGGATTCTCAGCCGAAGGTACAGACTCTTCAGAGATACATATTCTCAGCCAAAGATTCAGAATCACCAGAGCAGCAGAACTCACCAGAGCAGCAGAACTCACCCGAATAGAAGAACTCGACCCAACACCAATTTTCAATCACTGATAGGTAGTCAACGCCTTAGAATAGCTTGACATCATATCATCCTTATAGGTAGTCGGCGCCTTAGAATAGTCTGACATTACTTCATTATTACCTTTAGGTGGTCGACGCCTTAGAACCACTCGACACCCTTCCACTTTACTCATAGGTAGTCAGCGCCTTAGAATAGCTCGACGCAACTTGTCGGATTGCACGTGCGGTCTTTTATGATCCAAAATTTTGGGGTATCACTCAAGCATCAACTAGCCTTTTCATTTCCATTACAAAGTCTAGTTGACGGGGGGCAATCTGTTATACCCAAAATTTCAACCCCCCCGGAAGAGAGTCTCTACTAATAGACTAGTAGCGAGGGTTCCCAGTTCGATCGGCACATTTCAGAGTACTAGAGACAGCTTAGTTATCTCCAGGGGCATTTTCGTAATTTTTTAAGGCTCTTAAGCCCCCTATAGGCTTTCTCTCTCCTCCAAATAAGGTTCAAATCAATTCAAAATGCTTTGAAATTTTAACCCATGATAGAGGATGACATCTGAAGCATAATGGCGTTGGAATTTTGATTTTTCGAATTTCCAATAATTTTCTAGCAATTTTTGATTGAATCTCATGAAAAATTGAATTTAAAAATATTCCAATATCCAAAAAATTCGATTACACTTTAGAAAAATCAGAAATATCATCCTTTACCCATGTGTGAAATTTCATAATCAAATTCCTTTTGGAAGCCCTTGAGCTAAAACGTCGGTAAATCTCGGTTTTTACCGGATTTTTCTATCTTTAAGGAAGCCTATATAAGGAACCTTATCCCATGATCAAATCAGAACCTCAAGAACCCTAGACCCTCAAAGAAGGCAGCCGTCTCATTCTCTTCACGTTTTTACACATCCAAGCACCAAAATCACATCAAAAATCCCCTGAAATCACCATCTAAACACATTTTTCAACTCCCAACACATCAACAATCATCAAACATCAACCAAACCACCTCCAAAACGTGAAGAACACCTTCAACAATCAGCAACCAGAAGCTCGGGTCGAACTCAATCCGGAACCGGCACCATTGGAGCCTCCGAAGAATCCCGACGTGAAGAATCCTCCTGAATTTGAAGGTAAAACAGGTTGCAATTCTACTTTTCTAACTCTCCACGACCTTATTAACTCTCTGTCAAATTTTGGGTTCAAACTAACCTTTTTACGCTTCTGTATTGCTAATTACTTTTGTTTCTGCCTTGTTACTTGTTTGTCAAGTTTCGTACATAATTCGACTTCAAACTGCAATCTTTCAATCACTAACGTCTTGTACATCTTTCAGGCTACACACCCATAAAATTTGAGCCAAAAACACCTTCGGGAACAGCCTCAACGCCGCCGTCCGAGGGCGGTCCGCACCCACAGACGTCATGTCCGGGGTCCCGGACTCCCTGTCCGTAAGCCCGGACGCCCACGGACGGCGGCGGGATTTTAAAAAATTCAAAATTTAGGTTTTCTAATAATGTCCGGGCCCACGGACAGCCTGTCCGTGGCCCCGGACCTTGCAATTTTTTGTTTTCCTTTAATTTCGACTCTTTTGTATAATTAGGTTAACTGGAGTCCGTGGTCTCGGACATAGGGTCTGTGGCTACGAACGTAAGCAAAATTCGACCTAATTCTACCTCCGAAACCCTAGTTTAGGTAGCTTTTAATTTCACTTTAATTTTCCGTCAAAAAATGATAAAAAACACAAAAAACAGAAGCTCGCGCACTTAGGTTAAAACGACTCGTAATAAGCCGTGAATAAACCAAGTAGAGGAAAAACGACCTAGGAAGGGTAATGAAAGTAATTTGAACCCTAAATAAGTCAAATATCAAGCCCCCGAACCCGAACTCTCCTTTCCTAATTTGATCTAGGTTAAAATTAGGTGGCGAATCATAATAGGTTCCAGTGAGCTAGCTTAGGTTTTAATAATTATAGTTATAAGACATAGTTATTAATCTTAGGTTATAAGTGGACCTAAAACCCGACTGGATCCTAATCATTTTAATCAACATAGGATAAGGTTTAAAATCGAGGCTCACACCAGGGTAGCTGAAACAGTGCACTAATCTTAATGCGACCAAGCTCGATCCCAATGCAACAGTACATCTATCCTAGTACGTCTCGATCTAATCTTCTATCCTACCTTACCTGGTTTCAGACACAGAGTTTCGCGAAAGTAGAGAGGGAGAGAGAGAGCTTCTATTAGAATCGAATGCGAGTTTGATTGCCCAATATCGCGTGTCTTATTTCATGGGGGTACACCCTTATTTATAGTTTTTTGGGCCTGGTCCCTTTGGTGCCAGCCTGTGTTTTACATGTTTAAGTACAGTTCTACCCCCTCTTTAGTATCTTTGACCGACCACAAGCGGCCGGTCGAGTAACGTTTTGCTTTGCCCAAGTCCCATTTTCATCCGGCTAAAGCGGCCGGATGCCCTACAAGCTCCTAATCCCATCCGGCCAAAGCGGCCGGATGCTTTACATGCCTTTAATCTCATCCGGCCAAAGCGGTCGGATGCTTTACGTGCCTGCTTTGGTCCGGCGCCATCTCTTCCCTTCTCATCAGTCCCACAAGTTCTATCTTTCTGAATTTCGGTGAAGAAAAATAGAACTTCTGTGCCTTGTGTTTTGGTGAAAAAATTTGCGACTTCCTGCGGCCAACTCTGACCCTTTCTTTGGCTTACCCAAGCTTTGTTGTCTCTTTATCTCAGTCCCACAAGTTCTTTTTCTTCATACGTGGAGAAAAGGAACTTTTTGTTGGCCACGCGCGTAGCTCGTGTCCTGGTGTATTTCTCTTTTCGAATTTTCCGCCCGTTACCGATGTAGAATATGCAGGGCCTTCCTTTCGACTGGACGTCGGTAGCGTCTTTAGGAAGCGTGCGACCCCTTCTCTTCCCCTGTAAAAAAAGGACACTTTTTTCGCACATATATATATTTTTATTTGAGCGGGAAAAAACTTCCCTTAAAGCCCAACTCTTCGAGTTCTCTCCTTTTTCCTCTTTCCTCTACTGGCCCGTTACTTCGACCTCTCTTCTTCTTGCTTTCCTGTCGTTGTGCGCTACCCTTCCTCTCATCGCCGTCATCCCTCGATTCTTGCCTAACTTGACAATGGCTTCTTCTTCCACTAAACAGAGCAAACTTGCTGCTAAATTTCTGCCCGCCATCGGAGCGATTCAAGGCTCTCAGTCCCCTAACGGCTTTCGCCCTTCGTACCTGAAGCCGATAAGACCCTTCCGTTCTGGGCGTCAACCTTCTCCTTCTTCTCTCTCAACTACTCTTCCCTCTGTGACTGTCTCGGGGGGGGGGGTCGAAGCTCCACTTGGCACACAAATTTATTTGCCATCCTCTGATTCTCACCCCCACGACGATTTTGGTTGCGGGTACATCGTCTATGCCGACTTCTTCCGGTCAGGTTTGACCATTCCCCCACACCCTTTCGTGCTAGGGTTCCTTCTCCGTCGCTGCTGCTGCACCCTCGCCCATCTTCACCCTAAAGCTATTTCACACCTTCAGGCTTTTGTTTCCCTTTGTGACGATATCAAAATTCGGCCGGAGGGTACTGATTTCGTCCGATTCTTCACAGTTAGGAAGGATCCTGAGAGCCTAACCCTCATTGCGAAGAGTGGGTATTCTCTTTTTGACTATAAAAAGGCCCACGTGTGGGGGTCGCGGTGGTTCGTCGTCGTTCCCTCCCTCCCCCCAGTGTTGGGCATACCATACGCTGCTGAGGCCGGAAAAGGTCAGTTAATCAGCCCCGAGACTCCTCCGGCTGAAATTCCTATTTCGAAGGTTCTGCGGGCGGTAAACAAGAAATTGCCGACCGTCGAGGCGTTTTTTACAAAAGAACGCTTGTCTTCTCTGAAGACATATCACAGTAAGTGTTCTCTTTTTGCTTAGTATGAATTTTGTCGTTTCTTTCGGTCTCCTTATCGTTTGGATGTATTGTCGCAGACTTTTTCCAGAAGGGGGACAAGATCGGTCCCTTCTATAACTGGAACTTTGTCACCTTCAAGAATGGGGGCGAAAAAATTGACTACTACGACACGCTGGATGCGGCCACTGATGCGGCCGAGCAGCTTTTGGAGAACGCTGCTCCGGCAAAGCGTTCCAGACGAGAGGTTGGAGATGACCAAGCTGGTAATTTGAAGAAAAAGAAGCGGCTTGAATCTCCTGTTCATGCTGACGCCGGATTGTCAGGTACATGGCACGTGAGCCCCAAGTCTGGGCGCCGTGTCACCCTTCCCCTCACCCCTGGTTCAGGTTCTGACCTTGGTTCTCGCCCGGGGCGGGAGTCCGGTCATCCGACTCCTATTTGTGAGTTGTTTCCTGATTTGACGGGTTACTTTTCCTCAGATCCTGCTCAGGAAAACACCCTGGAGGCCGGAGACCTCTGTGCTGATCCTTCGGCTGGAGAAGGTTTTGTTTGCTTTGTCGTCTTCTCCTGTCTTTCAAGTTTCCTTCTTTTTTTGGTATTCTTTTTTAGCTTCATTCTTCTGGTTCTAATTGTCTTTATCATTGCGGCAGCCACTGCTCCTGCCAAGAAAAAATCAAAAAAGAAAACAGCATCGAGGCCGAAGGCCGTAGAGCCACAAACCTCTGGTGATCCCGAAGCTTCAGGATCATTCTCCATTGACGTTGCTGCGGCCGTGGATGCGGCAAGGGATAGAGCAATGGAGTATCGGCAGGTGCCGGAGGACCCTGAGCTCCGAAGTAAGCAAAGAGAGGATCATGTGGCCTCCTCTTTGCCGGAGGGTCCTGAGTCCCAGGGTGAGCAGAGAGAAGGCTACATAGCTTCCTCCTCCTCTTCCCCTCCTCCTCCTGCTCAAGAGTCCTACACCGGTCCTTCCCAAAAGGAAGGGTGGTTTTATCATCGCGGGCACCCTCTTCCCTTGATATCCTGCGACGCTGCCAAGTACTCCTCTATTTGGAAGGAGGCAATTAAGAGATCCGGTCATCCGGACGGAATCTTTGCTCCTCCGGCGACCTTCACGCTACCAAGGAGAGGCTGCGGATCGGGGATGGGGGGCGGATGCCATCATGCGACATTCCATCCCAGCAAAAGAAGCGTTTGACATGATGTGGGGGGGAATCTTTCAGGTTGACATTTACGTTACTCGTACTCTTCTTCTTTTGTTTTGTTTTTGGGTTTCCTGAACTTATGCATTGTATTGTTTTTTTTAGGTGATGTCCATGGCCCAAAGTGCTGAGGTTCACTTTGGCAACCTCCAATCCAGGCTTCGCTATGAGGAAAGCCGAGCCAATAGAGTTGAAGAGGAGCTGAAGCTGTCCCGCTCTTCTCATGACGCTTATATTGACCAGGTCGAGTATGAGATCGACCGCAAGGCAAAGGAGAGGACTGAGGCGATTAACAAAGACCTGCAGTTGTCCCGGCGTGAGTGCGAGCGTCAGCGCGATGAGTAGAGGCGCAGCTGAAAAAACTTCGGGAAGAGAACTTCTCTCTGAGAGGCCGGATTAAGGAGGCCGATAATACATTGATAGAGGTATGGAACTGTCTCTCGCTTTTTCTTGAATAAGGGCGAGCTAGCTTGATCCCTATTTGACCTGGACATTATGCTGGACCAGGTCCGCTCCATGCACCGGAAAGAAGTAAACGATCTTCGGAGCGAAATGAACAATCTTCAGGCAGAGAAGGTCTTTTTCCACCAGGAGGGGCAATCTTTCAAGCAGGAAGCTGAAGATCTTGGACTGGAGAAGCAGTCTCTTAAACGGGAGAACGAAGCTCTTGTGAAAGAAAAAGAAGAGCTTATGCAAGAGCATGACCGCCTGCTGGAAGAAAAAGCTGCGCTGGAAGAACAGTCAAGATCTTCCTTTGATCAAGAGAAGCAGTCTCTGCTCCGGGACTGTTCTCTTTTGGAAAAAGAGAAGAAAGCTCTTGATGCGGATAAAATCGCCCTTCTAGAAGAGAAAGCGAGGCTGGAGGGGAAAGTGAGAGAGCTGGAGGTAGCGAAGTCCCGCTCTCAAGCGGAGAATACCGAGCCATTAGGTCATGGTAAGCTTTCAGGCCTACAACCTTTTCCTCTCTTTTTGGCCTTTTCTTCTTCTTATTCTTTTTGTTCCGGCTAGGCATGAGTGCTGCCAATTTATTGAAGCACGTCACCCAGTTGAGTGGACGGATAGCCCGTGCTAAGGAGGAGCTGTCATCCGCCAATTCTGAACGTGACAAGTACCGTGCCCAAGTCCTGACTCTCGAATCTCAAGTGACCAGGCTCAAGTCATTCTCTCGGCAATCTCAGGAGGAGATACAAAAGCAAGGCACCATCAACGCTCATTTAAAGGAGTCCTTTGCTTCTCAATGCCGCGGTTAGTCGACATCTGCCAGCAGATCGTCTCGGATCATTCTCTCGAGAAAGGAGAGTTGCTGGATGATGACTTGTATAATAAGTTGGAATTCAAGGCTGTCGCCCAGAAATCCAACTTCTTCCTGGAACTTGAGAGATTCTGCCGCAGTCCCGGAGAGACATGCTTTGGTGCTGGTGAAGCCTCATTCCTTCCTGCCGGAAGCAACATCCTGCCGTCCGCCGGAGGGACGCAGCATCTTGCCAGGAGGTCCAAGTCTTCCGGGAGTGTAGTAGGTAGCGGTGATAGATTATTAACCGCCGGAGAAGAAGCCGCTGACAAAGAAACTGCAAAGGCAGTAGAATAGAGTAATAGAGTAGAATAGAGGTTGTTTGAAATAGTAAGTTCCTAAATTCCCTAAGCTCCTATCTAAACCTCTAATCGAATCCCTACTCTATTGCTAGACCTTTGTGCTTCATCGAGTTACCTTGTTACTGAGTGCTCGAGCTTTGAGAGAGAGAGAATCGCGCATATAATGCAACAGTATGTAATTTCGAATGTGAGAGCGTATGTTTCATTGTGGGGTTGAACCCCTATTTATAGTGTTTTACATCGTCAAATCGAGAGTTGCCAGCCTGTCCTTCTTTTTAATTGCCAGGCTGGCATTTACATATAAGTGAGATATTTAATTACCCATCCGGCCGGATCACACTCTGATCCGGTCGATATCCTTTGTTCTAAGCCGTTCCTTCCAGGCACATGGAACCGGATGCTCTATTCTTCCTTATTCTCGTACTTTTCCCTCTTCATCAGTCCCACAAGTTCTACTTTTGATTATATTAACGTAAAAAGTAGAACTTCCTCTTTCAGCGTGTGCTTTTGTTGCCTTTTCATTCTGACGCTATGGCTTTTTGCTCTTCCGGCTGAGGCCTTTTATTCTTCCGGCTATCATTCCCCCTTAGTCCCACAAGTTCTCTTTTCCTTTTCTTTGTTCTAAAAAAAAGGAAAAAGAACTTTCTTTTTCTAATTGTGCTCTTGCCCGTGCCTGACCCGTGCCTGCGCCTTTTCGATGTAGAATGTGCAGAGCCGTTTTTGTGTCAGCGCCCTGTTTCCAGGAAGGTGCAGGATCTCCCTTTAATTTTTATCAACTGGGCGGGAGTCGTTTTTTCCAAAGCTCTAGCTTCGAACTCTTTCAGATATCTTCTTTCCTTGTTTGCCCAGACTCCGTCGCTTCTCCTTGCATCCTTTTTTCGGATCTTTCACTCTCTTCGCCTCGCTCTTGCTCTCCGCTTTCTTGTTCCGATGGCATCGTCTAGCTCGAAGAAAAACAAGGCAGCTGCGAATTTCGTCCCTGCTAGAGAGGCGGTTCAAGGTACCTTTTCGCCCCAAGGGTTTTGCCCGACTTATCTGAAATCTACCGCGCCTTTCTCGGCCGACCGAGAACCTTCTCCATCCTCCCTGGATACCTCCTCCCTTCTCTCTTGTCTGAAAGACGTCGAAGTCCCACTGGGTACTTGCATCTTCCTTCCTTCCGACGACTCACATCCCCACGATGATTTCGGGCTTGGATATGCCGTTTTCACGGACTTTTTCTCTCGCGGCCTGACCGTACCTCCTCATCCATTCGTTATAGGTTTCCTGATTCGGCGCTGCTGCATGCTTGCTCACCTACACCCGAAGGCAATTTCTTACCTCCATGCCTATGCTCTCCTCTGTGAGGAGAGCAAAATTCGGGTAGAAGCGACCGAATTCGTCCAATTTTACACCACAAGGGACGATCCTGATAGCCTGACTATCAAGGCGAAGGCCGGCTTTTCTCTCTTCGATTATAAGAAAGCGTCTTCCGGGTGGAACTCTCGATGGTTCGTCATTGTCCCACCACCAGGCCGATTTTTGGGAGTTCCCTACTGCCCCTCGATCCCGAAAGGCCAATTCAGCTGTCCTCCTTCCCCAGCGCAAGAAACGCCTATCTCGAAAATCCTGAAGGTGATAAGCAAAAAACAGCCTACGGTCTCCGTATTTTTTACCCCGGCGCGCCTGGAATCATTGAAGAAATATCACAGTAAGTCTTATTTGGTCAGTTTTATCTAAATTTTACCTTTGACCTGTTTTCTTACTTTCTCATCGTTCCGGCAGATTTCTTTTCTAGAGGAGATAAGGTTGGGCCCTTTAATAGCTGGAATTTTGTCGGCTTCAAGATGGGAGATGAGCAAGTTGATTATTACGCATCTGTTGATGCGGCTGTTGATGTGGCCACGAGGCTTCTTGGGAATGCTACCCCCTCCAAGAAGAGGCAAAGGGGTAATGAAGACAAGGACCATTCTGGACAGAAGAAAAAGAGGATTACTGGGTCTCCAGCCCGCTCAAGCGGTGACTTGCCAGGTACTTGGTACGTGAGTCCAGGGTCTGGGCATCGCGTTTTTCTCCCTCTTACTCCTGATTCAGGCCAGGGGTCTGCCTCTCGTTCAGGGCAGGGGTCTGGTCACCCAACCCCCATTTGTGAATTGTTTCCTGACTTGGCAGGGTATTTCTCTTCCGATCCGGCCCATGGTGCTATCTTGGAAGATACTAACCCACGTATTGTTCTCTCTTATTTGAAGGAAACTCTTGCCTTTCCTTTTTTGTTCATTCTATGCTGACCCTTTTTTTCTCAGGCTCTCAAGGCGCACCCATCACCGTTACTGACAACGAGGTTGCTCGCGGTCCGGCCCACCCTTCTCCTGCTGTTCCAGCTTCCGGTACTCAAAGACTCCGGAAGAAAACCGCGTCAAAGCCGAAGGCTGTCTAGCGGAGGCTTCTGAGACTGAAAGTGACCGTGGGACTATTGGCACCTCAGTCCCACAAGACATCCCTGGGGTCGGTGATTCAGCATCTGGGGGGGAAGGAGTACCGAGCTGTGCCCGAGAACCCAGAGCTCCGAAGTAAGCAGAGGGAAGACAGGCAAAGGGAGGCCATTGCCCCCCCCCTCTTCTCCAGGGAGGATGTTGCTGCTCCCTCCTCCTCTCCACCTCCCCCTGCTCAGGAGGGCTTTACCGGCCCTTCTCAGAAGGAGGGATGGTTTTACTACCGTGGGCAACCTTTGCGCAAGATCCCCTTCGACGTTGCTCGATATACCGACGCCTGGAAGGAAGCAATAAGACTTTCTGACCATCCGGATGGGATCTTCGCTCCTCCATCCATTGTTACCGCCACCAAGGAAAAACTGAGAGCTGGGGTTGGAGCAGCCGATGCTATCATGCGTCATTCCATTCCCACGGGAGATGTCTTCAATCTGATGTGGCAAAGCATTTTTCGAGTAAGCGCCGCCTTCCTCCCATCCTCCCATGCCTTTCTGATATATTTTTTTAAGTTTTATGTTCTGTTTGTTTTTTTTTTTTAGGTTATGTCTATGGCTCAAAGCGCTGAGTTCAGACTCGGGATCTTCAGTTTGACCTGCAACGTGAAAAAAGTCGGGCCGATAATACTGAAGCCGAGTTAAAGCAAACCCGTTCTAACCATGATAGCTACATGGATATTGTAAACTATGAGATTGACCGCAAGGTGAAAGATAGGACAGACACTTTGAACAAGGAATTGCGGTCATCTCGCCATGAATGTGTTCGTCTTCGAGACGAATACGAATCAAAGTTAAAGAATTGCGGGAAGAGATGTTTGCTCTGAGAAACCAGAGCCTCCACACAGAGGGTATCCTGAAGCAGGTACTCCACAAACCTTCCGGTGAAAAGAATGTGTTGATACCAGAGCATACTTTGTCTGACTTGGAAGTTTTGTTGCGGCAGGTACAAGCTGCTCACAAAAGGGACGTAGATTCCCTTACTTCAGACAAGGCTTACTTTGCGGGTGTGAATGTTGCCCTTGAGAAAGAAATTAAATCCCTTGAGGCGGACAAAAAAGCTTTGACTGAGCAGAATGAGGCTTTGGTGGGAGACAAAGCCAACTTATTCAAGAGCTCACCGCATTGACCGAGGAAAAGAATGCTCTGGATGAGCAAACTCGAATTGCTTTTGACCAAGAGAAGCAGTTTTTGGTGGATGAGAACACGACTCTTTCTGAGGGTAAAGCTGCTTTTGCGGCCGAGAAGGCTTCTCTGGAGGGAAAGGTGAAAACCTTAGAGGAGGCCAAGCAGCTCTTGACGGATGAAAACACAGCTCTTTCTTCAGGCAAAGCTGCTCTTGCGGCCGAGAAAACTTCTCTGGAGGGGAAGGTGAAAGCTTTAGAGGAGGCCATGGCCCTCCGCCAACCCGAAAGTGCTAAGGTTCCGGCCAAGGGTGAGTCTTACTGGTCTTTTTTCCGCCGCTTTTATCTTTATGCCTTATTCTTACTGATTCCGCTTTCCTTTCCCCCTCTTCTTTTTAAAAACAGATCCTGAAAGTCTTTTAAGACATGTCGAGAAGCTCAGCGATCGTATTGATAAGCTGAATGAGGAGCTTTCTGCCGCGGGTTCTGACCGCGATCTTTACCGAGCTCAGGTGTTGCAGCTTGAGGGGATGTTGCCAAACATACAGCCTACGCCCGTCAGGCCCAAGAAGAGTTGAAGAAACAAGGAACTGTTATTGCCCATCTAAAAAAGGCTTTCGGTTCTCAGAGCCGGAAGATTACCAACATTTGTCGTCAAGCCATCTCCAAGTACTTCCTGAAGAGGGGGGAAGTACTGGATGACGATCTGTATAATGAGCTGGAGTTTGACAATGTTGCCCGGAAGAGCAACTTTCTTGAAGACTTTGAGAAGTTTGGTCGTATCCCTGGTGAGACAGTCTTTGGGCCTGGTCAAGCTTCTTTCCTTCCCCCGATAGCGGCCTGCGCCAGGAGGTTGCGGGCTTTCGTCAAGCTGCTGGAAAATCTAACTCTGCAGAGAGTGTTTCCAAAGAGTCTGCTGTAAAGAAGCCTGCTAAGGAATAGATGCTTTTTAGATAGCAATTTGTTAGCACAGGAATCTTGTATATTTGTATTTTGGATTACTATTTTTGGTGATGTTTTGGCGTTTTACCATTTCTTTTGCATCCCTTAAATGTTTTAAGTAACTTCCTTACGAGTTAGTTTCATACTCTTCATTTGGCTTTATCCGGAGCGACCGGATTTCCAAATGCTTTGTAGATCTCCCCTTTTGTTTATATGGAAGATCATTATGCCTTTGCTCTAAGCTTTTTACGAAATAATAAATTCCTAGTTTTTATAGGCATGCTGGCTGGGTGGTACATTTCAAGGCATGATAGCCTGTAGGCACACTGGCCGGATGGTACATTTCAAGGCATGATAGCCTGTAGGCACACTGGCCGGATGGTACATTTCAAGGCATGATAGCCTGTAGGCACACTGGCCGGATGGTACATTTCAAGGCATGATAGCCTGTAGGCACACTGGCCGGATGGTACATTTCAAGGCATGATAGCCTGTAGGCACACTGGCCGGATGGTACATTTCAAGGCATGATAGCCTGTAGGCACACTGGCCGGATGGTACATTTCAAGGCATGATAGCCTGTAGGCACACTGGCCGGATGGTACATTTCAAGGCATGATAGCCTGTAGGCACACTGGCCGGATGGTACATTTCAAGGCATGATAGCCTGTAGGCACACTGGCCGGATGGTACATTTCAAGGCATGATAGCCTGTAGGCACACTGGCCGGATGGTACATTTCAAGGCATGATAGCCTGTAGGCACACTGGCCGGATGGTACATTTCAAGGCATGATAGCCTGTAGGCACACTGGCCGGATGGTACATTAAAAAATTTGCTTTAAAGGAATACCTCATTTTATTACTTTTTGTAAGAAACGTTTTTATACATAAAACTTTTTGAGGCACTCGGCATGCCATGAGTGAGGCAACTCGTATCCTTCACTATTTTTCAAACGATATGAAGCTTGCCCTGTTCGCCGTTGTACTAAAATGGTCCCTCCCATTGGGGCTCTAGCTTCTTTGGTTGCTTTACCTCTCGAAGGACCAGTTCACCTGGAGCAAAGCCTCTTTCCCTTGTTTTCTGGTTAAAATATCTTTCCACTTTCGCTTTATCCCTTTCCATCCGAACTTGGGCCATAGTCCTGGTTTCTTCAAGTAGGTCAAGGCCGTCTTTCACCCCTTCATTGTTGTTTTCTTCATTAAAGGATTCCCATCTAATCGATGGGACTATAACTTCAGCCGGAACGATTGCTTCCAGACCGTAGGTCAGTCTATATGGAGTTTCCCCTGTTGGGCCCTTTTCGGTTGTCCTGTAGGACCAGAGAACCTGAGGTAGCAACTCTGCCCATCTCCCTTTTTTGCTGTCCAACTTCTTTTTTATAGCTTTGACAATTTGTCCATTCGCATTTTCTACCTGGCCGTTTTCGGAAGAGCCATTCCCACTCGATCCTCCTTTCTTGTCGTTAACCGCCTTGAAGCTATTTGCTAAATCTCTGGCCTTATTTTCCGCCACCTCTGACTTTAAAAACTCATGAATCATTTCGGCTAGCTCTCCATGGGTTTTTGGGCTTTTGTCGCGATCTTCCCGGCGAGCCTTGGCTGTGCTAGCCCGTTTCCGAAAGCCTTGATTAGGATCTTTTCATCAATGTCATCGATTTCTGCTACCTGCTTATGAAACCTCTCGCTGAATTCTTTCACCGTCTCCCCCTTCCTCTGCTTGAGATCCATTAGTTCTATCGTTTCCTTCTTGATCTTCTTGCTTGCGGCAAAGTATTGCTGAAACTCCTCAGTCAATTGCTTAAAACTCGAGATCGACTGCGGGGGTCTTGTTGAGATCCAACCGAGCGCTCTTTTGGATAATGTTCCCGGAAACAAATTGCAGAGGGCGAGAGAACTTATCCCTGTGTGTTCATTGCGAACATAAACTTCTGAACGTGAAGAGCAGGGTCCCCCGTTCCATCATACTTTTCAACTGCAGGTGCAACGAAGTGAGGAGGAAGCTTTGCCTTCCTGATTTTCTCGGAGAAGGGGTAGAGAGTCATGTCGATCGAATCATCTTCCTCAGTCTCGTCGCTGATAATCAGAGTTTTTTCTAGCTGCTCTTTCTTCCGGTGTTGCTCGCTTCGGAGTCGCGATTCTTGAGCGATTCAAGCGCCTCAGTCATGTCCTCCATTTCTTCTGGTATTCTACATCTCGCTGCATCAGCTCCTGCTGCAGAACTTCATTTCCCTCTACTATCCTTTCGTCGATGGTTCTGACTAAGCCTTTCAGCATCTCCTCCAACGCTTGCTTGGAGATCATGTTTTCAGCTTCTGTTCTGTTGTTTTCGGTTGCTCTTACGTTATCATTCTCGCCCTCAGGTCGGGGTGTCTTCCTTGTTCTTGGAGCCATCCCTGCACGCGTACTTTCCTTGCTTTTTCCTGCAAAAGACACAACCTCAAAAGTTTCAAAGTTTCGTTGTTTCGCTCAAAATCAGGTTACCTCCGGTGGACTCGTGGTTGCCAAGAAAGATCTTGAGCCATTCGTTTCCCACAGACGGTGCCAAATGAAATAGTAAGTTCCTAAATTCCCTAAGCTCATATCTAAACCTCTAATCGAATCCCTACTCTATTGCTAGACCTTTGTGCTTCATCGAGTTACCTTGTTACTGAGTGCTCGAGCTTTGAGAGAGAGAGAATCGCGCAGATAATGCAACAGTATGTAATTTCGAATGTGAGAGCGTATGTTTCATTGTGGGGTTGAACCCCTATTTATAGTGTTTTACATCGTCAAATCGAGAGTTGCCAGCCTGTCCTTCTTTTTAATTGCCAGGCTGGCATTTACATATAAGTGAGATATTTAATTACCCATCCGGCCGGATCACACTCTGATCCGGTCGATATCCTTTGTTCTAAGCCGTTCCTTCCAGGCACATGGAACCGGATGCTCTATTCTTTATTATTCTCGTACTTTTCCCTCTTCATTGTTTTTTGTTACAACATGTATTTTCTGTTTCTGCCGAATGATCATATGTTGTAATTGTCTCCACCCCATTGTTTTGGGAGAAATATAAGCTATATTTTATCATCTTCTGTTATTTGTCTGCCGGAGCAACTCTTTTTGAGCCGAGTTTTCTATTGTCGCGATATTTCTTTCTCCTGTCTTCTACCTCTCTTTTAAATAGTTATCTTATGCAAGTTATGCCGGCGCGGTTTGCAGCTTTGGATTTTTGTTCCGGCGGGCCCCCTTTTTCCCTTTTGGAGCATGGTTATCTATGGTTCTAAGCTGGGTCTTCCTGCAGCTTGTTGGTCAGTTTTGTTTTGATACTAATAATAATTAAAAAAAAAGTCATGTTAACTTGCGGCACGTTGGCCGGATGCTGTTTTTTCAAGGCGTGATAGCCTGCGGCTCGTTGGCCGGTGCTTTCTTTTTCTTTCAAGGCATGATAGCCTGCGGCTCGTTGGCCGGTGCTTTCTTTTTCTTTCAAGGCATGATAGCCTGCGGCTCGTTGGCCGGTGCTTTCTTTTTCTTTCAAGGCATGATAGCCTGCGGCTCGTTGGCCGGTGCTTTCTTTTTCTTTCAAGGCATGATAGCCTACGGCTCGTTGGCCGGTGCTTTCTTTTTCTTTCAAGGCATGATAGCCTGCGGCTCGTGGCCGGTGCTTTCTTTTTCTTTCAAGGCATGATAGCCTGCGGCTCGTTGGCCGATGCTTACTTTCAAGGCATGATAGCCTGCGGCTCGTTGGCCGGTGCTTACTTTCAAGGCATGATAGCCTGCGGCTCGTTGGCCGGTGCTTACTTTCAAGGCATGATAGCCTGCGGCTCGTTGGCCGGTGCTTACTTTCAAGGCATGATAGCTTGCGGCTCGTTGGCCGGTGCTTACTTTCAAGGCATGATAGCCTGCGGCTCGTTGGCCGTTGCTTACTTTCAAGGCATGATAGCCTGCGGCTCGTTGGCCGGTGCTTACTTTCAAGGCATGATAGCCTGCGGCTCGTTGGCCGGTGCTTACTTTTTCTCTCATATTCAGAAAATAATACTTTTATTGATGAGTTATAAATTTTACACATAGAAATTTTTTCAAACATTCTCCATGCCAAGAATGCGGCAACTCATATCCCTCAGCTTTTTTTAAGCGATATGAAGGCCCGTCCTGTCTTTTGGTGTATGATGTATGGTCCCTTCCCATTGGGGCTCCAGCTTCTTGGGTTGCTTAATTCTCGGAGGACTAATTCCCCGGGGCAAAACTTCGTTCTTTCACCCTCCTGTTGAATACCTTTCTACCTTAGATTTATCTTTGCCATCCTTACTGCACGGCTGTCCTGGTTTCCTCCTCAAGGAGATCAAGGTATCCTGTACTCCCTGATTGTTGGTCTCTTCGTCATATGATTTCCATCTTATAGACGGCACCACAATCTCTGCCGGAATGACGGCTTTCTAAGTCAATACGTCAATCTGTAAGGCGTCTCTCCTGTCGGTCCTCTTTCTTGTTGTTCGGTACGACCATAGGACCTGGGGTAGCAATTCTGCCCACTTTTTTTTTTCTCATCGAGTTTCCTTTTTATCACCCTTACTATTTGGCCATTTGCATTCTCAACCCTGCCCATTCGCCTGAGGATGGGCTACTGATGCAAATCTCAAGTCGATCTTCCATTCTTCACAAATTCTCGGAAGCCTTCCATTGAACTGTGTTCCATTTCAGTTACTATGGCTTTTTGGTATGCCAAACCTGCATACCACAATTTCCAAATGAATTTGTGACTTCTTAGCTGTGATGGGAGATAGTAGGCATTGCTTCAATCCACTTTGTGAGTAGTCGATAGCAATGTTACATGAATTTGAACCTTCCTGGTGAGGCCGCCGGAATGGACCCACGATGTCCAACCCCCACATAGCGAAGGGAATTGGGCATAGAACAGACTTTTGCTCAGCCGGAGGAATGTGTTATCTTTTTCCATTTCTGACACTTGCGACACTTCGTATATATTCTTTGCAGTGCTCCTCATTTTCGGCCAGAAAT
Organism: Limonium bicolor; assembly: GCA_023374045.1. Taxonomy (NCBI): domain Eukaryota; kingdom Viridiplantae; phylum Streptophyta; class Magnoliopsida; order Caryophyllales; family Plumbaginaceae; genus Limonium; species Limonium bicolor. Next base: position 92,637,111 of record CM041777.1, on the reverse strand, counting down.
TCCGAGTCTTAAGATTTTGTGAGTTGTAGTCCTTTCCCTGGTGATTTCCGCAGAGCCCATCATGTATCTCTCTTACCACTCTGCCCCTTCAGCTATGTGACACCTTCAGAGCAGGTCTTGCAAAAGATCGCGATACAGCTGGTTATCCTCAATAAGAATGATGCGGCCCGCCTCTTTACTATTCTGGCCTCCTTTTTCTTCCTCCGACAGTTTCCATGCCGTATGTAATCTATAATCGGGGTCATCCAAGATTCTTCTTGATCATTTGTCTCTACCGCCAATACCTGAGCTCTTTCTATACTTGGGGAGGTTCTGACTTCCAGCCATATCTCATTGGGTACTCTTTCGGCCATACTTGCCAATTTGGCCAAGGCATCAGATTCGACATTTTCTTCACTGGAAGATGTTTTTAGCTCCATTTTTGGAAATTTGCCTTTAGTTCCTGGACCTTTGAGCAAGTACCTCCATAGTTTCTCTTCTTTAACCTCATAGATGTTGTCACTTTGTCTCGTCACTAACATAGAGTCTGAATACACTTCTAACTCTGTTAAAAATAGGTTATACTTTCATAAGTGTTATCCCAGATAAATTTTTATAAGTATGGAAATAAACAGGGAAGATATCTATTCTATGAAACCTGTCGCCCCCAGGGCTGTGGCCACTTCCAAACCCTGGATAAGAGCTTCGTATTCGGCTTCATTATTAGTGACGTCAAAGTCCAGCCGGAAGGCATAATTCAAGCTTTGCCCATCCGGCGCCTGCACCACTATTCCAGCTCCTGCCCCGCTTTTGCATCGAGCCCCATCAACCAAGATGACATATGGACTCTGAGTTTGTTTTCTCTCTTTTGCGAAGCTTGTTTCTGTTATGAAATCTGCTAAGGCCTGAGCTTTAATCGCCGTTCTGGGCATGAAGTGAATCTCATATTGTGTCAGCTCTACTGTCCAGCTTACCATCCGGCCGGAGGCATTCGGATTGTTCGCAATTTGCTTGAGCGGCCAATTGGTCCTGACAAAGATTCGGTGCGACTGGAAGTAGGGTCGTAGTTTTCTTGATGCCACTACCAGTGCAAACAAGACTTTCTCTATATTAGTGTACCGTCCTTCTGTCGGACTCAAGATTTTGCCTGTATAGTAAACTGGTATCTCCCTTTTCTCTTCCATGATTAAGACAGCTGCAACCGCCCAATCTGTTGCGGACAAGTAAAGGTATAGATCCTGTCCCGGAGCAGGTACACCCAATTTAGGTAAATCCCGGAGCATCTCCTTAATCTTCTCAAATGCTTCTATACACTCTTGCCCCCACTGGAATTTACTGTTCTTCCTTAGAATATTGAAGAATGGGATTGATTTTTCCTGAAGCTTAGAACAGAACCTACTTAATGCTGTGAGTCTTCCGTTCAAAGCTTGGACATCTTTGATATTTCTTGGTGGGGAAAGGTCGAGATTGCCTGACTTTTTTCCGGATCAACTTCGATACCTCGCTGCCCAACAATGAAGCCAAGAAATTTCCCTTTGGTTACTCCAAACACACACTTCTCTGGATTTAGCTTGATTTGGTATTTATCCAGAGTGTCAAATGTTTCTTCCAAATCCTTCATGTGTTGTTCCTTTGACGGGCTTTTCACAACTATGTCATCAACATAAGCTTCCACATTCCGGGCAATTTGTTGACAAAACACTTTGTCAATCATTCGCTGAAAAGTGGCCCCTGCATTCTTTAGGCCGAAAGGCATTACTTTGTAACAGAATGTTCCGGCTGAAGTAATGAAGGAAGTCTTTTCCGAATCATCCTCTTTCATTTTTATTTGATTATAGCCGGAGAAAGCATCCAAAAAACTTAGCACGGAACTCTGGGCAGTTGAGACCACCAATCTATCTATTGATGGTAGAGGATAAAAATCCTTAGGACATGCCTTATTTAAATCTGTGAAATCCACGCACATTCTCCATTTTCCATTTGCTTTTTTCACCATAACAACATTAGCCAACCACCGTGGGTAAGCAACCTCCCTGATGAATCCGGCTTTGAGGAGTTTTTGGACCTCGGTTCGTGCGGCCAAATCTCTTTCCTCCCCTATTACCCTTTTCCTTTGCCTGACCGCCGGATGTTTAGGGTCCACCCTGAGCTCATGCCGGATAACGCTTGGGTCTATGCCAGGCATCTCGTCCGTGCTCCAAGCGAATGTTACCCTCTCTGGGGGGATCTTGGGCTGCTCGACATTCTTCTTCTCCTTGATCCGGCCCTGAGGAGGAAGGTAACCTTCCCTTGAACTCCTTGTCTGAACCCACAGTTTTGACCATCTCCTCACTAGGAAGGCTGTCCATGATACGGACTTCACACATTCGGGCCATCTTTTGGCTTCCTCTTATCGTGACTACCTTCCCTCTTGAGGTTAAGTACTTCATTTTTAAGTGATGAGTGCTGTGGATGGCTTTGAAAGCATTGATCCCTGGCCTCCCGAGGTACATGTTGTATCCAGAAAGACCTGGCACAATAAAAGCTGTGAGCCTCTCTGTTCTCCTCTCATCTCCTTGGCCCAGGGTCATTGTGAAGTCTATACTGCCGGAAGATGTGGTAGAGACACCTCCCACAAATCCCCCTAGGACCGCCGAATAAGGCTTGATCTGGTCCTCAGGCACCTCCAGCTTCTTAACTGCTTCGACTGATATGACATTTGCTCCGGCCCCACTATCGATTAGAATTCCCTCCATCATCCGATCGTTTACTTGTGCACGGATGACAAGTGGATCGTTGTGTGGGTATAGACTCCATCTTCATCTTCGTCGGAGAAGAAAATTGGAGGAAAATTCTCCTTTTTGGCAATTTTTCTCTCCAGGAGTTCTTGATGCACTTGAATGTGTCTTTTCCTTTCATTAGGGGTTAGTGGTCCTACTTCTGAAAATAGTCCTGTGGGTTTTCTTAGAGGAAGTTTCGTTAGCTTTCTTTTTGGAAAAGAAAGGAGGTTTATTAATAGTAAAGAATGCGAAAAGAATGGAAATTTTATTTCTCCTCTTGGTAATATGATGTTTTGACAATCTATGCGATACAAAATTTCATCCTAAAACAGATTGCAAATTGTACTCCAAATATTTATCCTGAATAAAGGGAAAAGGAACTTTTACTCTCCTTTGTACAAACCTGTTATCATCCCCACTGATTTGCCGGGGTCAAGCCTGGGGTGGATCTCTTCCTCCTGTCGCCCTCGGGGTGTATTCTGGGCGTTGCTCTGTTGACCGCCATACTGCCTTTGCATTCCGGCCTGTTGCTTTCCCTTCTTCTTATTCTCCTCAATGACTCGGAGCTCTTTGGCCAGGGTAGCACAGTTTACAGTCCGATGACTGCGATTTCCATGGAATTCAGAATGCAACCGGAATTTCTCCCTGCGGCGGCTTCCTTGGCGGAGGAAGGTAACCCTCTCTTACTGCAGCGGCATATTTCCCTGGGTCAATGTAGACAACAGTCTTTGCCCCCTGGTGCTGCGACCCCTGAGAGGAAGATCCGGCGATTGACCTGCCATAATATGGCTTGTACCTTGACCCTCCTCTTCCGGCATTTCCCCCGAGTCCCTCCTTCTCTCTGGTACCCCTGCGGCTTTGAAGCTATCGGCCAGCTCTCTAGCCTTGTTCTCGGCTATCTCAGATTTCAAAAAATCATGGATCATTTCAGCTAATTCTCCATGAGTCTTCGGCGCCTTTGTCGCAATTTTTCCAGCTAGCCGAGGCTGAGCCAGGCCATTCCCAAAGGCCTTAATCAAGATCTTTTCATCAACATCGTCGATCTCTGCGACCTTCTTATGGAAACGCTCGCTGTATTCCTTCACGGTTTCTCCTTTTCGCTGTTTAATGTCCATCAATTCTATTGTTTCTTTTTTAACCCTTTTACTCGCAGCAAAATATTGCTGGAAATCTTCAGTCAATTGTTTGAAGCTCGTGATGGACTGAGGCGGTCTCGTGGAGATCCATCCCAATGCTCTTTTTGAAAGTGTTCCGGGGAACAGATTGCAGAGGGCGAGGGAGCTAATCCCCTGAGTGTTCATGGCGAACATGAATTTTTTGATATGCTGAGCAGGATCTCCAGTCCCGTCATACTTCTCAATTGCCGGGGCGACAAAGTGCGGCGGGAGTTTCGCCTTCCTTATCCGCTCTGAGAAGGGGTACAAGCTCATATCTATTTGATCATCTTCCTCCATCTCTTCTTCGTCGATGATTGAATTGCGCTTTCTATCCTTACTTTCCTCCCCATTGCTACCTTTGGAGTCTCTGTTTTTCAATTGCTCAATTGCTTCCGTCATCTCGTCCCATTTTCTTTGGTACTCCTCGTCCCTTTGCATCAATTCCTGCTAAAGTCTCATTTCCCTCTACGATTTTTTCGTCAATGGACCTGACCAATCCTTTCAGCATGTCTTCTAGATCTTTCTTGGAGATGGCCTCTGGCATCTCCGAACTCATCCTTTCCTCGGAGTGGTTGTTATCTTCAACAGCGTTCCTTGATGCTTTCCTTGATCTTGGAGCCATCTTTCGTGTTTCAATCCTGCAAAAACGTCATTAGTTACTTTAGGATTTCCACTATGAATCGCCGTAGATTACTTCCCTGCTTCTAGGTGGTCTCGTGGTTGCTTCTTGCTGTTCGGTTCCCACAGACGGCGCCAAATGAAACAGTGCGCTAATCCTAATGCGACCAAGCTCGATCCCAATGCAACAGTACATCTATCCTAGTACGTCTCGATCTAATCTTCTATCCTACCTTACCTGGTTTCAGACACAGAGTTTCGCGAAAGTAGAGAGGGAGAGAGAGAGCTTCTATTAGAATCGAATGCGAGTTTGATTGCCCAATATCACGTGTCTTATTTCATGGGGGTACACCCTTATTTATAGTTTTTGGGCCTGGTCCCTTTGGTGCCAGCCTGTATTTTACATGTTTAAGTACAGTTCTACCCCCTCTTTAGTATCTTTGACCGACACAAGCGGCCGGTCGAGAAACGTTTTGCTTTGCCCAAGTCCCATTTTCATCCGGCTAAGGCGGCCGGATGCCCTACAAGCCCCTAATCCCATCCGGTCAAAGCGGCCGGATGCTTTACGCGCCTTTAATCTCATCCGGCAAAGCGGCCGGATGCTTTACGTGCCTTAATCTCATCCGGCCAAAGCGGCTGGATGCTTTACGTGCCTGCTTTGGTCCGGCGCCATTTCTTCCCTTCTCAAGAAACATTTCGAATCAAAGAAAACATAAGGAAACACCAAAAGAGCAGTTTAAGCAAAAACGTGCTCTAAGCTTGGAGAGACTTGGGAGAGTACCCAAATATTGTGCTAAGACCTTAGTAATATCCTAATGGTCATTTTAAATCAATTACCAAAGAAAACCAAGCTTGAAAACAAGTTAAAACACAAAATGTGCTTTAAGGAGTCTTAAAGCACATTTTTGAAAAATTGTCTTGTAAATGAGTTTGAATGGCTAAATGTCCATCATTACTCTTTAATTAACATGTGTACTATATAGTATCACATTTGGAAGTCTATATCAATGGGAAATCAAAAATTTCACAACAATGTGCCTTGTTTTGTGAATAGTAACTTAATTAAGCTACTTTATAACATAAGTCAATATAAGTGAGAGATTTGGTCAACAAAGACTTAAGTACCCTTATTATTAAATGGGGGCCGGTTTCTTATAAGGTGAGTCACCACCTTTATGAGTCATTAAGGAAATAAGAAGGCAAATAAAGAGTTATAAAGCAAAAGTACTATTCACCCTTTTAACATAAATATCTCATTTACTCACCCTCTCCTCACTTCTTCATCCTCTTGTTCCCACGGTTTGAGCTGCTCTCTCTCCTTCTCCATTAACGTGAAGCTCATCTCCATGCTAGCTCCACCTTCTCTTGCACACAACTCACTCATTTTAGCTCTAAAACCAAAACAAATTACATATTCTTCTTAGTTAGCTCAAGCTCTCTCTTTCTATCCTTTCAAAACTCCAAGAGCTTTGATTTGGTGCCAAGCCAAACCACCATTAGAGGAGGAAATTCAAGTTTGGAGACTCCATTGGCTTCTCCATTCTCTTAAGGTAAAGAAAATGTAAGAAAATCTAGGTTTCCATCACTTTTCTTCTTGACCGAAAATGTAGGCTTATGAGGCTTCATTTTAATGCCTTGTTCTAGCTTGTTTTGTACTCTTTAAAGGATTGAGGAGGTCCTTCTTGCTTCATATCCAAGCTTGTCTTGAGAAACCAAGGTAAAACAATCACCTTAATACCTTAAAGCACATTTTTAACCTAGGGTTTGTTCCTTAGGGTTAATGTATTATCTAGTACTCATTGGAGTCATTTGATATTGGTTAGAACATTGGCAAGGAGATATATATTGGTGACCGAGATTGAGGAAGGGAAAACCTAAGGAAGAAAGTTTTTAAAGCTTGAAAAAGAACAAGGTAAATTACTTACCTTAAGGTGTTTTGTTGTTTAAGGGAATGGGATTTATATATGTGATGAGTTAAGTGGAGAGTTTACTTTAGAAAAGGGTTATATATGACCTAGGAGAAACAATGATCATGATTGTGAACTTGTGACTAAGGAGCAAATGAGGAAAAAGAGATAGTTTAAGAATATCAAGGTGAATTACAAGAAGCATTTTATTTCAATGGGAGCCTTGTTGTGTTGTTTTCGCAGGTTGAAGGAAAAATATGTGGAAATTCAGTGGTTAAGATTATTGTCATTTAAGGGCCTAAGTGCCAAGCATTTAAGTTTATACACTATGTAATGATGTGGTGTAGTTTTGGCGTAAATTGTGTGTTAAGGTGTGTGATGAGAGAAATTGAGTGATATTGGTTGTTTGATGGAGAAAAACCAAGTGTTGGATGTAACTATATACTAGAGAACCCATGGCAAAATTTAGAGGAGAACCTAAGTGTTTAAGATATTCTAAGGAGATTTCATGACTAAGGAAGTACTAGGTAGTTATAGAGGTTGTCTTTATGAAAGAGGGTGAGATTAGGGTGTTTAAATGACTTGTAATGACTTAGGCATCACTATGAAGGATTTGAGAATCAAAAGAGTGTACTTGGGTATTTAGGACTTAGGTAAATGTTGAAATACTTGGGAATATAATCTAAGGAAGGTTTGGTAAATGCAATAAGGGTGGGAAGTGGTGTACATGATATGGTCAAGTTCTTAAGGAGGGAGCATTTGGTTAATTGAAATTCTTGGAGGAATGCATGTGAGAAATGTAAGAAAATAAGAGCTAAGTGTTGGGAGTTTTGTAAGAATTGAGTAAATGTTTGAGAAGATCTTTGGAAGTTGTTTTAATGGGTTTGGTGGAGGTTATAAGGGGGTTTTAACCCAGTTTTGGGTCGGTCGGGCCATGTTGAGCAGCCGGAATGCCTCTGGACTGCACCGACCCAGAGGGTTTGGGTCGGTCAGCCAAAATTTAACGTAGGAAATGGGTTCGGTAATGGACCGACCCAGAGGGGTTGGGTCGGTCGGTGGGTCGGTCGACCCTTAACACTTAAAAAAAAACTTTAAATTCTAAGGATGTTTAATGGTATTAATGGTACACCATTTAGAGGGCATTGATGATTAGAAGCCTAAGAACCTAAGGGGATTAAGTTAAGATAAATATAAGTTCATAAGCTTAAGGTTAAGTTGCATAATTGAGTTATAAGACTTAAGAAGTGTTAATTGGGGACCACTAAGGGTGAAATAGTTAAATAAGTTAAGCAATGTATAGATACTTAATCATTTAAGTTGGATGGATATTTTAGGACTTGAAAGTTGGAAACCGGAAGAGTATTAAACAACCGGGACGATCGACGGTGAACGGTACAATCCTTCTTGTGACCTGCTTGCTAACGAGGTGTCCCTCGGCTTGTGTGCTATCTGTTTAATTCCAATGATTAAAACAAGATAAAGCATGCAATCGGTTATATTTGTTCTCGTTGTGTTTGTGTTATCTTTACACTAACCCGTGAGACTTGAGATTGTTACTAACCAAGTTTAGTACTTACTGAGTTAAGAATAAGAGTTAAGTTTGGTGGTTGTTGGTTAATGCCCGTTAAGGCTTAGCTAGCACACGGTGATTAACATTTCTACTAACTGGAACTTGAGTGAGTAAACCCAGGACCGATCTCCGGTCATGCATGCTAAGGAAAAAGGGGGACGGTATCTGAATCAGATCCGCCCTCCGCTCAAGGACTTGTCTTCGGACTTGTAGCCTAGGGCCGGTTGCCGGCTCAGCTACGCTGGACTCCCGTCTAGAGTAGGTGGCATTAAGATGGTGCGGTGGGATCACCTAAATCCCAGGTTCGAATTAAGCTAAACCATTCCCTTCAGGAACGGTTTGTATACTGAGATTAAGTTGAGATTAAGATTAAGGTAAGGTAAGGAACTGAGATTAAGGAAATGAGGACTAAGGAGGGGGTTACTAACCCACTTGATATGGGAATGCTTGAGTCGTTCATTGTTTGTGTGTATATATAGTTCATCTGTGGTTATTGTTATTGCACTTCATATTATGCTTGTATGTAATCAATTTCCATGCTATCGACAATTAGTCGTCGTGTAGCCCCGTTAGCTTGGGGGCCATGAGGGGTGTACCAACATTCGTGCTGACCCCCTTTGGGGGCTGTTTTTTACACTTGCAGGTAAGAGACCATGAGGACGCACTACGAGAGTAGGAGCGGTTTAGACTTAGGATGGGATGTTTATTTTGAGTTCGGGTGCGCCTGTGCACCCGACTGTTTATATTTAAAACTTGTAAGGATGTGGTTATGACTTAGTTACTTGTACTCGGTTGGTGTCGGTATTATGGATGGTGATGTTTTGGGTGGTTGTGGTATTTGGATAACTGTTGAATTGATAAGTCCGGTATATTCGAATGATCAGACCGTGGCAAGGTCCAGGTGTTTATTATTTCCGCTGCGACGTATTCGATTAAGTGTTAAGTTATGCGATAACCACGATTGGCTTTGGATGGGGTGTTACAAAAAGTGGTATCAGAGCGTAGTTACGCTCTGATAAGAAATAAGACATACCGACATGAGTAACCACCGAGTTAGGATATAAGTTAAGGAATAAGTGATGGGTTAGGGTGTGAGAAGTTAGAGTGAATGGAGTCAGATGACCACTAATAAGTGTGGGTCGTCTTACCGTTACGGACGTTATAAATCGTTAACCGAAAACAGTGGCGAATCGAACCCTAATGTGAGTTATGCTTGTCAGATGGAGGAGTCCTAGAGGAGCGAGGCGCGGGCCAGGGTGATGATGCTTCCGGTATTAACGCGGGAGGGCAGACATCGCAGAAGATCGTAGCTTCGCAACCATAGGGCATATGGGCTATCAGCCTGAGCTGGTGTGGTTGCACCACCTCCACCGCCACAACCTAGGAACCAAATGGGTGAAGAGTCTTGCAGATCTTCGACCCGCACACTTTAAGGGGGGGGAGACCGATCCCGCCAAGCTTGAGGCGTACATCTCCGAGCTGGAGACCGCCGTCGAGACCCTTGATGTCCCTGCTGGGATCAAGGTGCGTCTGGCTGCCTTTTATCTGAAGGGGGCGGCAGGCGATTGGTGGAAGCTGGTGAGGGCCGAGCATGTGGCCAATCCAGAGTTCGGCTGGGAGCAGTACACCGCCTTGCTACGAGCAAAGTACTACCCCGCCCATGTCCAGACGAAGATGCGCTTGCAGTTGGATGCGCTTAAGCAGACAGACAAGATGACGGTGGACGAGTATTACTCAGAGTTCACCGCCTGGCTCCATTCTCTGCCAGGTCTTGGATATTCTGACACAGATCCTGGTGGACCGCTTCTATGGCGGGCTTGGGGCTTAGCCATCCACTCCGCTACGGCATGGGGCCGACGAGTTACACTACCTTGCAGGAGTGCTATCATGCCTCTGCTAAGGTTGAGATAACCGTCCAGCTGAGGGACGAGGAGAACGCTAAGAGGAAGAATGCTGGTAAGAGCTCAGAGAGTCATGGGCAAGGTGGGTACAAAAAGAAAGTACCAGCCTCAGGCCCAGAAAATCAGAACCCAAAAGGGAAGGAGGAAAAGAGAAGGCTCCGGAAGAGCCATTGAAGTTGACATATGCTTATGCAGCTACACCCCTGCGCTCTAGGGCGCCAAAGGGTAAGGAATTGGTATTGAATGAGTTAAGAAACAATTTAGTGACCGTTTGAGAAAATGAGTAGTAATATATGAATCATCGGATCTGAGACTGAGAAGGGAGCCGGTGGTGGCTACCAGCTACGCTACATCTGTTGGTAGTGCACAAGGACCACCCGGACTCGATTGTAAGGGGAATAAGGTGGAGTGCAATTTTGTGGAGTTTACGGGCACCGAGCATATGAGTGTTTACCGGAACCCTGCTAGCAGAGCCTATAGGCCCGACACCAGGGGCAAGGGCAGACCGATCAGGGAGCTGGGTCTGACGGTCAGAGGAGGGCAGCAGGCGGCGGACAAGAACAAGGGTGACCCAAGTCGGGACCCACATTACACATGGTGGACTGGGACGATGAGCCTGAACCCTCATTGAGGCCAGGTACCGCTATAACCATTTAGTAATAAAACTACCTGCTTACCGCATTATCATGCATGTTTGGTGAATAATTGAGTTAAGTAGAATGAGATAAGATTAGAATTAACGTAAGATTAACCTACTACCACTTTAGGAAGATTCAACATCTGTACCAATTACCATCACACCTAACCCGGAGCACACCGACATCGAAACCATAGACTTTCCAACCGAACAAGGTCAGGTTATCCGCCCAGGTATGATTTTATTAAGGGGATACCTGACACCCGAAGCACAAATAGCCATCATCAGAAGATGCAATCAACTAGGAATTGGACCGGAGGTTTTTACACACCGGGAGTACCTAGGGGGAGCAAGGATGTGAAATTAAAAATGATGAGCTAGGCAAGGATTGGAATCCGTATGCCAAGAACTACCAAACCACGAGGATACAAGATGGAGCCTCACCAGGAATACCCGAAGAGTTCCATCCAGTTATTACACAGTCGGGAGATCGCTCAGCAGTGGAAGCTAAACCGATTCCAGACATTCAAGCAGACATTTGCATTGTGAAACTTCTACGAGAAGGATGGGCGACTAGGACTACACCAGGATAAGGACGAGACAACGGAGTCTCTCGAAAGAGGGATACCCGTAGTGTCTTGGTCCATTGGGGAAGATGCAGAGTTTTTATACGGTGAGTAGAAGCGTGCGGACCGTGCGAATAAGTTAGTACTTATGTCGGGAGATGTATTAATTATGGGAGGAGAATCAAGGATGTTATACCAGGGATTAATAGAATCAAGCTGAATACAGCACCATCAGCAGTAATCAATGCGACACACATGAGACGGGAAGATTAAACCTAACCTTTAGACAATATTAGCCGTGTTGTAATGTTAGAATGAGATGATGGAATGAGATGTAAGATAGAAGCACATGTTTGTAAAACAGGATGGTTATGAATAAATAAACAGTGTTGTTATATAGATTGTTTCGACTCTTGTTATTACATCTACTAATGAAGCTTATGAATACAATTAGGTTATGGACTCGGTACGCAAGGTGCACTAAGCAACTTACAGAGGCACAGGCCGACGCCAGTGGCACTATCCTCACCGGCACCTTTCCGATTAATGGGATTGAGGCATCAGTTCTCTTCGACTCAGGGGCCTCGGCTACCTTTGTCTCGGCATCATTCGCGAGCAGGTTGGGGCTAGACGCTGATGAGACCCGACTTCACGGTTACGCTCCCGTCTAAGGAGAAGGTTCGTTGCACTCGTACTACCGAGGAGCACTGTCAGATTAAGGGGGAAGACTTTCCAGTCATTTTATTGAGTTCAGTGAGATAGGATTTGGTTATCTTCGGGATGAACTGGTTGGAGCGGCACAAGGGACGTATCCTCTGCGCCGAGCATAGATTGCTGCTCAGGAGTCCGTCTGGGGTAACAATATCATACCGCCCAGAGGCCCAGAGAGCCTTCGACTAAGATCATCACCGCCATGGCAATGGTATAAGGAATTGAGAAGAAAGGAGAAGGTGTACCTCTCCTATGTACAGGACATAGAGAGAGACCCCGAGTTTGACCCCGACTTACCGGTAGTGTCGGAGTTCCCCGACCTATTCCACGGGAACTGCCCGCATGCCACCCACTCGGGAGGTAGAGTTCACCATCGAGTGCACCTGGTACCGGGACCGATAGCCAAGGCACCATACCGTATGGCTCCGGCAAATGACTGAATTAAAGGAACAATTGAAAGATTTATTGGATAAGGGATTTATTAGACCAAGGGTGTCACCATGGGGCGCCAGTCCTCTTCGTGAAGAGAAGAAGGATGGTAGTCTCCGCCTCTGCATCGACTACAGAGAGCTGAAGGCAGTGACAGTGAAGAATAAGTTACCCACTACCCCGCATTGACGATTGTTCGATCAGTTTGAAGGGAGCATCTTTGTTCTCCAAGATGATCTCAGATCGGGGTATCATCAGATAGCCATTAAGGAGGGAGACATTGAGAAGATGCATTCCGGACACGATACGGCCACTATGAGTTTACAGTGATGCCGTTCGGATTGTCGAACACACCGGCAAAGTTTATGGATCTGATGAACCGCTTGTTCCGGGAAGCAGCTGGACAGGTCGGTTGTGGTGTTTATTTATGACATTTTGATATACTCGAAATCTAAGGTTGAACATGAGGAAATTTGAGGAGAGTATTGGAAATATTGAGGAGAACCAGCTATATGCTAAGGTCTCCAAGTGTAAGTTTTGGCTTGACCAGGTCTCTTTCCTAGGTCATGTCATCTCAGATGCGGATCTCAGTGGATCCAGCCAAGATTGATGTTGTACGTACTGGCCAAGGCCGAGACTGTTACCGACATCCGGAGCTTTCTCGGTCTGGCAGGTTTACTACAGGAGGTTTGTTAGGGATTTCAGCAAGGTCGCGAAACCGATGACCAGTTCTGATGAAGAAAGGATGCACCGTTCTTATGGACGGTTGACTGTGAGAGATCATTCAGAGCTTGAAGGGACTCACTGACCACTGCACCGGTTCTGACAATTCCAGACGGTACGAGGGCTTTGAGGTTTATTGTGACGCTTCCGGGAGAGGGCTGGGTTGCGTGCTCATGCAACTGGCCAAGGTGGTGGCATATGCCTCACGCCAGTTGAAGAAACATGAGGAGAACTACCCCACACATGATTTGGAGCTGGGAGCTGTAGTCTTCGCTTTGAAGATATGGCGCCACTACTATATACGGGGTTAGTGTGACGATCTACACCGACACAGAGTTTGAGATACTATTCACTCAGAAGGAGTTAAATCTGCGACAGAGGAGATGGTTAGAGTTTCTGAAAGACTATGACATTTACCTCCAATACAAAGAGGGGAAGGCCAAGTTGTAGCAGATGCCTGAGCCGTCGAGCACACTCACTCCATTGCTAGTTCTTTTCCAGCTTGGTTGATGAGGTGCGAGGGCTCAGAGGAAAGATGAGTATATGAGAGAGGTCAGAAAGAAGCTTACAGATGGTACCTTTGAGAGTCAGAAATACGACTTCAGACTTTCAATGACGATGATCTGAGTAGACTTAAGGGCCGGTTATGCATACCACGGGCCAACACGGATCTGAAAGACCATATACTTAGAGAATCACACTGTTCTTCAGTTTCCGTCCATCCGGAGCCTCTAAAATGTATAAAGACATAAGAGATACTTCTGGTGGTCGGGGATGAAGACAGATGTTACCGAGTTCTTTTGAGGTGTCTCACATGACAGAAGGTGAAATTTGAGCACCGACGACCGGGCGGAATGGTACAGTCGATGCAGTTCTGGAGTGGAAATTCATGATATCTCCATGGATTTAGTTGGGCTTCCCACCTGCTAGGGGAGGTCTCAACATGATATGGGTGGTGGTGGATCGCCTTACCAAAGTAGCCGCGATTCATACCGATGAAGGATACTTGGAAGGTGACCAATTAGTTGAGTATTCAAGAAGAAATTATGAGACATCACGGGATACCGAGACCATAGTGTCAGATAGAGAACCATATTCTTTCGAGGTACTGGAGAGCTACCAGAGAAGTGTGGGTACAGAACTCAAGCTGAGTACCGCGTTCCATCCTCAGACAAATGGTCAGACTGAGCGTACTATTCAGACACTCGAGGACATGCTGAGAGCATGTGCCTTAGACTTCCAGGGCAGTTGGATTGACAGACTACATCTGATCGAGTTTTTCATACAACAACAGCTATCACGCTTCGATCAAGATGGTACCTTTTCAAGCGCTGTATGGTCGAATGTCGTACACCGCTCTGTGGGATGAGTCGAGTGAGACGGTCATTATAGGACCGAGTACTTAGAACAAGTTAAGGCTGAAGTTCAGCAAATCAGGGAGAACATGAACGCTGCTCAAGATAGGCAGAAGTCGTATGCTGATGTTCACGACGGGACCTGGAGTTCGCAGTGTGATTCGGTGCGGATTTCTGCGAGTTCACCGATGAAGGGTGTATTCAGGTTTGGGCAGAAGGGCAAATTAGCCCGAAATTGTTGGTCCTTATGAGATATGGAGCGGGTGGGCCCGGTTGCTTACAGGTTGAATTTACCTACTGAGCTGGGTAAAGTGCATGATGTTTTTCACGTTTCACAGCTAAGAAATACATGCACCCACCCCTCCCATGTGTTAGAACTGAGAGGTTGACTTAGAACCAAATATGAGATCAGTGGAGACTCCTCAGAGAATCTTGGAACAGTAAGACTAGGGACACTCGCACAAGTCAGTGCGACTGGTGAAGGTTCTCTGGTCTAACCAGGATGTCGAAGAGGCCACGTGGGAATTAGAGGATAAGATGAGGGCGAAGTACCTTTCTTTGTTTACTGACTAGATCGTCTGTGAACACCCCACCAACAACAAACACATAACAACAATCTGAAGCGGAAATTCAACTCATCACCTTACTTATTCCAATGGTGTTACACGCCGTTAACCACCCCGTGGCTAACAAGGCTAATACAATAATACACATTTGTATCGGTCTGATGGACTAGTTCCCGAGCAAACTACACACTACATTCCTCATTCCATTCAACATTTATATATACATCATTCCATGTACGAGTATTTAACAACTACTGCCGATAACAATTTCGGTCTTACTTACACATACTGTATACATACACTTAAAAGTTTACCCATGACAATGACTACCCGTCCTACTCTCGAACGGCTTCCAGCACTTCGTACCTGAAATAGGAAAAGAAGAGAAGGGGTGGCCCCAAGGGGCTCAGCCCTTTGCTGGTATGGTAAATCCCGCAGCCCACATGCTACCGGGCCACGCACGACTAATTGGTCGCTTTTCTCTTAGCATGCAGTTGAATATTTAAATCATGCAGACAAACCATTAACATATCACCATAATATTTCGCCTCAATGGCTCAACCAATAACCCACAATCAACACTAACCAACCATCCAATGACTTAAACCCTAGAGTGGCTCTCCTCTAAATGGAGCTACTTCCTTAACGATCGGCATGTACCCATTAATCGGGTTATCCTCAAATGCCTCCTGTCACAAGCTGGATTCATTTCATGATCCACCCATCCATATCCCACAACGTATCTTTTCACACATAACAAAACATAGCAAACCTTTCTTGCTTCCATGTACACATGACAACATTGCATTCATTTAAAACATCCAATATATATATTATACCCAAGCATAGCAAGGGAATTTGATAGCACCATAACATTACATAACCACCATATGATTCGGTTCTCACAAAGGAACCTTCCACCATAGTTAGTATACCAGGTGAGCCTAGGGATTTTTGCCAACCCATGTTAACTCGTTACCATCCTCGTTCCGCCGGTTATATAGAACGGTTAACTTATACCCAAAGTGTGTCGGATATATACCCAAGCACACCGTAATAACTAACCATTAGTATGCCCCCGTGGCCCGACGTGAGTCAGTAATATAGCTTTGGTTAAGCTAAGGGGAAAGTTGGAAACCCAATGGGAAAACAACCATAACATACACAGAGGGTCGAACCTATAATGGCACGACCCCATCCTCGAGCGTGGCCGGAACAGACCGGACTCACTCACCCCCCGTTAGTAATATAACTTAGTAATAAGTAGTTAGGGATCCATTATGGAGCCCTACCAATCCATTCACCATACGGTATCATAACCGAGTTAGCACACAAGGGAGGTTCACACACTTGCTCACAGCAACAATGTCCATTAACTCACACATAGCCGTGGTTAGCACGTTACCCAAGGTTTGGGCCGTCAACTCCGAATACCGATCACTCATGTGTTCCTGATTTGGTTAGTTTAAGGTTTAACCCATATTTGAGGTTAGAGTGGTATCGGAGGCCAAATTCGCCACATAAATGAATTACTATAAACTCATTACATGTTTTAATCTTACAAGGTGGCAAACATATCAATAAAACATATTGGCATACAAGCCGTGTAATCCGTTAGGACACAGGTTGCAAGAAAACCATACCTGTCACCGGAGTCCATTATCCTGTCCATATATGTTCCTCGCGCAATTCCGAACAACTGTTAACATCACATGTGTGGTTATTCACATCGGGGTTGCTTGATTATTTAATGTCAATGCTTAATTTTTCCCCGTTAACTTTTGTTACATAACTTACATTTTTAACTTGTTTTACTTTTACACTTTGATACAACTTTTCACCCACTTATTTGCCATTGTAACTCACCTAACATGGTCCTCAACATTCTTATAACATCATTACCTACCAATCCCCATCTTACATTATAATTTATACCTTAAACATGTTTTTGGTCCGACCGACCCACCGACCGACCCACATCGGGTCGGTCCTTACAGACCCCTTTTACTTCTTTATATCATCCCGTCGACCCACGTGACCCACCATTCTGGGTCGGTCCATGTGGCGAACATTTTTCCACCTTTGCAACTTGACCGACCGACCCATGTCCGCCCACCCTTTGTTGGGTCGGACCATCACCGGAACATTTTCCCAACATTTTACGAGGCTCGACCGACCCAAAAAACTGGTCGGCCCCTGGGTCGGTCGCCTCCTAAACTTACCCAAACTAGTCAATCTTCACCAAACTTCTCCTAAGGCCTCTTAATGTGTTCTAAACACCATTTGGCACTTCAACACACCCTAAGATATCTTAAACACTCAAAAAACTTTTTCCTAATTCCTTAAACTTTTACTTATATCTCCACAAAATTCCTAACACTACCATGTTTTCTCCTTATGATTTCTAGGTGGCATTTCACCTATAATGCCACAATACCAAGGTGTTTCCTCTACACCTTATCATCATCTCTCAATCTTTCTTACTAACTAAAATCTCCTTTTTTCACATCATACCTAAACATCTCTTATTCCTTGAATAGCAACTTACCTAACCTTAAACAAACTCCTCCAAGACTTAAATACATTTTAGAACACCCAAAGATTTCTAAAACTTCCAAGATAATGCCTAAATCCTTGCATCACTCTAAATCACCTTAATACATGTTTTCTTCTCAAGTATACATTCATTCACCTTTAACACTTCCTAATCACCAAAACCACTTAAAAACTTAGAACTTCTCGCACACTTTCCCAAATTTGGCCATAGTTCTCTTGTATATACTCACATCCAAAACACTTAGGTTTTTACCTATTCATTCAAGAACACCTAAAATCCATCAAACAATTTATACACAACACCAAATTAAGCACTACTCACAATAGTGGCAACTTAAATTGCTTGGCACTTAGGCCCTTAAATGCATGGCTCTTAGGCCCTTTAAATGGCAAATACCTTAACACTGAATTTCCCACATAATAATGCCTTTGACCTGCAAATACACCAACAATAATTACCTTTAATAAACTCCTTGAGAGCATTTTATAGCTCATTTACCATTTGCTCTTTAGGTAGTTTTTAACAAGCATATAAGCTTATTCCTCTAAGGCATTAAACCACATTAGGTTAATATATTTACCTCTTTCCAAGCAAACTTCTTTCTTGTTTCCTTATAAACCGGTGGGGTATTTGATTCCTTGCCAAACAACTACACAATATACCAACATTAAAATGAGTATATAAGCTTAAGCTTTATCTCATTGTAAACCCTAGTTACAGATATTATCTTAAGGATTAACATGATCGTTTACCTTGGAATGGAAAGGCGGAATATATATCAAGGGACTCCTCCTAGTTCCATGAAAGCTTGGAATGAAGCTAGAACAAGGCAATATAATGACTCCATTAAGAGGATTTTCGGACATGACAAAATATGAGGAATGTCATTTTTCTTTGAGTTTCCTTACCTTGAAAAAGGAGAACAGAATATGTGAAAAGGTGAGCTCTAGCTCCTCCCCATGGTGATTCTTTGGCACCGAAATGGAGCCCTTGAATTTTGAAAGGAGTAGAAGTGAAGAGGCTTGGGACGAGGAAGAGAGGTGGTGTTTGTTTTTGATTTGGTTAAGTGAGCTAGGTTTTACAAGTGGTCAAAGATGGAAAACAATGGTGATGTTGGTGTTGCTGTAGCAGCTCGTAAAAGAGAGCAAGAAGAGAGGTTGGAGAAGCCTTTCAACCGTGGGAATTGAAGAAGGAAGGGAGAATGAGATTGGTTTTGCTTTTAAGGATATTTATAACTTAAAGCAAATAGTAACCTATGAGTCACCTTTATTTACTCAACAAGTTAGCATGTTTGGTGACTCATTACTACCAAAAACCGGCCCCCTTATTAGTAGAAGGGTATTATAGTCTTTGTTGACCTACTTAATCTCTTATAACATTATATGTTACAAACTAGTTATAAAAATCACTATTCACCAATAACAAGGCACATAGAAGTGAAATTTTTGATTTCCCATTGATATAGCCACCCAAATGTGATACTATATAGTACACATGTTAATTAAAGAGTAATGATGGACATTTAGCCATTCAAAACTCATTTACAAGACAATTTTTCAAAAACGTGCTTTAAGACTTCTTAAAGCACATTTTGTGTTTTAACTTGTTTTCAAGCTTGGTTTTCTTTGGTAATTGATTTAATATGTTCATTAACATATAATTAAGGCATAGGTATGACCATTAGGCCTTATACACATTTATCCCAAGCTTAGAGCACATTTTGCTCATATTGACTTTAAGGTATTACCTTGTGTTTTGTTTGGTTTCATTGTCTACCAAAGTTTCCTAAGGACTTAATTAGCCTTATAAAGTCATAATTAATCATTATCAAGTCTTGGTAGGCTCTTTGGGTCCTAGCCAAGTTCACTCCAACCTTAGAGCATGTTTTTGCTCAAACCGTGTCTTAATGCTTTATTGCATTTTACTATGGTTTAAATCGTACACTGATGTTCCTAAGGCACTTTTTAGCCTTTAAATACCATAGTTTAAGTTTTTACACAACATACCAAAGTTTGGGGTATTTCAATCTACCCCCCTTAAAAGAACTTCGTCCTCGAAGTTCACATTTCCTCGCATCATTGGATTAGAATACGGGAATTACTTATAGCCATAAAACTTCCATTACCAACCACCCTTTACATCCAACCTCGGACTTAATGGTCCGGGCAACATATCCACATTATACATAAAATATCATATTCACATGGTAACCTCGGACTCAATGGTCCGGGTACCTTCACCACACTTGCACCCATACAATATCCCTCAGACTCTTAGGTCTATGTAACACAACACATTTAGACTCATAGGTCTTGATAGCACACACTTAGGAGATCAAAGTCAAATAACCCTTATCACCCATACCAAACAATGTCATAGCATGTATATCAAACAGAAATACCTTTTCCATCTCTCCATGGGTTCGAATCCCACGTTGAGTACATATACATGTGATCCCGCAGAACCCGGTCGCGATGGACACTTTCTGGTCCCCGTTCCTTTGGGAGATCAAAACATTCACTTAATTTTTTAACATATGTACTTCTCATGTCACCGGTCCGAAGACAAAGGCTCATACGTCCTCAGCTCGTGAGCAAGTACTACAAAAATATTCTTTACTAGGTTAGGTATATAAGAAGATCTTTATTCAAAATATTAATCGATTGTTTTTAAAACACCAATTGAAAATTCTTTTTGAAAACACCATACAACTCCAAGTCCATTTATGCTCCTTGTATCTTTCTTAACATGGTTATTTGTAATCACTTATAGGGAGCTTCAAGATCATCCAACACTGATGTGATCAGCATCGGTGTTGAACTATCTTTCCACCCCAATTTGTGTTCGGCTTCCCTTGATCTCATGATAATCAAGTTTCACCTCCCACTTCATTTTCAACCAACAATTAATTCAGCATATCCCATTTTCTATCTTTAATCCTTCTAGTCATAATCATACATCTCCAAGGGATAGAACTCCGTCTATCAATCATCACCAAATCCAACTTAATTCGAGTTACCTAGGAATTTAATTCTCACTAGGTTCTATGTCGGTCTCATACCCTTCATAAATCAAACTGTATATATATACATATATTTTTTATCAAAATACAATACATGGTTTACATTATGCACCATCGGGGTTTTAGTCCCCGGGAGTTTCTTTACTCCCTTCCACTTGTACTCTCACACACCACTGTTAACAAAACACACTTCCCACAATGGTATTCGCATCTCTGTGCGCAATTACCACAATTTACCCCACAATAAATGCGTATGTTTATATAACACACGCGCCAACCATCATAACAATCATTTTGTGCTATGCACACCTAGTTCGCGTACACTTGTACGGTAAAACACACTAAGTGGTTTTGCGCTCTACCCCCCTTAAAAGGGATTACGCCCACGTAATCAATCACTGAGCATTAGCTTAATATGTTCTGCCGTCGTCGTGAAGTGTTTTAACTTCCACGCGGTCTATTACACAATGGATTCTGATTAGAGGATCTTAACCATATTGGACCAAGAATTCGCATTGGAGTTGTAACTCATAACCGGTTTCGGTCCTGGCCTGTGAGGCTTTTAGACATTGATAACTAGCCATGCATTCATGTTCACAATATATCCGGTACCTGACGCATGGGCTTACTGGCCTCTATTGCGCAACCCTGATAATTATAGAGCTGGTTTGCCCCATTTGTTACTGTTACTATATTGTACATCTCCAATGTATTACCCTTATCTAGGTAACAATGGTTTCTTAACCGACGCATGGTATCTCTTACCCTGAGCGAATTCGGTGAGTTTCTTAATTTTCCACCCACTTCTCCAATAGCTTACCGCGTAAACTACTATGTAATTCACAATGATTGATTTACTTTTACCGACTTACTGTCGGTTGAGATTGAGCTACTACTTAGTGTGTAGTGCTCTCTCAGCTAATTACAACATTTGGGGTATATTCCATACCGATATTTGGCAGTTAGTGCTATTGTAGTCACTTACTGTTAATCATGTCTCCACATTCGGTTTTGTACAAGTACTCTTTCATTCCTGCGGCCTTGCATTACCCATGCATCGGCCATAATAGCCTTATTCCTCCACAATTACCATGCTTCTGATTCCTAGCTATCCCACTCGATCATTACTGCGCAAGTGCAATACCAAAACACTCAGTCATACAGAGTGCAGAGGCGTAAACTCCTGACAGTAAATCCCTTATGCGATTGCGATAGGAATTTTCACTGAAATCCTTATCATCTAACACTTGCCACCGGCTTACTGCTCGGTTCGTTTGCTATCGCTTAATGTTGTACCTCCACTGGGTTTATCTGGCCACTTATTTGGCTGTTTTTTTGAATATACTACTATTTTTCCCTTGAGCGTTGTTCGCTACACATTTAGCTTCACACACCTATGGTGATTGCTATTAAGTTATCACACTTCCTGCGTACACAACTGGTACGAGCACTTCCTTTCGTGTTATTTTATTTAAATCACCCTGGGGTAATGACAACGTGGTCCTTCCTCCACATATCTCTTGTACTTGATTCCCATAACTACCGCTTCTGCGGTCTCACAATATCGAGTGGTATCCCCACTCGTAATGCAGTGGTTCACTTATCACTTTATCCACTTATACCACATAAACTTCTACAATCAACCGAATTCATATAACATATCTTACTTATGGCTTATAAGCCTTATTTGCCTTGAGCTGGGCCCATTGTAGGCTGTCCACACACATGTACTCCTCTGTATCACATTACATGTTTAGAGGTTGAAGTGGGCTCCATGACAAGGTCGTTGCATCACATTTCCTTTCATGGGATGCCCCTTAGGTTTGTCAGTCCGTCTCCTGACATCTTATATTTAACTGGGTGTTAATTTCAACCCTTGTGGTTCTGTCATGCATTTCATTCAACAATTGTTGATGCGAACACCCTTCAAGGATTGCTCCTGGGTGTTGCTAAGGTATGCCATTACATTAGGCTTGCATCTATGGGTAAATTCAGTAAACTACACCTTCCTATGTTCGTAGCTGGGCACTCATTCCAGCTATCACGTTTTATCCCTTAGGCTTATCAAGACACATGTGGTGTCTTTCATAATGGTCCGTGCTCTTCGCACTCCTTGACTCTTTACATTTCCTTGAAATAAACTCACTAGTTCCCTTAGTCCTTTTTAACTTAGCTGGGTTCCTTGACTTCAAGCATTCCTTGTATTTTCTAGCTCCTGTTTGATTTATACTGCTGACCGTAGACGGAGTCGACTACTTCCCGTGTTCGGACTCTACTCGTATACATATATGGGGTATCATACTGATACATTACTACTTACCCAACTAACCTATAAGTAGGTCTGTCAGGTCCACATGCTCCTATCGGAGTGCGGTCGTCCCACAACACAGTTGGTACACTTGTAGTGTCCGTCACACGCCTAGGTGAAGTATTCTGTCGTCAACTCCCTTATATTGTCCCCTGACAATATGCGCCCCGTGCTTCCCGAACTTAATCGAGGGAAAGTTTATCCACTGTTGCATCCTTGTCAATTGCTCTTGGTTTCACCGGTTTGGTTTAAAAGAAGGTTGGAAAGAAGTGTTGGGTTAAAAGAAAACTTGGTTTGAAAAGAAAAGGGTTTGTGAAAATTAGGTTTGAAAGAAAAATTTCCATGGTTTCACAACATCTTCTTACCTTAGCCAAGTCTAGCTTCTTGCTGACTGGTGTGTTTCCAATTACAGAGGTTAGGCTAACAGGCCCTTCCACTGTTATGACGATCACATTTAACTCCATGGTACTTTTCCAAGTATTTGTAGTGGTTAAGAATTTCCTGAACAGCCCTGTTATAGTAGCACTTGCTATGGCAAGTGCGCCATGCTAACTGGCTATCGTTTGACACATACCGATTGTGGTATTGTTTTGACCCATATTGTCATCAGTGGCCTTGTTGGCCCTCGCTGATCTTACTACCTTGATAAATACTCCTATAGGTGACTTCTCACTGTATTCACATGATATTCATTAACTAGGGTGTTTCCCATTCTGGGAGACCCCTTTTTTTCTTAGTATTGTATTTGCTTTGTAGCCCGTTCCACGTATTTGGGCACTACCTTGTAGTTTCCCTTGTCGGTTGGTATACCGTTGGTGCATTATTTGTCAACTGTGGTCCCATAGACATTCGTCTCGGGTTTTATTGATCCACTTCTTGCCTGTTGCACGGTTGGTGCGTTGCAAGCTGATTGTTTTCGACTGCTCGGCATATCGACCCAGGTTGCCGGAAATTCTATTCCTCTTCACACAAAATCCTTCATTTGTCGCTATAGAATGCGGTTAACATTGTTTAGATGGAGACCGTCTCCGGGATTCCCAGTTTTCGGGATCTACCGTATGACAGGTTCTTCGTACCCTAAAGGTATGTAATAACAGCCAGATCGGGTATTCCCGAGTAAGAGTGGACTTCCATCTCTCTGGCGTTCTTCCCCAAGTTATACAACAGGGATTGTGGAGGGTGGGATGGATATTGTAGGTTTCCAGTATTCACTGGTAGTTCCTTACTAGCGTATCTCTCACGCTATCGCTCAACCCTTAACCCAAGGTACTTAAATCCTAACTCGGTACTTCCTAAGCTCGGTAGTTCAGTCATCAGAGCGATACTTCGCTCTGATACCACTTTTTGTAACACCCCATCCAACAACAACCACATAACAACAATCTGCAGCGGAAATTCAACTCATCACCTTACTTATTCCAATGGTGTTACACGCCGTTAACCACCCACGTGGCTAACAAGGCTAATACAATACATACACATTTGTATCGGTCTGATGGACTAGATTCCCGAGCAACTACACACTACATTCCTCATTCCAATTCAACATTTATTATATACATACATTCCCACTGTACCGAGTATTTACAAACTACTGCCGATAACAATTTCGGTCTTACTACACCTACTGTATACATACACTTAAAAGTTTACCCATGTACAATGACTACCCGTCCTACTCTCGAACGGCTTCCAGCACTTCGTACCTGAAATAGGAAAAGAAGAGAAAGGGGTGGCCCCAAGGGGCTCAGCACCTTTGCTGGTATGGTAATCCCGCAGCCCACATGCTACCGGGCCACGCACGACTAATTGTCGTCTTAGCATGCAGTTGATTATATTTAAATCATGCATACAAACCATTAACATATCACACATAATATTTCGCCTCAATGGGCTCAACCAATAACCAACACATCCACACTTAACCAACCATCCAATGATTCCTTAAACCCTAGAGTGGCTCTCCTCTAAATGGAGCTACTTCCTTAACGATCGGCATGTACCCATTAATCGGGTTATCCTCAAATGCCTCCTGTCACAAGCTGGGATTCATTTCCATGATCCACCCATTCCATATCCCACAACGTACTCTTTTCACACATAACAAAACATAGCAAACCTTTCTTGCTTCCATGTACACATGACAACATTGCATTCATTTAAAACATCCATATATATATTTATACCCAAGCATAGCAAGGGAATTTGCATAGCACCATAACATTACATAACACCATATGATTCGGTTCTCACAAGGAACCTTCCACCATAGTTAGTATACCAGGTGAGCCTAGGGATTTTTGCCAATCCCATGTTAAGCTCGTTACCATCCTCGTTACCGTCCGGTTATATAGAACGGTTAACTTATACCCAAAGTGTGTCGGATATAGTAATCCCAAGCACACCGTAATAACATAACCATTAGTATGCCCCCGTGGCCCGACGTGAGTCAGTAATATAGCTTTGGTTAAGCTAAGGGGAAAGTTGGAAACCCAATGGGAAAACAACCATAACATACACAGAGGGTCGAACCTATAATGGCACGACCCCCATCCTCACACGCGTGGCCGGAACAGACCGGACTCCTCACCCCCCGTTAGTACATATACACTTATAATAAGTAGTTAGGGATCCATTATGGAGCCTACCACATCCACACCATACGGTATCATAACCGAGTTAAGCACACAAGGGAGGTTCACACACTTGCTCACAGCAACAATGTCCAATAACTCACACATAGCCGTGGTTAGCACGTTCCCAAGGTTTGGGCCGTCAACTCCGAATACCGATCACTCATGTGTTCCTAGATTTGTTAGTAAGGTTTAACACATATTTGAGGTTAGATGGTATCGGATACCAAATTCGCCACATAAATGAATTACTATAAACTCATTACATGTTTTAATCTTACAAGGTGGCAAACATTCAATAAAACATATTGGCATACAAGCCGGTGTAATCCGTTAGGACACAGGTTGCAAGAAAACCATACCTGTCACCGGAGTCCACTTATCCTGTCCATATGATTTATCGAGCAATTCCGAACAACTGTTAACATCACATGTGTTTTTATTAACATCGGGGTTTGCTTGATTATTTAATGTCAATGCTTAATTTTTCCCCGTTAACTTTGTTACATAACTTACTTTTTAACTTGTTTTACTTTTACACTTTGATACAACTTTTCACCCACTTATTTGCCATTTAAACTCACCTAACATGTCCTCAACATTCTTATAACATCATTACCTACCAATCCCCATCTTCACATATCATTTCATAACCTTAAACCATGTTTTTGGTCCGACCGACCCACCGACCGACCCACAGCTGGGTCGGTCCATTACAGACCCCTTTTACTTCCTTATAATCATGCCCGTCCGACCCACGTCCGACCCACCATTCTGGGTCGGTCCATGTGCGAACATTTTTCCACCTTTGAAACTTGACCGACCGACCCATGTCCGACCCACCCTTTTTGGGTCGGACCATCACCGAACATTTTCCCAACATTTTACAGAGGCTCGACCGACCCAAAAACTGGGTCGGCCCCTGGGTCGGTCGCCTCCTAAACTTACCCAAACTAGTCAATTCTTCACCAAACTTCTCCTAAGGCCTCTTAATGTGTTCTAACACCATTTGGCACTTCAAACACACCCCTAAGATATTCTTAAACACTCAAAAAACTATTTTTCCTAATTCCTTAAACTTTTACTTATATCTCCACAAAATTCCTAACACTTACAATGTTTTCTCCTTATGATTTCTAGGTGGCATTTCACCTATAATGACCACAATACCAAGGTGTTTCCTCTACACCTTATCATCATCTCTCAACTTCTTTTCTTACTAACTAAATCTCCTTTTTTCACATCATACCTAAACATCTCTTATTCCTTGAATATCAACATTACCTAACCTTAAACAAACTCCTCCAAGACTTAAATACATCTTAAGAACACCCACAGATTTCTAAAACTTCCAAGATAATGCCTAAATCCTTGCATCACTCTAAATCACCTTAATACATGTTTTCTTCTCAAGTATACATTCATTCACCTTTACACTTCCTAATTCACCAAAACCACTTAAAACACTTAGAACTTCTCGCACACTTTCCCAAATTTGGCCATAGCTTCTCTTGTATATACTCACATCCAAACACTTAGGTTTTTACCTTAATTCATTCAAGAACACCTAAAATCCATCAAACACATTTTATACACAAACTTCACACATTAAGCACTACATCACAATATAGTGCATAACTTAAATTGCTTGGCACTTAGGCCCTTAAATGCATGGCTCTTAGGCCCTTAAATGGCATAAACCTTAAACACTGAATTTCCCACATAATAATGCCTTTGACCTGCAAATACACCCAACAATACATATTCCTTTAATAAACTCCTTGAGAGCATTTTACTAGCTCATTTACCATTTGCTCTTTAGGTAGTTTTAACAAGCATTATAAGCTTATTCCTCCTAAGGCATTAAACCACATTAGGTTAGTATATTTACCTCTTTCCAAGCAAACTTCTTTCTTGTTTCCTTATAAACCGGTGGGGTATTTGATTCCTTGCCAACTAAACAATATACCAACATTAAAATGAGTATATAAGCTTTAAGCTTTATCTCATTGTAAACCCTAGTTACATATTATCTTAAGGTATTAACATGATCGTTTTACCTTGGAATGGAAAGAGAGCTTGAATATATCAAGAGAGGACTCCTCCTAGTCCATGAAAGCTTGGAATGAAGCTAGAACAAGGCAATATAATGACTCCATTAAGAGTGATTTTCGGACATGACAAAACATGAAGGAAATGTCATTTTTCTTTGAGTTTCCTTACCTTGAAGCAAAGGAGAACAAGAATATGTGAAAAGGTGAGCTCTAGCTCCTCCCATGGTGATTCCTCTTGGCACCGAAATGGAGCCCTTGGAATTTTGAAAGGATAGAATTGAAGAGCTTGGTGAGAGGAAGAGAATGGTGGTGTTTTGTTTTTGATTTGGTTAAGTGAGCTAGGTTTTACAAGTGGTCAAAGATGGAAAACAATGGTGATGTTGGTGTTGCTGTAGCAGCTCGTAAAAGAGAGCAAGAAGAGAGGTTGGAGAAGCCTTTCAACCGTGGGAATTGAAGAAGGAAGGGAGAATGAGATTGGTTTTGCTTTTAAGGATATTTATAACTTAAAGCAAATAGTAACCTATGAGTCACCTTTATTTACTCAACAAGTTAGCATGTTTGGTGACTCATTACTACCAAAAACCGGCCCCCTTATTAGTAGAAGGGTATTATAGTCTTTGTTGACCATCTTAATCTCTTATAACATTATATGTTGCAAACTAGTTATAAAAATCACTATTCACCAATAACAAGGCACATAGAAGTGAAATTTTTGATTTCCCATTGATGTAGCCACCCAAATGTGATACTATATAGTACACATGTTAATTAAAGAGTAATGATGGACATTTAGCAATTCAAAACTCATTTACAAGACAATTTTTCAAAAACGTGCTTTAAGACTTCTTAAAGCACATTTGTGTTTTAACTTGTTTTCAAGCTTGGTTTTCTTTGGTAATTGATTTAATATGTTCATTAACATATAATTAAGGCATAGGTATGACCATTAGGCCTTATACACATTTATCCCAAGCTTAGAGCACATTTTGCTCATATTGACTTTAAGGTATTACCTTGTGTTTTGTTTGGTTTCATTGTCTACCAAAGTTTCCTAAGGACTTAATTAGCCTTATAAAGTCATAATTAATCATTATCAAGTCTTGGTAGGCTCTTTGGGTCCTAGCCAAGTTCACTCCAACCTTAGAGCATGTTTTTGCTCAAACCGTGTCTTAATGCTTTATTGCATTTTACTATGGTTTAAATCGTACACTGATGTTCCTAAGGCACTTTTTAGCCTTTAAATACCATAGTTTAAGTTTTTACACAACATACCAAAGTTTGGGGTATTTCAGTAACTGTCATAAACCATTGTCCCCTGATTCCATAGCAATTTCAAATCGTCAATCAGCGGTGCAAGATATACATCGATATTATGTCCGGGTTGTTTAGGACCAGAAATCAACAATGATAACATAATGTATTTTCGCTTCATACACAACCACGAAGGAAGATTGTAAATCACCAATACAACAGGCCAAGTGTGTTGACTACTTAGAGTGCCGTAGGGATTCATCCCATCTGTATATAGCCCGAGTCTCAAATTTCGATTATCACTGGCAAAATCTTCAAATCTTCTATCGATAGTCCTCCACTGTGGTGAATCAGCTGGATGTCTCAGCTTATCATCATTTTTCCTTCCTTCTGCGTGCCATCTTAAATTTTGGGCATCTCTGACATTTGCAAATAGACGTTTGAACCTTGGTATTATGGGTAAATACCAAATGACTTTTGCTGGAGGACTTTTTTCTTAGAATTGGATGATTGGCGTCCTTATGTTTATAGCGTGACAAATGACATTTTGGACACTGATTCAAATGTTTATTCTCTCCTCTGTATAATACACAACTGTTTGGACATGCGTGTATCTTTTCGTACTCCACACCTATAGGACACATCAACTTTTTGCATCATAAGTGGATGTCGGAAAATTGTTATCATCTGGAAGCATGTCGTGGAATAGTTCTAGTATTGCCGTAAAACTCTTATCACTCCAGCCGAATCTTGCTTTCATATGAACAAGTGTAGCACGGATGTCAATTTTGAAAATTTGGTGCATCCGGGGAACAAAGGGGACCGTGATGCGTCAACTAATCTTTGATATTCATCGGGCTTGTCTGTGAAATTATCCTCAACATCTTGCAGCATAGAGTTCAGTTGTTCAATCTTTTCACTATCATCGTTGATTTCAGTGTCACTGTGATCACAATCATTATTAGGAAATGTGGTATCATCGGTAACCTTTCTTGTTTCACTGTTCTGCTGGGTGGAAGTATGCACCCTGCTACTAGCGTCTAAAGACTCGCCATGCAAAAACCATATCTTATAGTTTGGCATAAATCCACGTCGTGATAGATGAAATCTGATAGCATGTAGGTTAGGGAATTTGTTGCGAAGTTCGCATTGTGCACATGGACAGGGAATGTGAGTGTCGTTCATCCTTTTCTGATGATACAGAGCTGCTTTGCAAAATTCATTTTCCACTTTCGATTTAAAATAATTCCCTCGCAGACCGTACATCCATTCACGGTCCATTCTACAAACAACCAGTCAAAATTTAAAAAATATTTAGAAAAAAGTGTTATAATGTATAATAACTTAACTAACATTTAAAATATTAAATATAAAAAATAACAATAACTAACCTATCTTCGGAAAAGGATATATATCGATATTGTTCGTACACGGCGAGTCTATATAATATATATAATACGCTATTTTATATATACTACTTGGTTGTGTTATATGCATATTATATATATGTGTATACACATCTATAATATATATACTACTTGATGATATATATATATATATAAAAAAATATATATAGTTGGTTATTTTATTTTGTTATATTTATATATGTATACCTACTCAACTAGCTACTAAATATAAATAAACTAACTACACAAACAATTTACAGAACACCTTACTAACTAGAAATTTAATTAACTAATTAAATCATCTAGATACTTTCATAAATTACCCATCCAACTAATTCAGTGCAATCATAATTATCCATTCCACAATATGAATACTACTAAAACAGAAAAACTAACTAAATTCCTTAACAATAATATTTTTAACAACATATAAACAGAAAATGGACAGAGCAATTCATCGAACACCTTGCGAGCATATAGTATATTTTCTAAAATTGCCCACATATTGTATTTCCAATCAAACCTATCAAGCAATTACACTCCAGAATACATATATCAATCAATCAATTATGCATGACAAATTGAAATTGATTTAGGTTGAAAAAAACAACTAACCGGTATTTGGATGGACGAGGATCAAACGGAAGCGGGTGGCGAGTGAAGACACGAGGAGCTAGCTAACGCGACTACTACTACTGCGCCAATCTTGTGTAGTAACTAAATGAAGAAAACACAGTACAATTGATATGTCAATTCACCAAGGTCGTTTACTTCTCAAAAATTCACATAAACAATGGTAAGATAGCAAAAAAACTCATTGAAATTGGTTAAATCATTTCATCGAACACCTTGCGAGCGTATAGTTTATTTTCTAAAATTGCCCACATATTGTATTTCCAATCAAACCAATCAATTAATTACACTCCAGAATACATATATCAATCAACAATTACATATAAACAATAAATTAGGACCCAATTCAACAAATTTTTGAAACTTTCGAATCGGAGAAAACCATTACCGATTCTTGGTAAACTAGTCGATTTGGGCAGCAGTAGACCGTGGGGGTAGCGGCGCGACTGGGGAGGCAGGAAGGCGGCGACGGTGACGGCGGCTGTAGGTGGGGCGGCGACCGAGAAGAAGAGACGGCGAATTGAGGGCGAGCTGGAGTAGAGAGCGACGTCGAGGAAGAAGAGAGGCAGCAGAGCGTGAAAATGTCGAGTCGGGGCGCTAGGGTAGTAAAATAAGAAGCATTTTCGGCGGTTGTATATAGGAACCGCCGAAAATAGCCAACTAAACACAGCATTTTCGGCGGTTCCTATATACAACCGCCGAAAATCATGCTTTGATTTGGCAATTTTCGGCGGTTGTATATAGGAACCGCCGAAAATGCTGTGTTTAGTTGGCTATTTTCGGCGGTTCCTATATACAACCGCCGAAAATTGCTTGTCCCGACACTCATTTTCGGCGAAAATTTAAAAACCGCCGAAAATGGGGGGCCGAAAATGGCCATTTTTCTACTAGTGGCTATTCGGGAAAGTTTTAATGACTATAAAGTACCTAGTAAGGTACCGTATTGCTGAAGGAAGTGATTAAAGAATCAAGAATCCAAGAATTTGAAGAGTGAAACCTAGAAGGGCTCAGTGGCCTAACCATTTGTAACACCCCTACAACGCCCCTACCAACTACCGAAATCGCAGCGGAAATAATCAACCAAACAATAACTAAACGCTTTGGTGTTACAACGCCGTTAACCACCCACGTGGTTGACTAGGCAGAATAAATACAAGTGTATCGGTCTGATGATCAGACTCCCGAGTATAGATCCTAACATCAACATATATATATATATATATATAGCCAACCATACCGAGTATTTAATTACATCACACCTACCAACCATATACATCCACCACTGTTTAACAAACGGTACCAAAATGTAATGCCTCGGGACCACAGGCGCATCCCGGGCTCAACAATCCAAAATAGCCAAAGTACATCAACAACCTAGGATCTAGAGCCACTCCGCTTCTTCGATCCTCATCCTGCAATAAAATATGGAGCCCCCGAGGGGGTCAGCAACCTTTGCTGGTATGGTTAACGCGCAGCCCATCGGCTACCGGGATACGCGCAACCAATTGTCATGATAACATGGCATTCATTTTAAAACATCCAATATATTATATACCATAGCATAGCAAGGGAATTTGCATAGCACAACATCAATACATAACACCATAAAATCGGTTCTCACAAGGAACCTTCCACCATAGTTAGTATACATAGTGAGCCTAGAGATTGTTGCCAATCCCATGTTAAGCTCGTTACCAACCTCGTTACCGTCCAGTTATATCGAACGGTTAACTTATACCCAAGGTGTGTCGGATATAGTAATCCCAAGCACACCGAAATAACATACGTATGCCCCTGTGGCCCGACGTGAGTCAGTAACTAGCTTTGGATAAGCTAAGGGAAGGTAGAAACCAAATTGGAATACCACCTATACATACACCAAGAGAGCCGAACCGGATATGATATCGACCCCCATCAATCACACGCGTGGCCGGAACAACCGGACTCCTCACTCCCCCGATTAGCACTTGTTAGTGATCACATAATGTTTTGTTAAGTCACATACAAGCAAATATTTGGGTCTTGTTAGACAACCAAGGGGAACGAGTCACAACACTACACATCATAATGTATAACAACTGTAAACCCTTTTCATGCCTTAATCTTATAAGGTCGTAACACACAGGAAAACAAACAACACCCAAGCCGGTGTAAACCGGTAGACAACAGACTGCAAGAAAACCATACCTTGGTCCTTGCCTCGATTGGTTTCCTCCGTAGGTCACTCCTATACATAATTAATAATGTCGGTTAATTATTTATTCAATTCAAACTTGCTAAGTATTTAACATGATTGTATGACATGTTTTAATGTCCATCTTACCCTAGGTTACCTTCATTATACACCCTAGGGTTTACTACATAAGTCACATTCTTTTCTGTTTTTTTTTTATATCTTGGTATGTCCGACCCACCGTCCGACCCACAACTGGGTCGGACCCTTCCAGTGGTTTTCGGGTCTGAAGAACCTTACCTTGTCCGACCCATGTCCGACCCAACCTTCTGGGTCGGACCATTCCAGAGACATGTCCGACCCACGTCTGACTCACTAGACTGGGTCGGACCATTACAGAAAATTTCACCGACCTCAGAACATCCATGTCCGACCCATGTCCGACCCACCCTTCTGGGTCGGACCATTACAGAACATTTTACCGCCTTATAAACATGCCCGTCCGACCCACGTCCGACTCACTCGACTGGGTCGGAACATTCCAGAAACATTTTCCCTCCTTTGAATATGACCGTCCGACCCATGTCCGACCCACCCTTTTGGGTTGGACCATTACAGAACATTTTCCTAACGTCTAACAGAGGCTGTCCGACCCACAACTGGGTCGGACACCTGGGTCGGACGTCCTCTAAACTTACCCAAACTTTGTCAAATCTTCACCAAACTTCTCCTTAAGCCTCTTAAGGCTTCCTAACAACATTTGGTAACCTTATATCCACATACAACATCTATGAAACTCATTTTCCAATTCCTTAAGCCTTTACTTATTTCCTTGTAAAATTCCTTAACACTTACAACATTTTATACTAGGTTTCTAAATGGTGTTTCTCACCTATGATAACTACTATCCCAAAATGCTTTCTCCTCATCTTAACATCATCTCTTAAGCATTATTTCCCACAACTAACTCCTTATGTCATTCTTGAAGTTCTTTTCCAAGTTTACACTTTCTCCTTATTTACCAAAGTTTGCCTAAGTCTTTACCTAAGTCCAAAATGACTTTGGTACATACTAAAACCTCAAGATCATGCCCAAGTCCTTGTTACACTCTAGAACACTTAAGACATTATATCTTCACTTGTAAAACACCTAGTCATTTCCTAACACTTCTAACTCACCCAACCTTATGTAAACACTTAGAACTTCTTGCTTCTTACCTAAATTTTGACATGGATTCCCCTAGAACATTACTAAGCCTAAACACTTTGTTTTCTCCATTAAACACACAAGAACACTAAAAATCAACAAGAACACTCTCCCACACAAAACTTTACTCAAATCACACCACATTACAATATAAATCATAACTTAAATTGCATGGCACTTAGGCCCTTAAAATGCATGGCTCTTAGGCCCTTAAGGTGCTTAAATCATAAACACTGAATTTCCACAATATATATGCCTTTGACCTGCAATTACATACAACAAGACATATGTTCTTTTACTAGTCTCCTTGAGGACATTACTAGGTCATTCACCATTTGCTCTTTAGGTAGTTTTAATAAGCATTTATAAGCTCATTTCTCCTAAGGCATTAAACCACATTAGGTTAGTAGATTTACCTCTTTTCCAAACAACTTCTTTCTTGTCTCCTTTAAAAATCGGTAAGGTATTTGATTCTTTGACAAGTTCTAAAAATATACAAACATTATAATGAGTATTCAAGCTTTAAGCTTCATCTCATTGTAAACCCTAATTTTACATTGTTTCAAAAACATTAATGTAGTTGTTTTACCTTGATCTTTGAAGAGAGTTTGAATATATATCAAGAGAGGACTCCACCTAGTCCATGAAGAGTTGAAATGAAGCTAGAACAAAGTCACACAAAGAGCTATATCAATGTGTATTTTTGGTCAAGGTAAAAACATGGAGGAAACATGGTTTTTCTTTGAGATTCCTTACCCAGGAGCAAAGGAGATCAACAATATGTAAAAAGACAAGCTCAAGCTCCTTCAATGGTGGAACTCCATGGCACCGAAATGGGGCTCTTGAAGCTTTGAGAAGATGGAAATGAAGAGCTTGATGAGAGGAAGAGATTGGTGGTCTTAGAATTTGATTTGGACAAGTGAGCTTGATTTAGCAAGTGGTCAAAGCTAAAGTTTTAATGGTGGTGGTGGTATTACCGTGAGAGAACAGCAAGAAGGAAGGAAGAAGAAGGTTGAGACCGTGGGAAATGAAGGAAGAAATGAGAATGAAGATAGAATTTGCTTTTAAGAAGATATTTGTAGTAATAAAGTAAAAAGTATGTTTAATTAGTTTTCTTTACTTACTTATTATATCAACTAGAGAGTGGTGAGTCACCACACTTATAAAACCGGCCCCCTATATTATAATGAGGGTATTTTAGTCTTTGTTTGTCAATTTAATTACTTAATACAACATATGTTATAAACTAGCTTATAAAAATCACTATTCACCTAAACAAGGCACTTAGAAGTGAAATTTTTGATTTCCCATTAATATAGCCACCCAAATGTGATACTATATAGTACACATATATATTTAAGAGTAATGATGGACATTTAACCACTCAAAACTCATTTACAAGACAATTCTTCAAAAATGTGCTTTAAGACTTCTTAAAGCACATTTTGTGTTTTAACTTGTTTCCAAGCTTGGTTTTCTTTGGTAATTGGTTTAATAAGTTCATTAGTATATAAATGAGGTCTTGGTAAGTTCATTAGGTCTTAACCAAGCTTATCCCAAGCTTAGAGCACATTTTAGCTCTTATTGACTTTAAAGCACATTTTGTGTTTTCTTTTGTTTAAATTTGTTTACTAATGTTTCTAAGACTCTTTTTAGTCTTAATAAATCATGTTTTAACGTTTAACCAACATACCAAGGTTTGGGGTATTTCAATCTACCCCCCTTAAAAGAACTTTGTCCCCAAAGTTCATACTTCCCACATATCTTAATATTAGAACACGGGGAAAATCTTATAACACCACACTTCCAAAACATCATTACCAACACAACCATCATACTTACACCACAACGGACTCGAGGTCCACACCACATAATACCATTCAGACACAACGGTCTGTAACATAACATAGACAATGTATACATATACATGTCGTACACAACCATAACCGAAACGGCTCTGCCCCCCTTTAAAAGGGGTACGCCCCGTACCCTATACATATAAACACTAAGAAGCAAACAATGACGGGTGCTTCGTCTTCATCTTATCTTCCAGCTCCAAAGTGGCCTCCTTAACGTCCTGGTTAGACCAGAGGACCTTCACCAGTCTCACGGACTTATGGCGAGTGTCTCGAGTCTTAGTATCCAGGATCCGTACAGGAGTCTCCACTGATCGCATGGTCGGCTCTAAGGTTAGCCTTTCCAGCTGAAGCACATGAGACGGATGAGACATATACTTCTTCAACTGGGACACATGAAATACATCATGTACCTTGCCCAGTTCGGCGGGTAAATCAAGTCTATAAGCTACCGGGCCGATCCGCTCCGTCACAACATAAGGCCCCACATATTTCGGGCTCAACTTGCCCTTCTGGCCAAAACGAAATACTCCCTTCATGGGGGATACCCTAAGAAATACCTGATCGCCCACGGCGAACTCCAGGTCACGTCTGCGCACATCAGCGTACGACTTCTGTCTATCCTGAGCTGCTTTCATGTTAGCCCGGATCTGGCGAACTTCTGCCTGGACCTGTTCCAGATACTCTGGTCCTATAATGACCGTCTCACTCGACTCATCCCAGCATAAAGGCGTGCGGCATGGTCTACCGTACAATGCCTGGAAGGGAGACATCTTGATCGAAGCATGGTAACTGTTGTTGTAACTAAACTCGATCAGATGTAACCTATCAATCCAGCTGGTCTGAAAGTCAAGTGCGCATGCACGTAACATATCCTCAAGTGTCTGGATGGTGCGCTCACTCTGACCATCTGTCTGTGGGTGAAACGCTGTGCTCAATTTCAGTTCAGTACCTAGTGCCTCTCGCGTAGACTTCCAATATCTGGATAGGAATCTGGTATCTCTGTCAGATACAATCGTTTTCGGAACCCCATGATGTCATACAATCTCTCTGTCGAAGAGCTCTGCAAGCTTAGCCACTTT
Source organism: Limonium bicolor (assembly GCA_023374045.1). NCBI lineage: Eukaryota > Viridiplantae > Streptophyta > Magnoliopsida > Caryophyllales > Plumbaginaceae > Limonium > Limonium bicolor. Next base: position 92,600,052 of record CM041777.1, on the reverse strand, counting down.
CCAGGTGTCCTTCATCGGTATGAATCGAGCCACCTTGGTCAGTCGGTCTACCACAACCCAAATCATATTCAGACCTCCCCTTGTAGGCGAAGCCCTACCACAAAGTCCATAGATATGTCATGGAACTTCCACTCCGGCACTGGCATTGGCTGCACCATACCACCAGGCCGTCGGTGCTCAAACTTGACCTTCTGACAAGTGAGACACCTCAACACATAGTCATTCACATCCTTTTTCATTCCAGTCCACCAAAAATATCTTTTCATACCTTTATACATCTTTGAAGCTCCGGGGTGAATCGATGTCGTAGAACAATGGGATTCACTCAGTATGCGCTCCTTCAGCTCAGCGCTACTCCTCGGTATACACAATCGGCCATTAAGCCTAATCAGGTCATCATCGTGGAGTCTGAAGTCGTACTTCTGACCCTCGAATGTGCCATCAATAAGCTTCTGTCTAATCTCCACCATATACTGATCCGTCATCTGAGCACTCCGCACCTCTTCACTTCAACCAGCCAGTATGAGAGACTAGCGAATGGAGAGAGTGTGCTCGGCGACTCAATGCGTCAGCTACCACATTTGCCTTACCCTCCTTGTACTGTAAATTGATGTCATAATCATTTAGGAACTCGACCCACCTTCTTTGCCTCATGTTCAACTCTTTCTGAGTGAACAAGTATTTCAAACTCTTGTGGTCGGAATAGATTGTCACGCTTACCCCATACAAATGATGTCGCCATATCTTCAGTGCGAAGACAATGGCCCCCAATTCTAAATCGTGGGTAGGGTAGTTCTCCTCATGCTTCTTCAGCTGTCGGGAGGCGTAAGCCACGACCTTCCCGTGTTGCATCAACACACAACCCATACCCCTGCCTGACGCGTCGCAATAGACCTCAAAACCATCTGGACCGTCTGGTAATGTCAGAACCGGTGCAGATGTCAGAGCATCCTTGAGACTCGTGAAAGCACTCTCACAGTCGACTGTCCACTCGAATGGTGCATCCTTTTTCATCAAGGAAGTCATCGGCTTCGAGACACTGGAGAAGTCCTTCACAAACCTCCTATAATAACCTGCCAGACCGAGGAAGCTCCTGATGTCGGTAACTGTCTTCGGCCTAGGCCAGGTGCGCACTGCATCTATCTTCGCCGGATCAACAGCGATCCCGGCCTCAGAAATCACATGTCCAAGGAATGATACTTGGTTCAACCAAAATTCACACTTAGAAAATTTAGCATACAGCTGATTCTTCCTCAATGTTTGCAATACATCTCTCAGGTGGCTTTCATGCTCACCTCTCGACTTCGAATACACAAGTATGTCATCGATGAAGACTACCACTGATTTGTCCAACTGATCTTGGAACAAACGGTTCATTAAGTCCATGAACTTTGCTGGTGCATTTGACAAGCCAAACGGCATAACGGTGAACTCACAATGCCCATACCTAGTTCTGAATGTTCTTTTCGATATCACTGTCACGGATGGCAATCTGGTGGTATCCGGAACGTAGGTCTATCTTGGAGAATACTGATGCTCCCCTCAGCTGATCAAATAGATCGTCGATGCGTGGTAAAGGGTAACGGTTCTTCACCGTAACAGCATTCAGCTCCCGATAATCAATACACAGGCGGAGGCTACCGTCCTTCTTCTTCACGAAGAGGACCGGCGCTCCCCATGGTGAAACACTAGGGCGGATAAAGCCCTTGTCGAGTAGGTCTCTCAGCTGCTCCTTGAGCTCTGTCATCTCTGCTGGAGCCATACGATAAGGCGCTTTGCAATGGGTCCGGTGCCCGGAACTAGATCAATCTCAAACTCAACCTCTCGTGCTGGCGGCATGCCCGACAGTTCCTTAGGAAATACATCAGGAAACTCCGACACTACCGGCACATCTGGGCTAAACTCAGGGTCTCTCTCTATGTCCTGGACATAGCAGAGGTATACATCATTTCCTCGTCGCAACTCACGATACATGGCCATGGCGGTGATGATCTGTGTCGAAGGCTCCCTGGGCCTCTGGCGGTATGATATAGTAACCCCAGATGGACTCCGAAGAAGCAGTCGATGCTCGGCACATAGGATTCTACCCTTGTACCGCTCCAACCAGTTCATTCCGACAATCACATCAAAACCTAGTCCGTCGAACTCTATCAAGTCGATCGGAAACTCCTCATCCATGATTCGAACAACAGCATCTCGGTAGTAGCGGGTACACCTGATCCGCTCTCTCGACGGGAGAGTGACCACAAAGTCTGGCATCTCTTCGCCGTCTAACCCCAGCCTCTTCGCAAATGATAGCGAAATAAATGTGTGTGAGGCTCCAGAGTCGAACAAGATCGATGCATCCACGCCATTCACTGGAAAGGTACCGGTGAGGATTGTGCCGCTCTTGCCGCTTCTGCCTTATTGCAGACACTCAGTATACCTCCCGTTCCGAGTGCACAGCCTAATTCATTGGCAAACTCATAAGCATACGGTAGTAACACGTTGATACACTCCAAAACAACATTCCTTTATTCATTAACACAGTCTTTACACCATAAGTTGGTTACATTGTAGACATGGCTAGATATAGCTCCTTTATCAAACCACTGGCTTAATACATTACATGATTACACAAGGCTCAAAACTGCCTGAAAGTCAAATTCAAACGTCCGGGTTTCAGATGTGTGGCATTTACCACTGTCGATGGTGCGGTATTCAATTTAATCTTCTTGATACCGTGGTATAACATCCTTGATTGTCCTCCCATGATTAATACATCACCTGACTTCAACACTAGCTTCTTTGCGAGATCACCACGCTTCTGCTCGCCGTACATAACACAGCGGTATCACCAATGGACCAAGACACCACGGGTACTCCCTTACTTAGAGACTCGGGTGACTCGTCCTTATCTTGGTGTAACCCTAACCGTCCACCTTTCTGGTAGAAGTTCACAATGCATAAGTCTGCTTCCACGTTCGGAATCGGTTCCGATTCAAGTTGCTGAGCAATTCCCACGGTGTGGTTAACAACCGCAAGGAATCCTCAGGTATACCTGGTACAGTTGCTCCGTCTTCAGCTCGCATCCTGATATGACTTGGTGTAGGGATTCCAGTCCTTACCCATGCACATCATCTTCAGCTTCATCTTCGAACCGCTCGGGTATTCGGGTGTGTAGAAACCTCCTGGTGCTGCTCCAAGTTCGTTGCAACGTCTGATGATGTGGATTTGTGCTTCCGGTGTCAGGTATCCATTAAGAGTATCATACCTGGTTGGATACCTGACATTGCTCCAGTGGGAATTCGGTGATGCTGATGGTGGTCTCTTCAGGGTTTGGTGTGGGCGGGATTGGATAACAGATATTGAAGGTTCCTAAGTTTCAAATTGTCTAACTTTAGGTGTTTTCCACATTATATTCTAACTCTTTACTTATATGTTTATACCCTTAGACTTGCTAACACTCATGCATGAAATGCGGTAAGCAATCACTTTTTCATTTAACAGTTTAGGCGGTACCTGGTCTCGAAGAGGATCCTGGTGCCTCAGACCGGTCCACCACATTCAGGGCGGCCTTGCCGGACCCCGTACCTTCCCCTTCTGGGATTCAGTGTACTTCTTGTCAGAAGTCTGCTGAGATCGCCTTCGGGCCTTCAGTGGTCGTGGTAGTATTACCCTTCCACTGCCCCTTTGGCTTATAGTTCCTGCTGTTGGGGTTCGTCCAACACTCAAATTCGCGGTGCCCCATCTTCTGGCAGTGACGACACCTCACATCATTCCCCTTGCAGTCTTTGCCGGGGTGGTCTCCATTGCACCACTTACAGTAAAAGTGGCGCTCCGGTCCAGAACCCGCGCTAGCTGCTATAACAACACACAATCAATACTCACTTCCCATCTTAACAACATACACCTCAACTAGATACGCACGGTTAAGTAATTACCCTTAGGCGGGTAGGAGCGTAGAGGCTTCGCCGCATACGCATACGTGAGCTTCAGTGGCTCATCAGCTGTGGTGGTCTGGGCTTGGCCCTTGTCACCCTGGTACTGACCCTTCTGGGGCTGAGGGTAGGGTTTCTTTTCTTTCCTCCCCCATACCCTTGCTGACTCTGGCCCTCGTTGGTGGCCTTGCGCTTGTGCGCATTCTCCTCGTCCCTCAGGCGGACGGTAATTTCAACCTTAGCAGCGGCATGATAGCACTCCTGAATTTTAGGATGTCAGTCATGCCCCGCAAAACACTTACCACTCACATTAACATTCACTCATGGTATAATTGATTCACAACATGGTACTCTAATTACCTGCAAGGTAGTACTCAGCTGGCCCCATCCCGTAGCGGAGACGGTGGCTAAGTCCATTGTAGAACCGGTTCACCAACACTCGGTTCGAACCCAAGGTCTGGTAACAGGTGGATAAGGCCGGTGAATGCGGTGTAGTAGTCATCAACCGACATCTTATCCCCCTGCCTCAGACTGTCCAGCTCGAGGCGCTTGGCCTCCTGCACATGTACAGGGTAATACTTGGCTCGCAGTAGAGCCGTGTACTCCCTCCAACCAAACTCAGGATCAGCCATCCTGTCCTCTTCACCAACTTCCACCAACTCTGTGCCGTACCCTTCAAGTAGTAAGCGGCGAGGACCTTAGCTTCAGCAGGCTGCCAAGGTCTCGTAGGCGGTCTCCAGTTCGGAGATGTACGCCTCCAGCTTTCGAGGATCAGTCTCCCCATTGAATGATGGCGGTCTCAGATCAGCCAACGCCTTGACCCAATTGGTCTCTCGTGGCGGTGGTGGTGGTGGCTGAACTCCGGGCTGTTGCCCTTGCTGTATAGCAGCAACCAAATCGGGTACCAACTGGGCTACGGCGGCTGCAACTGCCTCAGCCATGTCTGTGCCGTAGTATCATCGCCCTGGTCACCCATACCTCCAGTACCGCGCCCGCGGCCTCTACCTCGTGGTCTACCTGCCATCTGAATTCATATGAACATTTCATTAGCATTATGCTTGCACACTTATCGGTCCAATGGTTATAGCATCTTCCCGACAACCAGGTAATTCCACACTTAATTAGTGGTTAACCTTTCCAAATCTGTTCACTTAGGTATCTGTAGTTAGGTTTCCTAACTCGGTATATCCCTAAGCTCGGTATTCTAGTCATCAGAGCGATACTTCGCTCTGATACCACTTTTTGTAACACCCCTAAAACGCCCCTACCAATTACCGAAATCGCAGCGGAAATAATCAACCAAACAATAACTAAACGCTTTGGTGTTACAACGCCGTTAACCACCCACGTGGTTAACTAGGCAGAATAAATACAAGTGTATCGGTCTGATGATCAGACTCCCGAGCATAGATCCTAACATCAACATATATATATATATAGCCAACCATACCGAGTATTTAATTACATCACACCTACCAACCATATACATCCACCACTGTTTAACAAACGGTACCAAAATGTAATGCCTCGGGAGCACAGGCGCATCCCGGGCTCAACAACCAAATAGCCAAAGTACATCAACAACCTAGGATCTAGAGCCACTCCGCTTCTTCGATCCTCATCCTGCAATAAAATATGGAGCCCCCGAGGGGGTCAGCAACCTTTGCTGGTATGGTTAACGCGCAGCCCATCGGCTACCGGGATACGCGCAACCAATTGTCATGATAACATGGCATTCATTTTAAAACATCCAACATATATATATATATACCATAGCATAGCAAGGGAATTTGCATAGCACAACATCAATACATAACACCATAAAATCGGTTCTCACAAGGAACCTTCCACCATAGTTAGTATACATAGTGAGCCTAGAGATTATTGCCAATCCCATGTTAAGCTCGTTACCAACCTCGTTACCGTCCAGTTATATCGAACGGTTAACTTATACCCCAAGGTGTGTCGGATATAGTAATCCCAAGCACACCGAAATAACATACGTATGCCCCTGTGGCCCGACGTGAGTCAGTAACTAGCTTTGGATAAGCTAAGGGAAGGTAGAAACCAAATTGGAATACCACCTATACATACACCAAGAGAGCCGAACCGGATATGATATTGACCCCCATCCATCACACGCGTGGCCGGAACAACCGGACTCCTCACTCCCCCGATTAGCACTTGTTAGTGATCACACAATGTTTTGTTAAGTCACATACAAGCAAATATTTGGTCTTGTTAGACAACCAAGGGGAAAGAGTCACAACACTACACATCATAATGTATAACAACTGTAAACCTTTTCATGCCTTAATCTTATAAGGTCGTAACACACAGGAAAACAAACAACACCCAAGCCGGTGTAAACCGGTAGACAACAGACTGCAAGAAAACCATACCTTGGTCCTTGCCTCGATTGGTTTCCTCCGTAGGTCACTCCTATACATAATTAATAATGTCGGTTAATTATTTATTCAATTCAAACTTGCTAAGTATTTAACATGATTGTATGACATGTTTTAATGTCCATCTTACCCTAGGTTACCTTCATTATACACCCTAGGGTTTACTACATAAGTCACATTCTTTTCTGTTTTTTTTTATATCTTGGTATGTCCGACCCACCGTCCGACCCACAACTGGGTCGGACCCTTCCAGTGGTTTTCGGGTCTGAAGAACCTTACCTTGTCCGACCCATGTCCGACCCAACCTTCTGGGTCGGACCATTCCAGAGACATGTCCGACCCACGTCCGACTCACTAGACTGGGTCGGACCATTACAAGAATTCACCGACCTCAGAACATCCATGTCCGACCCATGTCCGACCCACCCTTCTGGGTCGGACCATTACAGAACATTTTACCGCCTTATAAACATGCCCGTCCGACCCACGTCTGACTCACTCGACTGGGTCGGACCATTCCAGAAACATTTTCCCTCCTTTGAAATATGACCGTCCGACCCATGTCCGACCCACCCTTTTGGGTCGGACCATTACAGAACATTTTCCTAACGTCTAACAGAGGCTGTCCGACCCACAACTGGGTCGGACCCCTGGGTCGGACGTCCTCTAAACTTACCCAAACTTTGTCAAATCTTCACCAAACTTCTCCTTAAGCCTCTTAATGCTTCCTAACAACATTTGGTAACCTTATATCCACATACAACATCTATGAAACTCATTTTCCAATTCCTTAAGCCTTTACTTATTTCCTTGTAAAATTCCTTAACACTTACAGCATTTTATACTAGGTTTCTAAATGGTGTTTCTCACCTATGATAACTACTATCCCAAAATGCCTTCTCCTCATCTTAACATCATCTCTTAAGCATTATTTCCCACAACTAACTCCTTATGTCATTCTTGAAGTTCTTTTCCAAGTTTACACTTTCTCCTTATTTACCAAAGTTTGCCTAAGTCTTTACCTAAGTCCAAAATGACTTTGGTACATACTAAAACCTCAAGATCATGCCCAAGTCCTTGTTACACTCTAGAACACTTAATACATTATATCTTCACTTGTAAAACACCTAGTCATTTCCTAACACTTCTAACTCACCAACCTTATGTAAACACTTAGAACTTCTTGCTTCTTACCTAAATTTTGACATGGATTCCCCTAGAACATTACTAAGCCTAAACACTTTGTTTTCTCCATTAAACACACAAGAACACTAAAAATCAACAAGAACACTCTCCCACACAAAACTTTACTCAAATCACACCACATTACAATATAAAGCATAACTTAAATTGCATGGCACTTAGGCCCTAAAAATGCATGGCTCTTAGGCCCTTAAGGTGCTTAAATCATAAACACTGAATTTCCACAATATATATGCCTTTGACCTGCAATTACATACAACAAGACATATGTTCTTTTACTAGTCTCCTTGAGGACATTACTAGGTCATTCACCATTTGCTCTTTAGGTAGTTTTAATAAGCATTTATAAGCTCATTTCTACTATGGCATTAAACCACATTAGGTTAGTAGATTTACCTCTTTTCCAAACAACTTCTTTCTTGTCTCCTTTAAAAATCGGTAAGGTATTTGATTCTTTGACAAGTTCTAAACAATATACAAACATTATAATGAGTATTCAAGCTTTAAGCTTCATCTCATTGTAAACCCTAATTTTACATTGTTTCAAAAACATTAATGTAGTTGTTTTACCTTGATCTTTGAAGAGAATTTGAATATATATCAAGAGAGGACTCCACCTAGTCCATGAAGAGTTGAAATGAAGCTAGAACAAAGTCACACAAAGAGCTATATCAATGTGTATTTTTGGTCAAGGTAAAAACATGGAGGAAACATGGTTTTTCTTTGAGATTCCTTACCCAGGAGCAAAGGAGATCAACAATATGTAAAAAGACAAGCTCAAGCTCCTTCAATGGTGGAACTCCATGGCACCGAAATGGGGCTCTTGAAGCTTTGAGAAGATGGAAATGAAGAGCTTGATGAGAGGAAGAGATTGGTGGTCTTAGAATTTGATTTGGACAAGTGAGCTTGATTTAGCAAGTGGTCAAAGCTAAAGTTTTAATGGTGGTGGTGGTATTACCGTGAGAGAACAGCAAGAAGGAAGGAAGAAGAAGGTTGAGACCGTGGGAAATGAAGGAAGAAATGAGAATGAAGATAGAATTTGCTTTTAAGAAGATATTTGTAGTAATAAAGTAAAAAGTAAGTTTAATTAGTTTTCTTTACTTACTTATTATATCAACTAGAGAGTGGTGAGTCACCACACTTAGAAAACCGGCCCCCTATATTATAATGAGGGTATTTTAGTCTTTGTTTGTCAATTTAATTACTTAATACAACATATGTTATAAACTAGCTTATAAAAATCACTATTCAGCTAAACAAGGCACTTAGAAGTGAAATTTTTGATTTCCCATTAATATAGCCACCCAAATGTGATACTATATAGTACACATATATATTTAAGAGTAATGATGGACATTTAACCACTCAAAACTCATTTACAAGACAATTCTTCAAAAATGTGGTTTAAGACTTCTTAAAGCACATTTTGTGTTTTAACTTGTTTCCAAGCTTGGTTTTCTATGGTAATTGGTTTAATAAGTTCATTTATATAAATGAGGTCTTGGTAAGTTCATTAGGTCTTAACCAAGCTTATCCCAAGCTTAGAGCACATTTTAGCTCTTATTGACTTTAAAGCACATTTTGTGTTTTCTTTTGTTTAAATTTGTTTACTAATGTTTCTAAGACTCTTTTTAGTCTTAATAAATCATGTTTTAACGTTTAACCAACATACCAAGGTTTGGGGTATTTCACCATTGTATGTGAAGATATACCAGTCAGCGGGAGGCTAGACTTGGTCAAAGCGTGAAGACATTTTAAATACCAGGAAGAATTTTCTATTAAACCCAGTTTTTCTTCTAAACCCAGATTTATTTCAAACCGTTTTCACACCTAAATTTTCTTCCAACTCATGTTCATTTCAAACCCTCTTTTAACCCAAATTTTCTCAATAACTTCAGATTCTCTTTAAAACGAAACCAGAAGACCTACACCGGCCTCAGCGCCGAGCAGTAGGTAAGTTATATGCAGTTATACGCAGACGGGAATCGGATAACCCGAGGGAATGGATTGAGTTCATACTAAATACAACAGTGGATATAATTCCCTTGATTAAGTTTGGGAAGCACGGAATGCATATTATCATAGGACGATATGAGGGATTTGACAACAGAATACTTCACCTAGGCGTGTGACGGACACTACGAGTGTACTAACTAAAATGTGGGACGACTGCACTCCGATAGGAGCTTGTGGGCCTGACAGACCCTCTTATGGGTTAGTCGGGTAAGTAGCAATGTATCAGTACGGTACCCCACATATGTATTCGAGTGGAGTCAGGAACACGGGAAGTAGTCGACTCCATACTGCGGTCAGCAGTAAAAGTTAAACAACAGAAACGAATAGCCAAGAATGGTTGAAGTAAAGGAACCCAGTTAAGTTAACGAGACTAAAAGAATTAGTGAATCCATTTCAAGGAAATGTTTATGAGTCAAGAAGTGTGGAGCGCACTGACTAGTAAGTAAAGACATCACATATGTCTCAATAATCCCGATGAATAAAACATGATAGCTTGGACAAATACCTAGTCTATACATAGTAAGGCCAATGCCTAATATGGACACGTTAATGTGCAACGAACGGGATGAAACTCCCGGGATGAGCACCTAGACTACCAGGGAAAATCGATCTTCACAAAGGAGGATAGCAAACCCTGTAAAGAACGTTAAGTGATGTAGCTAACTAAACGTGTACAAGCCAGATGTAATGGCATAACCTAGTAACACCCAGGAGATGTCCTGAAGGGTGTTTGGGAATACAATTGTTGAATGAAATGTCGTGATAGAAACAGATGAGTTGAAGCTAATACCCGGCTTAAACATGAGTCGTCAGGAGGTAAAACAGAAATTCTTAAGGGGGCATCCATACAAGGAAGTGTGATGCAACGACCTTGTCAGGGAGTCCAATACAACCTCCAAACCATGTGATGGTGTACGGAGAAGTAAAGTTTGTGTGAACATCCTATAATGAGCAAAGCTCGAGGCAATGAGGCTTATAAGCCACAGACCAAATGTGCTATACAAATTTAATTGATTACGAAAGTTTATGTTGTACAAGTAAATAGAGCGGAGAACGAACCACTGCTTTAAGAGTAGGGATACCTCTCGATATGGTGAAACCACGGGAGCGGTAGTTATGTGAACCAAGTCCAAGGAAATATGTTAAGGAGTGACCATATTGTTGTTACCCAAGAATGATTTGAATAAGAATAATACGAATAGAAGCGTTTGTACCAATTGTGGAGACCGGAAGAGTAATAAATTTAATAGAAACCACCATAGGTGTGTGATGCTAAGTGTAGAGTGAACAACGCTCAAGGGGCATAAAGGCTCAAGGAACAGCGTATTCAGTAGTCATCCAAATGAATGAAGAACCATAATACAAATGATGAAAGTACATGTGCGGAAGCTAATATGATAGTGGATGCCATATAAGTTAGTGTTTTACGAGAAGTAAGAACATGTTGCACAGCAGGCGACCAATACATGTGAATAAATCACACAATAATATGGAGTTGATGAATAAAAGGAAACAATGCTCGTTCCTATTGCAATCACATAAGAGACTTACTGCTAAGGGTTTACGCCTCTGCACTCTGTATGACTGAGTGTTTTGGTATTGCACTTGCGCGGTAATGATCGAGTGGGATAGCTAAGAATTTGGGGAGATGTTAATTTTGGTAGAAGTAGAAAGAGGCTTATAACACTATAAGCGCCGAGGCATAGAAAATGCAAGGTCTTAGCGGTATACACAGTAAACTATCATTGAAGTGGATAAAATGCTTTTTACTCACCGAATTCACGCACGGTAAGTGATACCACGTGTCGGTTGAGAAACAGTTATTACTAGGATAAATATGATGAATGAGAGATGTACAATACTTTAAGAATAACAAGGGGGGCAAATTAACCTCCAAAGTTATCAGAGTCGCGCAGCAGTAACTAGTGAGCCAATGATTCAGCCACTGCATGTGCATAGTGAATATGAGTAAATGGCTAATTATTAACGCCTAGAAGCCTCACATGCCAGAACAGAAACCGGTTATGAGTTAAATAAACTCTAATGAGAATTTTTGGTTTGGGGACTAAACCGCCAATATGGTTAAGATCCTTTAACCAGAACACATTGTATAACAGACCGCGTGGAAGTTAAAACACTTCACGATGGCAGAACATTTTAAACCAATGTTCAGTGATTGATTACGTGGGCGTAATCCCTTTTAAGGGGGGTAGAGCCTAAAAACGCTTAGTGAATGTTTACGTACAAGTGTACACGAACAATGTTGTGCATAACACAAATAATTTGTTATGATGTGGTGTATAACATAAAATACCATGTTCTTGATGATTGGTGCGTATGGTACATGAACATACGTATTCATTCATGGTTTAATTGTGGTAATTGCGCACTGAAGATGCGAATACCATTGTTGTAAGTGGTGTGTGGATATGAGTGTATGGCAGTAGAGAAACTCCCGGGGAACTAAAACCCCGATAGTGTATGGTTATTTGAGACAAATATGGTATGCTGAGTTGTGATTTTGATAAAAAAATATGTATCTATATATAATATTGTGATGTACGAATGATATGAAATAGATATAGAACCTAGTGAGAATTAAATTCCCTAGGTAAGTTGATTAAAAGTAAATTGAAAATAATTGATGGGCAAAGTTCCATCCTTTGGAGATGTATTGCTCTATGATTACGATTAGAAAGATTAAAAGGATAGAAAATGGTAAATGTTTGGATTAGTTGCTTGTTTGAAACTGAAGTGGGAGGTGGAACTTGATTTGCATGCGATCAAGAGAAACCAAACACAAATTGGGGTGGAAAGATAGTTCAACACTGATGCTGATCACATCAGGGTTGGACAACTCTGGAGGCTCCCTATAAGTGGTCACAAGTAATCATGTTAAGAATAAGATACAGTTAGCATAAATTGGACTTGGAGTTGTATTACATTTTCAAAAGAATTTTAAATTGGTGTTTTCAAATTTTCAATTGGTATTTTCAAGAATTCAATTAATACTTCCAAGATTGTTAAATGGTATTTTCAAAGGAAGGATTTCTTTTACTTGACCTTGTAAAAAAGACTTTCAATTAGTACCTTTCAAATAAAGGATTTTGTTCTACTTAACCCCATAAAGAATATTTTTGTATTACTTGCTCACGAGCTGAGGACGTATGCGCCTTTGTCTTCGGACCGGTGACATGAGAAGTATATGTTGAAAGGTATGTGATGGTTTTGAATTTTCCAAAGGACTGGGGACCAGGAAGTGTCCATCACGAACGGTACCTGCGGGATCAAAGTTTATGTACTCGACACGGGACTCGAGGACTGTGATGTCCTATAGTCTTTAGACCGAGCCCATGAAGAGATGTAAAAGGTATTTCTGATTGTTTTACATGCTAAGACATGTTGTGTGATATGTGTAATAAATATTATCCAGACCTATGAGTCTGAATGTTGTTATGCGACCCAGACCTGAGAGTCTGAGGGTTGTTATGTAAGTACAAATGTTGTTATGTTACTCGGACCGTTAAGTCCGAGGTTGTTATGTAAAAGTACATTTTAGTATGGAAGTTGTATCTTGCAAGTAAACCCGGTATTCTAATTAAAGGATGCATGGGAAGTTGTGAACTTTGAGGACAAAGTTCTTTTAAGGGGAGATTGAAATACCCCAAACCTTTATGTGTTAATTAATTATGTAATTATGATTTTCTAAGGCTAATTAAGTCCTTAAGATCATTGGTGAAGAAATAAAAACCAAAAAGAAAAAGAAAATGCGTAAAAGTCACAAAACGTGAAAAACACGTATTTAATTATTTTAGGAGGTATATACCTTCTAGGGTTAAATAATTTTTATACCCAAATACACACTAAGAAACATGTGGGAAAATTCAGGAAGAAAACGGATCCAAATAACGCGTTAAAACGCTAACGGAGTCCTAAAGCGCGTTTTTCAAGAAACCCCGAAAAACGTGACTTTAAACAGTTAAACGACCCCATAAAAAAGTTATAGTTGATTATATAACTACAATTAAAAATTAATGGGACCTTAAGAACCATTAAAATTAAAGAAACGAGAAAACTCCAGAAAACGGGTCCGGATTAGTGAATAGTGTAAAAATGGGGACTTATGGGATGAATTTTGTAATAAGAGAAAAATACTCCTTCCCTTTGTAAAATAAAAACTGGCACCCTTCTTATATGTGTCCCACGTTTTTGTTCTCCTCTCAGCCTTCTATTTGTTAGTAAAAAGACAAAAAAGCATAAAGGTAATAAAGTAAGTTACTTTAGCTTTTCTCTCTCTTCTATTCACATTTCCCTCCATCTCTGTCATGATTCATTTTTCTTCTTCCCAGACTCCTCTATTCTTCCTCTGAAGCCAACCATGGCTATTTCTACTATCTCTCACAGCACCTCTCTTCCTTCTTCATTTTGAACCCTCAAACAAGCTCCAAATGCTACGAAAATTATACCGTTGAATTCCCCCTTGTCAGGGAGATCATCTTCTCCCCTTCAAAAATCAAAAAGCTCCACTTTGACCTCCATGGGTGTAGCCCTTCTTGATGCTTGAAGAAGAGTATTTGGACCTCCTTCATCTCCTTATTACTCCAAGGTAAAAAGAAACTCAAGAGCTCCTCATTTACTAGCTCATTCTTGCAAAAATCAAAATTCATACGTGAACCCTCTCTTCTTCTATTTACAGCCGGTTTTCTTAGCCATTGAGAAGTGCTGGAATCTCACTGATTCGGTTGCCAAAACCCTCCATTTGGACACTTGAAGGTAACCTCTAAGTTAAGCCCTAAACTAGCTCTTGAAAATTCTAGTTTTAGTGAGGGATGTGTGAATTAATTAGCTTGTTGTGTATGGCATGGGGATGTGGTTGTAGCTAGCAATCTAAAACCATTGGCTGGTGTGAAAACAAGAGGAGAAAGAAAGAACAAGAGAAGATTGGAAGGAAAAGAAAGGGAAACTTATGAGCTTAAGGTAAGAAATTTACCTTAATGTATATCCCATATGTTTTACAATTTTGGGTTGGGTATTTAATTAAATGAATCCAAAAATTGTGTGGGAAATGTGTTTAGTGAATATAAGATGAAATTTTGTGATGATGTTTAATGCTTAGTGCTATGGTGAGTGTTGTTTTGAATTAAGGGCCTAAGTGCCAAGTTATGTAAGTTGAAGTGTTTTGTGGAGGTTGATGTAAATGTGTGGAACCATGTGTGCTGTTAGAACCCACTAAGGGTTTGGATAGTTGAATTATGAATGTTTTGGTATTAGGTGATGAAGAAAATGAAATTTGGATAAGTTAGGTTTGTAACGAAGTTATGGTGAAATTTCGGTAGAAATTTAGTGGTTTAGATGGTGATGTGAGCTGGAAGAGTTTAAGTGTTAACTTGGTGTTGTTGGGAATTGATTTGAGTTAGTTTACCACTTGGGGAATACTTGTTTAAAGGTAGGAAATTTGTGCTAAAATCTGTAGCAAAATGAGTGGTTTAAGTGCCTTGGGAGTTTTAGAAAACAATGAGGATTTAAGGTTTAAGATTAAGGCATGAACCTTGGTATGAGAAGTGCATTGTCTAGGAGGATTAGGAATGGTCAAATGGAGTGGGAACAAAATGAAAATTGCCAAGAGATAAAAATCTATAGCACAAGGGTGCAAAATGTAACAGAGAGAATGGAAAATTTGTGAATGTGAGCAAGAATTTGAGTAGGGATTAAACCTATGTTTTAAAGAGGTTTATAGCATGTTTTAAGATGATTAAACATGTAGGAAACATGTGGAATGATTAGAGGTGAATTAGGGATAGAAAACTGATCAAAAACTGTCAATTTTAACACCTACAGACATGGTCCGGGTGTGTAAACAAGTACACAAACCCGGACCACCTCAAAAACGTCCCAGAAACTCATTTTAGCATGTGGTCCGGGTTTGTAAACCAGTACACATACCCGGACCAATGCATTTTTAAGGCAGATTGTTATTTCCATGATTGGTCCGGGTTTGTAACCCTGGACACAAACCCGGACCAGTCTAAAAATGCTTCAGAATGTGTTTTTAAGTGTTGTTATGATGGGGAAGTGAATGGTAAGGGTTTTAGATGTTGATTAGGCCTTGTTTGGTGAGTTTTAAAGGCCATTGGAAGTATAAACAAGTGTGAGAGTGAATGTGTAAGTTGTGAACTTAAAATCACATAAGTAAGTTAAAAATAACAGGACAACGGGTTAAGTACAGGAGTAATTGAAATTTACATACCGTAAGATTTTTATGTTAATGAAAACATTTGAAATAATACCAGTTGTTTGGAAACTACCTGGGGAGCGTGAGGTGACGCGTTGGAGCGAATCCTCGGGAACACGGTAGAGTAACCCATGGTGTAAGGTATGGTTTTCTTGCAACCTGTGTCCTACCGGGTTACACCGGCTTGTATGCCAATGTGTTTTTTTGTGTGTTTGCCACCTTCTACGAATAAACATGAAATTTGTTTACAGTAATTCATTTATGTGGCGTATTAGTTTCCGATACCGTTTAACCTTAATTATGTGTTAAACCATAGCTAACCGACTCTAGGATCACATAAGAGATCGGTATTCGGATTAAACGTCCCAACCTACGGAAACGTTCTAACTATGGTTATCCGTGCATTAATTGTATAATGTGGTTGTGTGTGATGAAAGGTACTCATGTAGCAAGCCGTTTTCTAACGTTTGTTGTTGTTCATGTATGTCGGATGGTAAGTTACCTCCCTTGTGTTTGACTAAGTTTATAACACCATATGGTGTCATGATGTGATAAGTTCCATAAAGGAACTTCTAACTAATATGTATATATTATGGGGGGGTGAGGAATCCGGATGTTCCGGTCGCGCGCGTTGTTTGGGAGTTGATGTCTATATTTGAATTAACTCCCACTCTGTTATGTTATGGTTGTTTTTCCTTCTTGGATTACAATCACCCACAACCTTAACCAAAGCTTACCTACCTTGATTATTATTCGGGGCTAGGGGGAATACTGTTATGTTATGGTTGTTTTCCTTTCTTAGATTACAACCTCCCACAAGCTTAACCAAGGCTTACCTACCTCATCATTATTTGGAGCTAGGGGGAAATTGTGTATGGTGTGATCGGCCTATATTACGGCCGACACATCTAAGTGAAGTAAATGTGTACGGTGTGCTCGGACTTATATTTCCTCCGGCACATCATAAGTAAAGTGTATGTTCTCTAAGAAGAACGGTATTAAGTTGTATACATGTTATTGTGTGAAGTTTGTTGTTATGTTGTGTATGTTGATCTCCGAAATCAACCCCGTACAAATATAAGAGATAATTAAGTATAACCCGATTAAATGGGTATGTGTCGTCTAACAAGGAATAGCTCCATTAGGGTAGAACCCTCAAGGGTCAAAGAACCCAATAATGTGATCAAACCAATGTGATGTGTTAATCTTATGTTTGTATCCTGTTTGTTGGTGGTGTGTGCTTATAAGCATGTTATGTGTTGATAGTTTCTTGCATGCTTTAAATAAAATAAATTGCATGCTCACTCGACAATTAGTTGTGCTTGGCCCGGTAGCATGCGAGCTGCACGATTACCATGCCAGCAAAGGTGCTGACCCCCTTTGGGGGCCCCCATTACTTTATAGGTACATTGGAGCTGGCAGCCGTTCGAGAGTAGGACAGGGTAGCTGAATATACATGGATAGTTATTAGTTGTTTATGTAGTTGTAGGAGATGTAAGACCGAAGCTTGATATCGGTAGCTAAAGGTATAGACTCGGTACAGTTGTATTGTAAATGTATTTGTTTCAATTTAGTAACGGTGGGTAATGTAAAGTTTAGTGCTCGGTAATCTTGTCCATCAGACCGGTACATTGTGTATGTATTAGCCTTGTTAGCCACAGGGGTGGCTAACGGCGTGTAGCACCCAAGGATTAAGTTATGTGTTGAGTTTTAATTCTGTTGCAACCGTTTGTTAAGTGTCGTATTTGTAGTTGGGGTGTTACAGGTTATTTATGTCGTTTATAGCACTTATTTACAGTGCTTCTAACTTTACTCTTTTCCTGGGTTACATCATTTAGTGTAATTCTCGGACTCCGTGGCGAAGTTACGAGTTTCCTCTTTTTATGGAAATCCTTGTTGTAGTTTGGTTCTAATCTGTTTTCATCATTAGTCATATTGTTTTAGGTGTTGTTACCCTAGTGGCATATATTAGAAAGGTGGTTGGAGGTGATACTTCACTCTCCTGGACTCATGTCCTCCTAGTGGTACGTTGTATACTTCCATTTAGGCTTGTACCTTATAGTATTTAGCTTAGTGTCTTGTATTATTGTTTAGGTTGTTGCCATTGTTTAACTCATGTTATTATTAAGAACTGACAGTCGTCATGTTAGTAGGCGACCTGTCTTAAGTACGTACCCATTTTTGTCACCTATTATATGGCGGGACACCAATGGCGGTAGCCATTCCCTTAATGTGGGGACTTCATCCAATGATCAGTGTGATCAAATGGAATAACGTTTATAAAATTTTATTTCGATATTTGTTCGCTCTGGTTGGTTATGGTGCTCTTTTATAAAGGTAGTACTCTGGACATTAACTGTGTAAGTATTTAACACCGATTCACATTTACTGGAGTGATCGGTTTAGGTAATAATTGTGTTGCAGTATAACATGTTCAACATTGGTCCTATTGAGGACTAACATGTTCTTTCTTTTTCCCGATATTTATTGTGTGTTGGTGTGTGCCGTTATGGGCAAATAATTAGCTCTGATCGTTACACGATCATACTTTCTTATACAATTCCCTATATGTTGGGGGGTGAGTTATTATTCACGAGTATTCATATTTGGTACCTCATTCGTTAGATTGGTATATCCTAGCTGTCTACAGCTGGTGTACTTCGGTCCCTTGCTTTCCTACCGTCACTAATGATGGTGGAGCATCCAGGAAGTGTTACGAAGTTTCATATAAGATTGTGTCGGTCCTACGAACTCAACACTTATCACTGGTAGTGATTGGCATTTAATGCCGGTATATGTTTATGGTGTTTGGCTTGTAAGCCGATATTAATGATTTATTAATGTTTAATGAATGATGTTTGTTATGGGCTGGTGTGTGCCCTTTAGTTGTAATGGTCGGACTCATCGGTCCTCCCAAGGTTTGTAGGACTGAAGTTTTAAGGGTTTTCTGACTCTATTTGTAATAGTCACGGATTTTGTACGAAAGTTGTACAAATAATTGGTGGTTGCCGGTAGCCATGGTGTCATACCTTGTGGTCTACACGGTTTTGTAGGATTCGATAGTAGTTGCAGCACTTGCAATGGCAAGTGCGCGAGGTAGATGGAATTATTAATATATTGATCGTTATAGCACTTGTTGTAGCAAGTGCGCCATGCAAGATGAGTTATTGGTTTATAATTGTTGGTTTGCTTGACGCTTTGTTTGTTTGAGTATGACTTAGCGTTCTAGTTTAGTGTAACACCCCAACTCAATCCAATTGTGGTCTCGCAACTTAACAATATATATATACAAATGTCACAGCGGAATTCCTTACAATCCAGGACCTTGCCACGGTCTGACTACAGAATAACCGAACATTGTCTAACAACCTTAAACCATTTACATAACCTTTTACAATCCTCTCAAACCATACATCTTACTAACTCAAATTGCCATACGAGTGTACATGCAAACTCGTAGGCCACACTGATCCCTTAACAGCTGTATCCTCTTCTTACTCTTGCGACAGCCGCCTCCTGATGTTCACCTGTGTAGTAAAAAGAAGCCCCCGAGGGGGTCAGCACGAATGCTGGTACTATCCTCTCATGGCCCCAAGCTAACGTGGCTACTAGACGACTATTGTCGATAGCATGGAGGTTGGTTAGATGCACAACATAATAGAAAGTGCAGTAAACAACAACTCAGATATGAAACAATCAAAGTTCACACACAATGAGCGACTTAAATGCGTTCCCTTAATTAGAGAGTTAGGTATTTAACTCCTTAAGTATTGTTCTCTCTTAATCTTAGTCCTCCTTATCTTACTCAATCTGATTCTTATCTTAATCTTAGAAACAACCATCCTTAATCAGGAGTGGGTGTAGCTTATCTTAATCTTAATATTACAAACCATCCTTTAAAAAGGAATGGTGCAACTCATCTTAACCTTACCTTAATCTTAATCGTAATAATACAAATCATCCTTTTAAACAGGATGATTGTAACTAACTTAATCTTAATCTTAATAATACAAATCATCCTTTAAACAGGAATGATTGAACTTAACTTAATCTTATCTTAATAATACAAATCATCCTTTAAACAGGAATGATTGAACTTAACTTAATCTTAATCTTAATAATACAATCATCCTTTAAAACAGGAATGATTGTAACTTAACTTAATCTTAATCTTAATAATACAAATCATCCTTTAAACAGGAATGATGATAACTTACTAATCTTAATCTTAATCTCTATATACAAACCTTTCCTGGAAGGATTGGCCGTATCTAATTCGACCTGGATTTAGGTGATCCCACCGCACCATCTTAATGCCACCTCTCTGGACGGGAGTCCAGCGTAGCTGAGCCGGCAACCGGCCCTAGGCACACAAGTCCGAAGACAGTCCTTAATCGGAAGTCGAATCTGCTATAGATACCGACTCCCTTTCCTTAGCATGCATACCGGAGATCGGTCCCGGGTTTCCTCCTCAACGTTCCAGTTAGTAGTTATCTCAAGACCATGTTTGTTGGTTGACCTCTTTCGGTTCATATCGTCCCTCATTAGGGGGCGTTCCTTAATCTCACTCAATTCCTTACTAAACATTGTGTTAGTAGTTCTCACGTATGTTGTGTGTTTCAAACATCACACAACAACCACAATATGTATATAATATGTTCCGTGCATGCTTTATCTTGTTTAGGACACACAAAACAAATAGCACACAAGCGAGGGACACCTCGTTAGCAAGCAGGTCACAAGAAGAAAACTGTACCGTTCCACCGTTGGTCGTTCGGCTGCTTACTCTCTTTCCGGAGTCCAAACTCCCAAGTCCTAAAACATTCATTCAGTTTTAGGTGTTAATCACTTAACTTAATTCAACTTACTCAACTTACCTTACGTACTTAACTCTTAACGATCCCAACCTAACACTTCTTAAGTCTTACCACTTAATCTTACAACTTAATCTTAAACTTTCAAGTTTATACTTAACTTAGCTTAATCTCTTAAGTTCTTAGGGTCTCAATCGTTAAACCCTACCAAAGGCATACCTTAATACCCATTGCCATTCTTAAATCCAAATTTCTTTTCTTTTCTAAGTGTTAGGTCGACCGACCCCACCGACCGCCCAACCCCTGGGTCGGTCCATTACAGAAACCCCTTCCGTCTCTTGAAACTCATCCGACCGACCCAAGCTAAACCGACCGACCCAAAACCCTCTGGGTCGGTCCTCTGCCGAAGCATTTCCTTCATTCAATCTTGCCCGACCGACCCAACCGACCGACCCATCCTTATGGGTCGGTCTATTGCCGAAACATTTCTGCTGGGTTAGCAAGGTCGACGACCACCAGAACTGGGTCGGACCCGGTCGGTTCCACTACAGATTCTTCTATAAATTGCTATTCAATTCCAAACTCTTCCACAAGTGTCCTAATAGGTCCAACACCATCTTGGCACCTTAAACCCACCTTATAACCTCCTTTAAATACCTTAAATCATCCACCAAAATCCACCTTAGTCATTATGCATTTTCCTTGTAATAATGCTACTCTTGTAATGCTTTCCTCTAGGTTTCTAGGTGGTGGTTCATACTCAATGTAACCACTATGCCAAATGTTTTCTTCACCACTATAACATCATCTCCCAAGCATCTCTCACTATCTAAAACTCTTTCAAGCATTTACTAAAAGTTCCTTCACAAGCTTAAGCTTCCATACACCAACACCTTATTTCCTTCCTAGTTGTTTACCAACATTTGCCTAAGTTCTAAATACTCAATTACATACTCTTGATTCCTAAATCCCCCAAGGTAATGCCTAAGTCATTACCA
This sequence comes from Limonium bicolor, assembly GCA_023374045.1. Classification (NCBI taxonomy): domain Eukaryota; kingdom Viridiplantae; phylum Streptophyta; class Magnoliopsida; order Caryophyllales; family Plumbaginaceae; genus Limonium; species Limonium bicolor. Next base: position 92,578,461 of record CM041777.1, on the reverse strand, counting down.
CTCATTCCAACACTTTATCTTACCCCTCTTCATCAAGACAATCTCTAAAACTTCCTAGTACTTCCTTAGTCATTATATTCCCTTAGAACATATCTTAATCACCTTAAACATCATACCTTCTCCTTAAACTTATGCTCAAGTCTTTTATTCCTCATCTCATGACTTTGGTGTGTTCAATACACCCACCTAAACTCTAAATTCCTCATAGACCATTCTAGGTCATTCTCATCCTTAAGAACTCCTTAGTTAACTCATTTCCACTCAAATCCTTCATAATGACTCCTAGTAAATCCTAGGTCATATTGATTCACCACCTTCACCTAAACACTTATTTTCTACTCAAATTTTGCCATAGCTCCTCTAGTATATTCTCATGCCCAAATGCATTGTTTTTCTCACACAATAACCTCACACACACCAAGTCCTTTCTCATCACAATTCCTCATCCAAATCAACTTATTCACATCATACTCAATATATTGCAATAATCTTAAATTGCATAGCACTAAGGCTCTTAAATGACATGGCTCTTAGGCCCTTAAATGACTTAAACTTAAACACTGAATTTCCCACACATATAAGCTTTCAACCTGCAAATACACTCATCAATCTCATAATAGTTATAATGCACTTAAAATCCACCTTAAACTTATATTGCTAACTCATTCTCATTAGCTCCTTAATCACAAGTTCATAAGCTTGTTTATGTTCTTTTTCTTAGGTTATATAACCCAATACACAATGTAAGCTCTAAGCCACATTGGTATTTATCTAAAACTCATTCCTTAATCTTAAACCACCATTAGGTAAGCATTTTACCTTGTTTTCTCAAGCTTACTAATCTCCTCCTTAGACCTTCTTCTTGAATGATATCGGCCACCACTAAACTTCCTTGCCAATGTTCTAATCAATAACCAATGACTCATATGAGCACTAAACAATACACTAACCTTAAGGATAAACCTAGGTTAAAATGTGTTCTAAGGCATAAATGGATGATTACCTTGAGTCTCAAGCAAGCTTGGATATGAATAATAGGACCTCCTCTAGTCCTTGGAGAATAAATCAAGCTAGAACAAGGATAAAAATGAATCCCCATGAGAAGAATTTTCGGTAATGTGTAGAAATGGTGGAAACATGGTTTTTCTTACATTTTCTTACCTTAAGAGAATGGAGAAGCTAATGAGCTCTTCAAACTTGATTTTCCCCCATCAATGGAGTTTTCTCATGGCACCAAAATGGAGCTTTGAAAGATTTGGAAAGATAGAAAGGTAGGTCTTGACCTAACTAAGAAAATGTAATTTGTTTTGGATTTGGAGCTTGGAGTTGTATTTGGCAATTGAAGATGGAGAACCCATGAATGAAGCTCTCTCGGTTTGGAGAAAGAAGAGAAGAAAAACCGTGGGAAGAAGAGAAATGAAGAGAGAGAGGAAGAAAGGTAGGCTAAGGTAAGATATTTGCTTTAATAAAGCAAATAGTAACTTCTTTACTTATCTCTTCTTTTCCTTTCTCATTTAATGACTCATGTGGTGACTCCCCACAAAAAACCGGCCACCCCATTAATATAAGGCTAGTCATGGTCTTTGTTGACCAACTAATTGCTTATATTGATTAAAACTAAACTAGTCACTAAATAGTTACTATTCACTAATCAAGGCACATAATCGGGAAATTTTTGATTTCCCATTGATTTAGACCTCCTAATGTGATACTAATTAGTACACATGCTGATTAAAGAGTAATGATGGACATCTAGCCACTCAAAACTCAATTCTAAGACAATTTCTCAAAAATGTGCTTTAAGACTTCTTAAAGCACATTTTGTGTTTTAACTTGTTTTCAAGCTTGGTTTTCTTTGCTAATTGATTTAAAATGACCATTAGGATATTACTAAGGTCTTATCATGATGTTTGGGTACTCACCCAATTCTCTCCAAGCTTAGAGCACGTTTTTGCCCTGATTGCCTTTAAGGCACTTTCTTGTGTTTTCCTTGGTTTAAATTGTCTACCAATCTTTCTAAGGCATATTTTAGCCTTAATACATCATGATTTGATGTTTTCTTAACATACTTAGGTTTGGGGTATTTCAATCTACCCCCCTTAAAAGAACTTTGTCCCCAAAGTTCCCATGCATCTTATCTCATTAGAATACATGTCTTACCTCATTCCTTAGATCATATAGATCATACTTATGTATACTTAATCTCATTGAATCCTTAAGTCCACCATATGCTTATTCTTAAATATCACACAACATGCTTAAGCATGTGTAGCACTCAAAATTCCTTTTGTTCCTTTTGATGATTAAAACATTCACATAACTTCCAACGTATTCTCCCATGTCACCGGTCCGTAGACAATGGCTCATTCGTCCTCGTCACCATGGGCTAGAATACAAAACACGCTGTTCTCCCCATGTCACCGGTCCGAAGACAAAGGCTCGTGCGTCCTCGACTTCATGGGCGAGACTCAGTAAAAAGGTAATCCTTTTTACGAGGTCATGTGAGGAATAATTCCTCTAATTAAAAATACAAGCAACTCCAACTTCATTTTTTTTTTTATATCCTAAGGCCTCTATCCTTAGTGTGATTTACTTGTGACCACTGGTAGGGAGTTTCAGGAATAATCCTACCCTGATGTGATCAGCATCAGTGTAGAACCATCCTTCCACTCCAATTTGTGTTCGGTTTCCCTTGATCCCTAGAAAATCAAGTTCCACCTCCCACGTCATTTTCAAACATCCAAATAATTCACTCATGTCCAATTTTCTATCTTTTTAGTTCTTCTAATCATAATCAATGCATCTCCAAAGTGTGGACTCCGTCCATCAAACATTCCCGATTCATCTCTTAGTAATTACCTCAAGACTTAAATTCCTACTAAGTTCTATATCAGTCTCATATCAACTTCCACTGTCTCATACCACATAGCCTTACCATATCCTAACTCACAATCATATCAAATGATATCTCATAGTGTTATCTTATTCTTATCTCCCACATAGTCTCATATTGACTCGTACCTCATATATTCCTTATTCCTTAAGTCTCCTTAATCCTCTTCCTTAATTCACTTAACTTGTACTCACACCGGAGTTAACAAGATAAATACTTAATATGTATGGTATTCACATCTTCTGTGTGTAATAACCATGATTTATCTTAAAATGTTTATGTAAAACATATTCTCAAATTATTTTGTGCTATGCACATCGTAGTTTATGTACTCAGTACACAAACATACGCTAAGCGGTTTTCGCTCTACCCCCCTTAAAATGGATTACGCCCACGTAATCAACATTATATCATCCTTGAACATAAGTTCAAGATGTCTAATTCTCACCACGCATTCTAACTTCCAGGTTATCTATCTTACTTATAATTCGATCAGAAATGACTTAATCTCTGTATCGGGGATTCTTAACGGTGCTTATACCGTATTCTTAACTTAGTTTGGTCTAATCTCAAGGTAGTGATCTAATAGCTTCCGCTGCACCACTCTGATAATCTTGGGCTTAATTGTCTCAATGGACACGTGTTATCTTTATATATACACGGCCTTAATGAGTCGTAACTCGTCTATCCATTCTCCCTGAAGATCTTATGCTCATACTCTTAGTATTTTCTCGAATATCTAAATTGTTCTCCCCAACTGACCTTTGGTCTGAGGATGATTCTTAATCTCAAACTACTGTTTAGTGCATAATGCGCTTTACAGTCTTAATCCCTTACATCTTAAGACATATCCAATGTCTGTACTTAATAATCCGTGCTTCTCGCACTTCATAGTCCTTAATTATCTATTCTCTGGTTCCTCCGTGTTGCTGGTTCAACTGAACTCTTCTCTTCGACTGTTTGTGGTAGTAGTTGCTCTTGTCTGATCTTGCGTCGTTGTCGGTTGTACGGAGTCGACTACTTCCCGTGTTCCTTACACCACTCGTCTACATGCATGGGGTACCTTACTGGTACATTACTACTTACCCAACTAACTCATAAATGAGCGTGTCAGGCCTGCAAGCCCCTGTGGGGTGCAGTCGTCCCACGTCTCGTTTTAGTAGACTCATAGTGTCCGTCACACGTTTAGCTATTGCTAATTATGAAGTATTCTGTTGTCGATCTCCTCTTTCATCGTTCCATAATAACATTTATTGTTCTTCTTGAAGTTAATCAAGGGAAGTCCGTTTACTGTGTTCTTGGGTATTGTATGCTCTAGCTCTTTCCTGTATTCTGTATTGATTCGGTCACTTAATATCTGAGGTCTCTTTCCATAGAGCCTCCTATCTTGTTTCTCATATTTATGCTAATAGGAATGCACTTCCAGTTCCTTAAGGAATGGGTAGTGTGTTTCCTGCGAAATCTCACCTAACCAGGTCCAGACTACTGGCATCAATGCACAGCTCGTCTACCATCTTATTTTCTTACTTATGCTGGTCTTAACTCATAAATCTAATTGCCTCAGTGTCATTATTTGACGGCTTATACATAACGGTCGCCTTACCGCGCACCATGACTTAATTCACTTATCTAACTATTGTACTCACGACCACTACTACCGTGGTAGTTGGCCTTTACCATGTTGCCCATTAATGGTGCAACCTCTTACTCACTTATTCTAATGTCTTAACTTATACTCAATCCCTTCTTGGTGTAAACACACTGGGGGTTCTTTCATTCCGGTGTATGGCGGTTGCCGTACCGTGTTGTAAAATAGTTGGCTCTTGATATGAAGGTGTTATCTACCATGTAGTTTAACTGGTTACTGAAGAAGTCATCCACTGATTCACAAGCTCTTCTGAGCATTGCTTAATTGACGTGCCATAACGTGCAGTCACAATGTTTACCTCTGACAATCATTAATTCTTACATCCTGGGTGTTGGATATGAGGTCTATCTCTGCAACCTACCTTATTACTCAAGTGTATCTGGTATGTTCTAAAGTAATCTCAAGGTTCATGGTTCCCATTTCCTAAATAAAGTGTATTTCACCTCTAATAAGTGAAAGCCCTTTTGAGGGGTTCATTCCCACTCATGGCCTCACAACAAGGAGAGGTATCCCCACCCTAAAAGGCATGGTTCGTTCTCCGCTCCTGTCCTTAGCATTATTTCAATATTCTCATTGGTACCCTTTTTTTTTTTTTGGTATTGTTTTTCCCAATCTAAATTATAGGTTTGGTAACCGTTCATATCTACGAATTGTAGTCCCTTCGTGGCTTAAACAAGTTCTCTTATAACTTACTGCGCCTCGGGCTCTGATGTGGTTAACATCTTTGGCTCGTAGGCTCTTAATGCTTAATGTCTCAGTTCATCATTTGTGTTCTTATTCATCTGTAGGTTATCCTCATAAACTTCTGGTCCCTTGGAACACCATCAATCATTAGGTTACATACTAAATGTAGTATTGGGTTTTATGGTAAGTTGCTGCATCCTGCTTCCTGCTATGGAAGTTGTTCAGGTGATCTGAGGTTACTTAATGTCTTGACAATACTGTCATTTATTAGACTTATGTCTTTTAATAGTCAAAGTTAGGTTCGCATTAGGCGTTTGCCTTACGGTGTCCAAGTTGGATATAATCCTGTTATCTTATACTTCCATCTCAACGCTTCGTTCAACCTCTGTTGATTACGCCACCCTTTGATGATCAATCATACCTGGGTGTTAATGAGTTAGATGAACGGTACTAGCCGTCCTTCATGAGTTTGTTCGGCTCGACTATGCCCACTCTGTGGGGGTAGTCCTCTGAGCTTTCCTTTTCCAGGGTTGTACGACTTTAATCCTTAGTAGGTTATAGCTTACGTTTATTTCTTGTATCCTTGTTTTCTGGGTTTTCCAACATCTTCATTGAAGAATGTTGTTATTGGTGTCCTTAATGGTCACTCTGAGAGTCTTATCCCGTTTTCGTTGTAAGTCGTTCAATCGACTACCTTTATTGTATCTCTTGATACATTCCATGAATGTTGTTATTTACGTAGTGCTTTTGCTCGAATTATTGAGCGATCTCTTAGGTTTTCCCCTTGGAGTTCGGGATTGTGTTCTTACCGTACTGTCGATTGTTGTTGTAGTGGGTTATACCGTTGCTAGTATTTATAGGGTTTAGTATTTCGTCTAGGCTCAGCTCCCTGCTGGCTGATGTGTCGGTTCATCTCATCATGGTCAGGCCGTCGGGCCTTTCCAAGGTCTTATTTTTCTGTTCTTATGGATTTACAATCCGGTATTAATATGCGTCTCAACTGTAGCGTTCTCCTATCTTGCCATGATGGCTTTTCATGTGGCTCAACCGTGGTAGCACTTGCTATGGCAAGTGCGCCATGCAGGATGGGTTATTGGTACAAGGTACATCGGTAGTGACACTTCCTTCTAATTTCCATGTAATTGGTAGTCCTCGGGACTCCTTCGATAATCTCTTATTTTGGATAACCGTCCATCCGGCAGTTTCCTTGTTGTTCGACAGTACTGTCATCTACCAGGGCGTTCCTCTTTCTGAGAGAACCCCTTAATATTTTCTATATCTTAATCCTCATGCTCTGTATTATTTCACTGTTATCCTTCTTCGGACCACTGTCCGGTACTCATGTCATTTCTCTTTTTCCTTTCTATTGCACCCGTAGTGCTTTCCTTATCATTGGTATGGCGGGTTATTTCGACTGCGTAGCATGTCGACCCATGTTGCCGGTAATTACCGTTCCCTTACTGATAGTATTCCTTAGGTAGCGCTTGTCTCTCTGTTGCGCTCCATTGAAAATCTCCCAATTCTCCATAACTGTTGTACAACAAGTTGTTTCTCGTATTGCTTACTGTTAGCTAACTGCCAGATCGGGTTCCCCCGAGTAAGAGAAGGCTTTCTTCTCTCTGGCGTTTGTTCCACATATTTAGGGTTAGGGATGTGGGGGCGGGCCTAGGTACTATGGATATCCGGTAAACACCGGGAAGTCCTGGCTAACGCACCTCTCACTCTATCTCTCAACCCTTAACCCATAACTCAATCTCAACCTCATCATTCTCCTAAGTTCGGTATTTCTTGTCTTCAGAGCGTAACTACGCTCTGATACCACTTTTTGTAACACCCCAACTCAATCCAATTGTGGTCTCGCAACTTAACAATATATATACAAATGTCACAGCGGAATTCCTTACAATCCAGGACCTTGCCACGGTCTGACTACAGAATATACCGAACATTAGTCTAACAACCTTAACCATTTACATAACCTTCTTACAATCCTCTCACAACCTATACATCTTACTAACTCAAATTGCCATACGAGTGTACATGCACAACTCGTAGGCCACACTGATCCCTTAACAGCTGTATCCTCTTCTTACTCTTGCGACAGCCGCCTCCTGATGTTCACCTGTGTAGTAAAAAGAAGCCCCCGAGGGGGTCAGCACGAATGCTGGTACTATCCTCTCATGGCCCCCAAGCTAACGTGGCTACGACGACTAATTGTCGATAGCATGGAGGTTGATTAGATGCACAACATAATAGAAAGTGCAGTAAACAACAACTCAGATATGAACAATCAAAGTTCACACACAATGAACGACTTAAATGCGTTCCCTTAATTAGAGAGTTAGGTATTTAACTCCTTAAGTATTGTTCTCTCTTAATCTTAGTCCATCCTTATCTTACCTCAATCTGATTCTTATCTTAATCTTAGAAACAACCATCCTTTAATCAGGAGTGGGTGTAGCTTATCTTAATCTTAATATTACAAACCATCCTTTAAAAAGGAATGGTTGCAACTCATCTTAACCTTACCTTAATCTTAATCTTAATAATACAAATCATCCTTTAAACAGGAATGATTGTAACTTAACTTAATCTTAATCTTAATAATACAAATCATCCTTTAAACAGGAATGATTGTAACTTAACTTAATCTTAATCTTAATCTCAATCTTAATCTCTATATACAAACCTTTCCTGGAAGGGATTGGCCGTATCTAATCGAACCTGGGATTTAGGTGATCCCACCGCACCATCTTAACGCCACCTACTCTGGACGGGAGTCCAGCGTAGCTGAGCCGGCAACCGGCCCTAGGCACAAGTCCGAAGACAAGTCCTTAATCGGAAGTCGAATCTGCTATAGATACCGACTCCCTTTCCTTAGCATGCATGACCGGAGATCGGTCCCGGGTTTCCTCACTCAAGTTCCAGTTAGTAGTTATCTCAAGACCATGTTTGTTGGTTGACCTCTTTCGGTTCATATCGTCCCTCATTAGGGGGCGTTCCTTAATCTCACTCAATTCCTTACTAAACATTGGTTAGTAAGTTCTCACGGTATGTTGTGTTAGTTTTCAAACATCACACAACAACACAATATGTATATATAATATGTTCCGGTTGCATGCTTTATCTTGTTTAGTGAGCACACAAAACAAATAGCACACAAGCCGAGGGACACCTCGTTAGCAAGCAGGTCACAAGAAGAAACAACTGTACCGTTCACCGTTGGTCGTTCGGCTGCTTACTCTCTTCCGGAGTCCAAACTCCCAAGTCCTAAAACATTCATTCAGTTTTAGGTTGTTAATCACTTAACTTAATTCAACTTACTTAATTTACTTACCTTACTTAACTCTTAACGATCCCAACCTAACACTTCTTAAGTCTTACCACTTAATCTTACAACTTAATCTTAAACTTTCAAGTTTATACTTAACTTAGCTTAATCTCTTAAGTTCTTAGGGTCTCAATCGTTACTACCCTACCAAAGGCATACCTTAATACCCATTGCCATTCTTAGAATCCAAAATTTCTTTTCTTTTCTAAGTGTTAAGGGTCGACCGACCCACCGACCGACCCAACCCCTGGGTCGGTCCATTACAGAAACTCTTCCGTCTCTTGAAACTCATCCGACCGACCCAAAGCTAAACCGACCGACCCAAAACCCTCTGGGTCGGTCCTTGCCGAACATTTTCCTTCATTAAATCTTGCCCGACCGACCCACCGACCGACCCATCCTTATGGGTCGGTCTATTGCCGAAACATTTCTGCTGGGTTAGCAAGGTCCGACCGACCCAGAACTGGGTCGGACCCTGGGTCGGTCCACTACAGATTCTTCTTAAATGTTCCAATTCCAAACTCTTCCACAAGTGTCCTAATAGGTCCAACACCATCTTGGCACCTTAAACCCACCTTATAACCTCCTTTAAATACCTTAAATCATCCACCAAAATCCACCTTAGTCATTATGCATTTTCCTTGTAATAATGCTACTCTTGTAATGCTTTCCTCTAGGTTTCTAGGTGGTGGTTCATACTTAATGTAACCACTATGCCAATGTTTTCTCACCACTATAACATCATCTCCCAAGCATCTCTCACTATCTAAAACTCTTTCAAGCATTTACTAAAAGTTCCTTCACAAGCTTAAGCTTCCATACACCAACACCTTATTTCCTTCCTAGTTGTTTACCAACATTTGCCTAAGTTCTAAATACTCAATTACATTCTCTTGATTCCTAAATTCCCCAAGGTAATGCCTAAGTCATTACCACTCATTCCAACACTTTATCTTACCCCTCTTCATCAAGACAATCTCTAAAACTTCCTAGTACTTCCTTAGTCATTATATTCCCTTAGAACATATCTTAATCACCTTAAACATCATACCTTCTCCTTAAACTTATGCTCAAGTCTTATATTCCTCATCTCATGACTTTGGTGTGTTCAATACACCCACCTAAACTCTAAATTCCTCATAGACCATTCTAGGTCATTCTCATCCTTAAGAACTCCTTAGTTAACTCATTTCCACTCAAATTCTTCATAATGACTCCTAGTAAATCCTAGGTCATATTGATTCACCACCTTCACCTAAACACTTATTTTCTACTCAAATTTTGCCATAGCTCCTCTAGTATATTCTCATGCCCAAATGCATTGTTTTTCTCACACAATAACCTCACACACACCAAGTCCTTTCTCATCACAATTCCTCATCCAAATCAACTTATTCACATCATACTCAATATATTGCAATAATCTTAAATTGCATAGCACTAAGGCTCTTAAATGACATGGCTCTTAGGCCCTTAAATGACTTAAACTTAAACACTGAATTTCCCACATAAAGCTTTCAACCTGCAAATACCCATCAATATCTAGTAAGTTATAATGCTCTAAAATCCACCTTAAACTTATATTGCTAACTCATTCTCATTAGCTCCTTAATCACAAGTTCATAAGCTTGTTTAAGTTCTTTTTCCTTAGGTTATATAACCCAATACACAATGTAAGCTCTAAGCCACATTGGTATTTATCTAAAACTCATTCCTTAATCTTAAACCACCATTAGGTAAGCATTTTACCTTGTTTCCTCAAGCTTATCTCAATCTCCTCCTTAGACCTTCTTCTTGAATGAATATCGGCCACCACTCAAACTTCTCTTGCCAATGTTCTAATCAATAACCAATGACTCATATGAGCACTAAACAATACACTAACCTTAAGGAGTAAACCCTAGGTTAAAAATGTGTTCTAAGGTATTAAACTGAATGTTTTACCTTGGATTCTCAAAGCAAGCTTGGATATGAATTAAGTAGGACCTCCTCTAGCCCTTGGAGAATAGAATCAAGCTAGAACAATGGATAAAAATGAATCCCCATGAGAAGGAATTTTCGGTAATGAAGGAATGATGGAAACATGGTTTTTCTTACATTTTCTTTACCTTAAGAGAATGGAGAAGCTAATGAGCTCTTCAAACTTGATTTTCCCCATCAATGGAGTTTTCTCATGGCACCAAAATGGAGCTTTGAAAGATTTGAAAGATAGAAAGATAGGTCTTGACCTAACTAAGAATAATATGTGTTTAGTTTTTGATTTGGAGCTAAAATGAGCAAGTTGTTGCCAAAGCAAGGTGAAGCAACAATGGAGGCTGGCTGGGCACGGTTTGGAACAGAGAAACAAGAAGAAACCGTGGGTGAAGAAGAAGAAATGAAGAAGAGAGGAGAGAGGTAGGCTAATATAAGGTATTTGCTTTAATAAAGCAAATAGTACTCTTTACTTATCTCTTCTTTTCTTTCTCATTTGATGACTCATGTGGTGACTCCCCACTTAGAAAAACCGGCCCCACCTTATAAGGCTAACATGGTCTTTGTTGACCAATTAATTGACTATATTGACTTACTTAACTAGCACTAAATAGTTACTATTCACTAATCAAGGCACATAATCGGGAAATTTTTGATTTCCCATTGATTTAGACCTCCTAATGTGATACTAATTAGTACACATGTTGATTAAAGAGTAATGATGGACATTTAGCCACTCAAAACTCAATTCTAAGACAATTTCTCAAAAATGTGCTTTAAGATTCTTAAAGCACATTTTGTGTTTAACTTGTTTTCAAGCTTGGTTTTCTTTGCTAATTGATTTAAAATGACCATTAGATATTACTAAGGTCTTATCATGATATTTGGGTACTCACCCAAGTCTCTCCAAGCTTAGAGCACGTTTTTGCCCTGATTGCCTTAAGGCATTTTCTTGTGTTTTCCTTGGTTTAAATTGTCTACCAATCTTTCTAAGGCATATTTTAGCCTTAATACATCATGATTTGATGTTTACTTAGCATACTTAGGTTTGGGGTATTTCACCTCACAATGGTGTATTTATCTTGCTTGTTTTAGCTTCATTTGAACCTTCCAAGGGCTAGGAGGAGTCCTCTCTTGATACTTGTTCAAGTTCTCTTCCAATTCCAAGGTAAAACAATTACCTTAATGTGTTAAAACAATATGTGTAACTAGGGTTTACAATGAGATGAAGCATAATGCTTGAATACTCATTCTATTGTTTGTATAATGTTTAATAGTTGAAAAGGAACCAAATGCCCTACCGGTTCCAAGGAAACAAGAAAGAAATTTGTGAGGAAAAGAGGTAAACAAACTATCTCAATGTAGTTTAAATGCCTTAGGAAAATGAGCTTGATTTGCTTGATAAAATACCTAAGGAGCCAATGGTGAGTGACCTAGTAAAATGTTCTCAAGGAAACTAGTAAAAGAACATATGTTTTGGTGTATGTATTTGCAGGTCAAAGGCATTATTTATGTGGGAAATTCAGTGTTTAAGGTTTATGCAATTTAAGGGCCTAAGAGCCATGCATTTAAGGGCCTAAGTGCCAAGCAATTTAAGTTATGCACTATATTGTGATGTAGTGCTTGATGTGTGAAGTTTGTGTATAAGAATGTGTTTGATGGATTTTAGGTGTTTTGAATGAAATAAGGTAAAAACCTAAGTGTTTGGATGTGAGTATATACTAGAGAAGCTATGGCCAAATTTGGGAAATGTGTAAGAAGTTCTAAGTGTTTTAAGTGAGTGTTGGTGAACTAGGAAGTGTTAAAGGTGAATGAATGTTTACTTGAGAAGAAAACATGTATTAAGGTGATTTAGATTGATGCAAGGATTTAGGTGTTGTCCTTGAAGTTCTAGGAATTCAATGTGTGTTTAGTGGATGTGTGTAAGTCTTGGAGGAGTTTGTTTAAGGTTTAGGTAATGTTGATATTCAAGGAATAAGTGATGTTTGGTAAGATGTAAAAAGGAGATTTAGTTAGTAAGAAAAGAAGTTGAGGGATGATGATAAGGTGTAGAGGATACACCTTGGTATTTTGGTCATTATAGGTGAAATGCCACCTAGAAATCATAAGGAGAAAACATTGTAAGTGTTAGGAATTTTGTGGAGATATAAGTAAAGGTTTAAGGAATTAGGAAAAATAGTTTTGTGAGTGTTTAAGAATATCTTAAGGGTGTGTTTGAAGTGCCAAATGATGTTAGAACACATTAAGAGGCCTTAGGAGAAGTTTGGTGAAGATTTGACAAAGTTTGGGTAAGTTTAGGAGGCGACCGACCCAGGGGCCGACCCAGTTTGTGGGTCGGTCGAGCCTCTGTAAAATGTTTGGGATGTGTTCGGTAATGGTCCGACCCAAAAGGGTGGGTCGGACATGGGTCGGTCGGTCAAGTTACAAAGGTTGAAAAATGTTCGCACATGGACCGACCCAGAATGGTGGGTCGGACGTGGGTCGGACGGGCATGTTTGTAAGGAAGTAAAAGGGGTCTGTAATGGACCGACCCAGCTGTGGGTCGGTCGGTGGGTCGGTCGGACCAAAAACATGGTTTAAGGTTATGAAATGATATGTGGTGATGGGGATTGGTAGGTAATGATGTTATAAGGATGTTAAGGACATGTTAGGGGAGTTTTAATGACACCTAAGTGGGTTAAAAGTTGTATTAAAATGTGAGAGTAAAACAAGTTAAAAATGTTAAGTTATGTAACCAAGTTAACGGGGAAAAGATTAAGCATTGACATTAAATGATCAAGCAACCCCGATGTTAATGAAAACACATGTGATGTTAACAGTTGTTCGAGAATTGCTCGAGATACATAAATGGACAGGATAAGTGGACTCCGGTGACAGGTATGGTTTTCTTGCAACCTGTGTCCTAACGGATTACACCGGCTTGTATGCCAATGTGTTTTTCTGTATGTTTGCCACGTTATGATATAAATCATGAAACGAGTTTACAGTCATTATTGTTATTATATGTTTACGTGCCGATACCGGTAACCTCTAATGCGCTTGAAGGGCTAGTTAACCACTATTAGGTAAACGTAAGAGGACGGTATCCGGTAACAACGTTTCCGACTTAAGGAACGTTCTAACCACGGCTATGCGTGAGTTGGTTATGTGATGTTTGTGTGTGATGTTTGTATGTGAATGTATGACTCTCTTTTCCCTTGTGTATGTCTGACAAGACTTAACTCAATGTTTGTGATTGTTTAATAAAGTTCAAAGATGAACTACTAATAAGTGCTAACGGGGGGAATGAGGAGTCCGGTCTGTTCCGGCCACGCGTGTGAGTATGGGGGTCGTTGTCATAGCAGGTTCGATCCTCTCTGTATGTATTGGTTGTTTTCCAATTTGGTTCCCAACCTACCCTTTAGCTTAACCAAGGCTATTACTGACTCACGTCGGGCCACAGGGGCATACTATTGTTATGTTTGTTTCGGTGTGCTTGGATCACTATATCCGAGACACCTTGTGTTAAGTTAACCGTTCATTTAACGAGACGGTAACGTGTTATGTAACGAGCTTATCATGAGACTGGCAACAATCTCTAGGCTCACCAGTATGTTGGTGATGTTTGGGTCGGTTCCTAAGAGAACCATTCCCGTTGTGTTATGTGTTTTGTTGTGATGCAATAATTATTGCGGTGTTATGTTGTGCACATGGAAACGTGCAAAGTGTTGTTAAGTGTTGTTACGTAGTGTATGTTAATGTTGTAAAATGTGAAGTGTGTGGATCATGGAAATGATTCCAAGTTTGTGATAAGAGGCATTTAAGGATAACCCGATTTAAGGGTATGTGTCGTCTATTAAGGAAGTAGCTCCATTGGAGGAGAAACACTCTAGGGATGATGAATACCATGGGTGATTTATTAAGTAGGATGTATTATCCGATTGTTGAGCCCATTGAGGCGAAATGTTAAATGTTGTGTGTTTATTGTTACATGTATGATTTAACTATAATCAACTGCATGTTAAGACGACAAGTAGTTGTGCGTGGCCCGATAGCATGTGGGCTGCGGGATTACCATACCAGCAAAGGTGCTGAGCCCCTTGGGGCCACCCCTTTCTCTTCTTTTCCTATTTCAGGTACGAAGTGCTGGAAGCCGTTCGAGAGTAGGACGGGTAGTCATTGTACATGGGTATTTATCTAAGTGTGTATATACAGTAGGTGTAGTAAGACCGATATTGTTGTCGGCACCAGTTTACAAATACTCGGTATAGTTGAAAAGGTGTATATTATTGTTGTTGTTAATGGAAAGGGATACTAATGTATAGTTGCTCGGGAATTTAGCCCATCAGACCGGTACAATGTATAAGGATTAGCCTTGTTAGCCACGTGGGTGGCTAACGGCGTGTAACACCAACAAGTTAAGTAATGTGATGAGGTTGTTCTTCCGCTGCAGTTTGTTGTAAGTATGTTAATGTTGGATGGGGTGTTACAAAAAGTGGTATCAGAGCGAAGTATCGCTCTGATGACTGAACTACCGAGCTTAGGAAGTACCGAGTTAGGATTTAAGTACTTTGGGTTAAGGGTTGAGTGATAGCGTGAGAGATACGCTAGATAGGAACTACCAGTGACTACTGGAAACCTACAATATCCATCCCACCCTCCACAATCCCTGTTTTATAACTTGGGAAACAACGCCAGAGAGATGGAAGTCCACTCTTACTCGGGAATACCCGATCTGGCTGTTATTAAATACCTTTAGGGTACGGAGAACCTGTCATACGGTAGATCCCGAAAACTGGGAACCCCGGAGACGGTCTCCATCTGAATAATGTTAACCGCATTTCATAGCAATGAATGAAGGATCTTGTGTATTGGAGAATAGAATTTCCGGCAACCTGGGTCGACATGCAGAGCAGTCGAGAATAACCAGCTTGCAACGCACCTACCGTGCAACAGGCAAGAAATGGATTAATAACACCCGAGACAAGTGTCTACGGGACCACAGTTGATAAATAAAACACCAACGGTATACCAACCGAAAAAGGAACTACAACGTAGTGCCCAACAAGAGACAAGTCTCAGTAACCACGACAAGTACGTGGAACGGGCTACAAGAGGATACAATATTAAGTAAAAGGGGTCTCCCAGAATGGGAAACACCCTAGTTGATGAGCGTCATGTGAAGACAGTGAGAAGTCACCTAGAAGAGTTATTATCAAGGCAGTAAGATCAGTGAGGGCCAACAAGGCCGCTGATGACAGTATGGGTAAAGGCAATACCATAACCAGTATGTGTCAAACTGATAGCCAGTTAGCATGGCGCACTTGCCGTAGCAAGTGCTGCTACAATAGGACTGTTCGGGAAATCTATAACCACTACAAGTACTTAGTAAAGTACCACGAAGTTAAGTGTGAACATTATAACCATGGAAGGGCTTAACAGCCTGACCTTTGTAATTGGAAGTACACCAGTCAGCAAGAAGCTAGACTTAGTTAAGGTAAGAAGATGTTGTGAAATCATGAAAATTTTTCTTTCAACCCAGATTTATTCAAACCCTTTTCTTTTCAAAACCAGACTTTCTTTCAAACCAACACTTCTTTCCGACCTTCTTTAAACCCAACCAGTGAAACCAAGAGCAACTGACAAGGATGCAACAGTGGATAAACTTTCCCTCGATTAAGTTCGGGAAGCAAGGAATGAATATTGTCACGGGACAATATAAGGGAGTTGACAACAGAATACTTCACCTAGGCGTGTGACGGACACTACAAGTGTACCAACTGTGTTGTGGGACGACCGCACTCCGATAGGAGCATGTGGGCCTGACAGACCTACTTATGGGCTAGTTGGGTAAGTAGCAATGTATCAGTAAGATACCCCATATATGTATACGAGTAGAGTCCGAAACACGGGAAGTAGTCGACTCCGTCTACGGTCAGCAGTATGAATCAACAAGAGCTAAGGATTACAAGGAATAGTTGAAGTTAAGGAACTCAGTTAAGATAACGAGATTAAAAGGATTAGTGAATTCCTTTCAAGGAAATGTTTAAGAGTTAGGAAGTACGATGGGCACAAACTGTTATGTAAAGACACCACATATGTCTTAAGGATCCTTAGGGATAAACATTATAGCTGGAATGGTGACCCAGCCTGTACATGGCAAGCAGATGCCTAATGTGGACACATTAATGTGCAATGAAAGGGATGAAACTCCCAGAATAAGTACCTACACTATCAGGAAATGTGGATCTTCACAAAAGGAGATAATAAGCTATTTAAGAACGCGAAAGGCGTAGCTAACGGAATGTACCAATAAGTGTGAGCCAAATGTAAAGGCATAACTTAGCAACACCCAGGAGAAATCCTTAAAGGGTGTTTGCATCAACAATTGTTGAACAAAATGACATGACAGAAACACAAGGGTTGAAACTAACACCCAGTTTAGACATAAGTTGTCAGGAGACGGACTGACAAACCTAAGGGGCATCCCATGAAAGGAAACGTGATGCAACGACCTTGTAATATTGTACAGAGAAGTACATGTGTGTGGACAGCCTATAATGAGCCCAGCTCAAGGCAAATAAGGCTTATAATCCAAAAGCAGGATATATCATATAAATTCGATTGATGGTAGAAGTTTATGTTGTATAAATGAATAGAGTGGTAAACGAACCACTGCATTAAGAGTGGGGATACCTCTCGACATTGTGACACCGCAGGAGCGGTAGTTATGTGAATCAAGTTCAAGAAATATGTTAAGGTTTGACCATGTTGTTATTGAAAGAGAAATTAGCTTAGTAGTATGTGTATAAAGTGAAGCACCTGGCTGAATAACGCCGGCTTATGACTCGAATGATCGATGCTCAAGGAGCATTCAGTAGTCATCCAAATGAGGGATGAACCATAATACGAATGATGTAAGTTTATGTCTGGAAGTTAATGTGACGGTAAACACGATAATAAGCTGATGTTATACAGGGAGTAAGAGCACGGTGCGCAATAAGCGACCGTTGTACAAATGTTGTTAAACGATAATGTAACAGATAAGACCAGTTATGAGTTAAACTCAGTGGAGATGCAAGACAAGTAATGTTAAACAAACTGAGCAATAAGCCAGTGGTAGGTACTGTGTGATGAGGAACTCAGTGTGAATTCCATGGCGAATCGCATAAGAGATTTACTGTCAAGAGTTTACGCCTCTGCACTCTGTATGACTGAGTGTTTTGGTATTGCACTTGCGCAGTAATGATCGAGTGGGATAGCTAGGAATTGGAGACATGTTAATTATAAGGAAATAATGTTATATTGGCCGATGCATGAGAAATGCAAAGCCGCACCAATGAAAAAGTACTTGTACAAAACCAAACATGGAAATATGATTAACAGTAAGTGACTACAGTAGCACTAGCTGCCAAATATCGGTATGGAATATACCACAAAGGTTGTAAATAGCTGAGAGAGCACTACACACTAGGTAGTAGCTCAATCTCAACCGACACTAAGTCGGAAGGGAACAAGTCAATCATTGTGAAATACATAGCTGTATACACAGTAAATTATCATGGAAGTGGACGGAAACTTGTGAAACTCACCGAATCCGCTCAGGGTAAAAGATACCGTGCGTCGGTTGAGAAACCATTGTTACCAAGATGAAGGTGACAGTTGGGGATGTACAATACAGTAAGAATAACAAAAAGGAGCAATTAAGCTCTACAGTTATTAGAGTTTCGCAGCAGAAACTAGTGAACCAATGATTCAAATGCACAATGTGAATAACGAATATGAGTGGATGGCTAATTGTTAACGCCTAGAAGCCTAACAGGCCAGAATCGAAACCAACTAAGAGTTTAAACAAACTCCAATGAGAATTCTTGGTTTGGGAACTAAACCGCCAATATGGTTGAGATCCTCTAATCAGAATCCATTGTGTAATAGACCGCATGGAAGTTAAAACACTTCACGACGGCAGAACATTTAAGCCAATGCTTAGTGATTGATTACGTGGGCGTAATCCCTTTTAAGGGGGGTAGAGCGCAAAACCACTTAGTGTATATTACCGTACAAGTGTACGTAGTGTATGTGATTTATATTGTGCATAGCACAAAATTATATTATTGTTTTGATGATTGGTGTGTGTGTTACGTAAACATACACATTCATTCATGGTTTAATTGTGGTAATTGCGCACAGATGATGCGAATACCATTGTGATAAGTGTGTGTGTTTGTTAACAGTTGTGTGTGATTGTATAAGTGGGGGAGTAGACAAACTCCCGGGGGAACAAAAGCCCCGACAGTGTATAAATGTAAAACCAGGTGTTGTATTTTGGATAAAATATATGTGTATATATATATATATATACTTTATAGTGATGCATGAAAGGGTATAAAACCGACATAGAACCTAGTAAGAATAAGATTCCCTAGGCAACAGGATTAAAAGTGAATGGAGGTAACTGATAGACGGAGTTCTATCCTTTGGAGATGTTGTGATCATGACTAGAATGATTCGAAAGATAGAAAATTGGAAATGAGTGACTTACTTAATGCGTGAAAATGAAGTGGGAGGTGGAACTTGATTTGCATGTGATCAAGGGAAGCCGAACACAAATTGGAGTGGAAGGATAGTTCAACACTGATGCTGATCACATCAGGGTTGGATGACTCTTGAAACTCCCTATAAGTGGTCACGAATAACCACGCTAATAAAAGAAGCAAAGAGCTTAAGTTGGACTTGGAGTTGTGTGTGTTTTCAAAAGGATTTTAAATTGGTATTTATTAAACGTTGATGGATACTTTACGTAATCAAAGTTCTCTTACTTAACCTCACAAAGAAATTTTAAATTTAAGTGATTGTTTTAAACTCCCAAAGGCACGGGGACGGAAGGTGTCCATCGCGACCGGGTTCTGCGGGATCATAGTGAATATCAAGGATATTTTTGATTGCTATACATGCTCTGACAGGTTGTGTGGTATGTGTAATGAATGTTGTTTTGACTTGGATTTCCTAAAGTATATGCTATCAAGACCTATGAGTCTAAATGTGTTGAGTTACATAGACCTAAGTGTCTGAAGACTGTTATGTTATGGGGACCTATGTGTCCAAATGTTGTGATGTTACCCAAGACCAGTGAGTCAAAGGGGTTGTTATGTGTGTGTAAGTGTTGTTAAGATACCCGGACCATAGAGTCCGAGGTTATCATTTGGATATGTTATGTTATGTGTGGATGTGAATGTGTTGCCCGGACCATTATGTCCGAGGTTGTGATGTAAAGTGTGTTTGGTTATGGAAGTTTTATGGCTGTAAGTAATCCCCGTATTCTAATCTAATGATGTGTGGGAAATGTGAACTTCGAGGACGAAGTTCTTTTAAGGGGGGTAGATTGAAATACCCCAAACCTTGATATGTGGTTTAAATATCAAATTATGGTATGTAAAGGCTAAAAAGTGCCTTAGTAACATCAGTGAACAATCTAAACCATAATAAATGCAATAAAGCATTAAGACACAGTTTGAGCAAAAACATGCTCTAAGCTATGAGTGAACTTGGTTAGGACCCAAAGAGCCTACCAAGATTTGATAACATTTAATTATGATTTAATAAGGCTAAATAAGTCCTTAAGAAACTTTGGTGGACAGTTAAACCAAATAAAACATAAGAAAATACCTTAAAGTCAATATGAGCAAAAATGTGCTCTAAGCTTGGGATGAATGTGTATAAGACCTAATGGTCATACCTATACCTTATTTATATGTTAATGAACATATTAAATCAATCACTAAAGAAAACCAAGCTTGAAAACAAGTTAAAACACAAAATGTGCTTTAAGGAGTCTTAAAGCACGTTTTTGAAAAATTGTCTTGTAAATGAGTTTTGAATGGCTAAATGTCCATCATTACTCTTTAATTAACATGTGTACTATATAGTATCACATTTGGGTGGCCATATTAGTGGGAAATCAAAAATTTCACTTCTATGTGCCTTGTTCTTGGTGAATAGTGATTTTTATAACTAGTTTGTAACATATAATGTTATAAGTGATTAAATTGGTCAACAAAGACCAAAACACCCTCCTAGGCATAATGGTGGCCGGTTTTTGTAGTGAGGAGTCACCAAGTATGTTAACTTGTTAAGTAAATAAATGTGACTCATAGTTACTATTTGCTTTAAGACTTAAATATCTTCAAAAAGTAAGTTCTATCTTCATTCTCCCTTCCTTTCCTTCATTTCCCACGGTTCCACACTCTCTTCTTCCTCTCTTCTTCTTGTTCTCTCTCGGTGATACATAATACAACCATGGAAGTCCATCTTTGAACACATGTAAAACCTAGCTCACTTGTCCAAATCAAAAACAAACACCACCATTCTCTTAGTTAAGCCAAGCTCTACAATCTTGTCTCTTCAAAACTTCAAAACCTCCATTTCGGTGCCAAGAGAAACCACCATGGGAGGAGCTTGAGCTCATCTTTTCACATATTCTTGTTCTCCTTTGCTTCAAGGTAAGGAAACTCAAAGAAAATCCATGTTTCCTCCATGTTTTCATGTTGTCCGAAAATTCACCTCACAATGGTGTATTTATCTTGCTTGTTTTAGCTTCATTTGAACCTTCCAAGGGCTAGGAGGAGTCCTCTCTTGATACTTGTTCAAGTTCTCTTCCAATTCCAAGGTAAAACAATTACCTTAATGTGTTAAAACAATATGTGTAACTAGGGTTTACAATGAGATGAAGCATAATGCTTGAATACTCATTCTATTGTTTGTATAATGTTTAATAGTTGAAAAGGAACCAAATGCCCTACCGGTTTTACAAGGAAACAAGAAAGAAATTTGTGAGGAAAAGAGGTAAACAAACTATCTCAATGTAGTTTAAATGCCTTAGGAAAATGAGCTTGATTTGCTTGATAAAATACCTAAGGAGCCAATGGTGAGTGACCTAGTAAAATGTTCTCAAGGAACTAGTAAAAGAACATATGTTTTGGTGTATGTATTTGCAGGTCAAAGGCATTATTTATGTGGGAAATTCAGTGTTTAAGGTTTATGCAATTTAAGGGCCTAAGAGCCATGCATTTAAGGGCCTAAGTGCCAAGCAATTTAAGTTATGCACTATATTGTGATGTAGTGCTTGATGTGTGAAGTTTGTGTATAAGAATGTGTTTGATGGATTTTAGGTGTTTTGAATGAAATAAGGTAAAAGCCTAAGTGTTTGGATGTGAGTATATACTAGAGAAGCTATGGCCAAATTTGGGAAATGTGTAAGAAGTTCTAAGTGTTTTAAGTGAGTGTTGGTGAACTAGGAAGTGTTAAAGGTGAATGAATGTTTACTTGAGAAGAAAACATGTATTAAGGTGATTTAGATTGATGCAAGGATTTAGGTGTTGTCCTTGAAGTTCTAGGAATTCAATGTGTGTTTAGTGGATGTGTGTAAGTCTTGGAGGAGTTTGTTTAAGGTTTAGGTAATGTTGATATTCAAGGAATAAGTGATGTTTGGTAAGATGTAAAAAGGAGATTTAGTTAGTAAGAAAAGAAGTTGAGGGATGATGATAAGGTGTAGAGGATACACCTTGGTATTTTGGTCATTATAGGTGAAATGCCACCTAGAAATCATAAGGAGAAAACATTGTAAGTGTTAGGAATTTTGTGGAGATATAAGTAAAGGTTTAAGGAATTAGGAAAAATAGTTTTGTGAGTGTTTAAGAATATCTTAAGGGTGTGTTTGAAGTGCCAAATGATGTTAGAACACATTAAGAGGCCTTAGGAGAAGTTTGGTGAAGATTTGACAAAGTTTGGGTAAGTTTAGGAGGCGACCGACCCAGGGGCCGACCCAGTTTGTGGGTCGGTCGAGCCTCTGTAAAATGTTTGGGATGTGTTCGGTAATGGTCCGACCCAAAAGGGTGGGTCGGACATGGGTCGGTCGGTCAAGTTACAAAGGTGGAAAAATGTTCGCACATGGACCGACCCAGAATGGTGGGTCGGACGTGGGTCGGACGGGCATGTTTGTAAGGAAGTAAAAGGGGTCTGTAATGGACCGACCCAGCTGTGGGTCGGTCGGTGGGTCGGTCGGACCAAAAACATGGTTTAAGGTTATGAAATGATATGTGGTGATGGGGATTGGTAGGTAATGATGTTATAAGGATGTTAAGGACATGTTAGGGGAGTTTTAATGACACCTAAGTGGGTTAAAAGTTGTATTAAAATGTGAGAGTAAAACAAGTTAAAAATGTTAAGTTATGTAACCAAGTTAACGGGGAAAAGATTAAGCATTGACATTAAATGATCAAGCAACCCCGATGTTAATGAAAACACATGTGATGTTAACAGTTTTCGAGAATTGCTCGAGATACATAAATGGACAGGATAAGTGGACTCCGGTGACAGGTATGGTTTTCTTGCAACCTGTGTCCTAACGGATTACACCGGCTTGTATGCCAATGTGTTTTTCTGTATGTTTGCCACGTTATGATATAAATCATGAAACGAGTTTACAGTCATTATTGTTATTATGTTTACGTGCCGATACCGGTAACCTCTAATGCGCTTGAAGGGCTAGTTAACCACTATTAGGTAAACGTAAGAGACGGTATCCGGTAACAACGTTTCCGACTTAAGGAACGTTCTAACCACGGCTATGCGTGAGTTGGTTATGTGATGTTTGTGTGTGATGTTTGTATGTGAATGTATGACTCTCTTTTCCCTTGTGTATGTCTGACAAGACTTAACTCAATGTTTGTGATTGTTTAATAAAGTTCAAAGATGAACTACTAATAAGTGCTAACGGGGGGAATGAGGAGTCCGGTCTGTTCCGGCCACGCGTGTGAGTATGGGGGTCGTTGTCATAGCAGGTTCGATCCTCTCTGTATGTATTGGTTGTTTTCCAATTTGGTTCCCAACCTACCCTTTAGCTTAACCAAGGCTATTACTGACTCACGTCGGGCCACAGGGGCATACTATTGTTATGTTTGTTTCGGTGTGCTTGGATCACTATATCCGAGACACCTTGTGTTAAGTTAACCGTTCATTTAACGAGACGGTAACGAGTTATGTAACGAGCTTATCATGAGACTGGCAACAATCTCTAGGCTCACCAGTATGTTGGTGATGTTTGGGTCGGTTCCTAAGAGAACCATTCCCGTTGTGTTATGTTTTTGTTGTGATGCAATAATTATTGCGGTGTTATGTTGTGCACATGGAAACGTGCAAAGTGTTGTTAAGTGTTGTTACGTAGTGTATGTTAATGTTGTAAAATGTGAAGTGTGTGGATCATGGAAATGATTCCAAGTTTGTGATAAGAGGCATTTAAGGATAACCCGATTTAAGGGTATGTGTCGTCTATTAAGGAAGTAGCTCCATTGGAGGAGAAACACTCTAGGGATGATGAATACCATGGGTGATTTATTAAGTAGGATGTATTATCCGATTGTTGAGCCCATTGAGGCGAAATGTTAAATGTTGTGTGTTTATTGTTACATGTATGATTTAACTATAATCAACTGCATGTTAAGACGACAAGTAGTTGTGCGTGGCCCGATAGCGTGTGGGCTGCGGGATTACCATACCAGCAAAGGTGCTGAGCCCCTTGGGGCCACCCCTTTCTCTTCTTTTCCTATTTCAGGTACGAAGTGCTGGAAGCCGTTCGAGAGTAGGACGGGTAGTCATTGTACATGGGTATTTATCTAAGTGTGTATATACAGTAGGTGTAGTAAGACCGATATTGTTGTCGGCACCAGTTTACAAATACTCGGTATAGTTGAAAAGGTGTATATTATTGTTGTTGTTAATGGAAAGGGATACTAATGTATAGTAGCTCGGGAATTTAGCCCATCAGACCGGTACAATGTATAAGGATTAGCCTTGTTAGCCACGTGGGTGGCTAACGGCGTGTAACACCAACAAGTTAAGTAATGTGATGAGGTTGTTCTTCCGCTGCAGTTTGTTGTAAGTATGTTAATGTTGGATGGGGTGTTACAGTGAGGCTCCGGAGTCGAACAAGATCGAAGCGTCCACGCCATTGACTGGAAAGGTACCAGTGAGGATTGTGCCGCTCTTGCCGGCTTCTGCCTCATTGCAGACACTCAGTGTACCTCCCGTTCCGAGTGCACAGCCTAATTCATTGGCAAACTAATAAGTACTGGGTAACAACACGGTTGATATACTTCAATAACTCCACTTTATTCATTAACACATTCTCCTTACAACATTGTTGGTTTTCACTGTTGACATAACTTAACACATATATAATATCCCTAACATACACTGGCTTAACACATTACATAATTATACAAGGCTTTAAAACTATCTGAAGGTCAAATTCAAACGTCCGGGTTTCATGTGTGTGGCATTGATCACTGCCGACGGTGCGGTATTCAGTTTGATCTTTCTGATGCCATGATATAGCATCCTTGACTGCCAACCCATGATTAACACATCTCCCGATTTCAACACTAGCTTCTTTGCGAGATCAGCACGCTTCTACTCGCCATACACAAACACTGCGGTATCACCAATGGACCAAGACACCACGGGTACTCCCTTACTTAGAGACTCGGGTGACTCGTCCTTATCTTGGTGTAAACCTAATCGTCCACCTTTTGGTAGAAGTTCACAATACACAAATCTGCTTTCACATTTGGAATTGGATCCGTTTCAACTTGTTGAGCAATTCCCACGGCGTGGTTAACGAGCGCATGGAACTCCTCGGGAATACTTGGTATTGTTGCTCCGTCTTCAGCTCGCACTTCTTGACATGTCTTGGTGTAAGGGTTCCAGTCCTTACCCATGGACATCATCTTCAATTGCATTCTTGATCCGTTCGGGTATTCGGGTGTGTAGAAACCTCCAGGTTTTGCTCCTAGTTCATCGCATCGTCTGATGATATGGATTTGTGCTTCCGGTGTCAGGTATCCATTTAAGAGTATCATACCTGGCTGGATAGCCTGACATTGCTCCACTGGGAAGTCGGTGATGTTGATGGTGGTTTCTTCAGGGTTTGGTGTGGGTGGGATTGGATAACATATATTGAAGGTTCCTTTAAGTTTAGAATTATCTAATTAGGTGACTTTCACACTATACTTTAACTCTTTACTCACATGTTAACACATTTGGACTCACTAGTACACACATGCATGAAATGCGGTATGCAATCACTTATTACATTCAACAGTTTAGGCGGTACCTGGTCTAGAAGAGGGCCCTGGCGCCTTAGACCGGTCCACCACATTCAGGGCGGCCTTGCTAGGTCCCGACCCCTTCCCCTTCTGGGAATCAGTGTGTCTCTGATCAGCGGGTGGCTGGTTAGCCGTCTTCGGGCCATCAATAGCTGCTGTGGCCTTACCCTTCCACTGCCCCTTGGGCTTGTTGACTCTGCTGTTGGGGTTCCGGTAACACTCGTAGTCACGGTGACCCCACTTCTCGCAGTAACGACACTGTACGTCGTTTCCCTTGCAGTCCTTGCCGGGGTGGTCTCCGTTGCACCACTTACAGTAATAGTGGCGCTCCGGTCCAGAGCCCGTGCTAGCTGCTATCACAATACACAATCAATACTTGTTCCACAACTTATCAACATACACTTCAACTTATCACACAGGATTAGATAATTACCCTTAGGTGGGTAAGAGCGTAGGGGTTTCGCCGCATAAGCATATGTGAGCTTCAGTGGCTCCTCAGCTGTGGTGGTTTGGGCTTGGCCCTTGTCACCCTGGTGCTGACTCTTCTGGGGCTGGGGATAAGGTTTCTTCTTCTTCTTTCCTCCCCCGTACCCCTGCGGACTCTGGCCCTCGCTCGTGGCCTTGCGCTTGTGCGCATTCTCCTCGTCCCTCAGACGGACGGTGATCTCAACCTTAGCAGCGGCATGATAGCACTCCTGAATTTAGGATGTCAGTCATGCCCCGCAAACATACTCACAAACTCACATTAATACTCACTTATGGATTACACTTATTCACATCACACTTCATTAAAATTACCTGCAAGGTAGTATACTCAGCTGGCCCCATCCCATAGCGAAGACGGTGGCTGAGACCGTTGTAGAAACGGTTTACCAGTACCCGGTTCGAGTATCCCAGGTCCGGTAACAGGTGGATAAGGCCGGTGAATGCAGTGTAGTACTCATCAACCGACACCTTGTCCCCCTGCCTCAGACTATCCAGCTCCAAGCGCTTGGCCTCTTGAACATGCACAGGGTAGTATTTGGCTCGTAGTAGAGCCGTGTACTCCCTCCATCCAAACTGAGGATCCGCCATCCGGTCCTCTCTCACAAGCTTCCACCAACTCTGTGCCGAACCCTTCAGGTAGTAAGCGGCAAGACGGACCTTAGCCTCTGCAGGTACAGGCAAGGTCTCGTAGGCGGTCTCCAACTCGGAGATGTACGCCTCCAGCTTACGTGGGTCGGTCTCCCCATGAAATGAAGGGGGTCTCAAATCTGCCAATGCCTTGACCCAGTTGGTCTCTCGTGGCGGTGGCGGTGGTGGTTGAACTTCGGGGTGTTGCCCCTGCTGAATCGCAGCTACTAGTTGTGGAACCATTTGGGCTACGGCGGCCGCTACAGCTTCGGCCATGACCTGGGCCGTAGTATTCTCGCCCTGATCATCCGTACCTCCAGTACCGCTTCCGCGGCCCCTACCTCGCGGTCTACCTGACATCTGAATTCACATGAACATTATTAGCATTATGCTTACACACTTATCGGTTCCAACGGTTGAAACGTTTCCCGACAACATGGTATCTCCACACTTGGTTAGTGGTTAACCTTTCCATAACTGATCACTTAGGTAACTGTAGTTAGGTTTCCTAACTCGGTATATTCCTAAGCTCGGTATTCTAGTCATCAGAACGATACTTCGCTCTGATACCACTTTTTGTAACACCCCTACATCGTACTTCACAACTAAATGAAATCGCAGCGGGAATAAATAACTAAACAATAACTAACGCTTCGGTGCTACAACGCCGCCAACCACCCACGTGGTTGACAAGGCAGAATAAATACAAGTGTACCGGTCTGATGATCAGACTCCCGAGCATACAACTAAACCATAAATACATCATGTACAATACCGAGTATTTACTTACATTCCTTCACTGTAACTGTCAATATACCGCCATAGTAATTTCAACGGAATCAAAATATATTGCCACGGGAGCACAGGCGCATCCCGGGCTCAACATCCAAAATAAACCAACATACAACTGCAGTCTAGATCCTACAGCCACTCTGCCTCCTCGATCCTCATCCTGCAGTAAAAATATGGAGTCCCCCGAGGGGGTCAGCAACCCTTGGCTGGTATGGTTAACGCGCAGCCCATCGGCTACCGGGATACGCGCAACTAATTGTCATGATAACATGGCATTCATTTTATACATAACATAACATTACATAATATGTGGCATAGCATCAATAGTGCATAGCACAGCATCACATACACAGTGGATCTTCGCTCCACAACAACAAACCAAGAAGGTTAAAAACATAAGAGCCTAGAGAATGATTCACTCTCATGTCAAGCTCGTTACACACACTCATTACCGCTCTGTTATTCGAACGAGTAACTTAAGTCACAGATGGTTCGGATATAGTGACCCGAACACACCACACAAACACATGTTCCCACTAAACCGATCATAAGTCAGAATAGGTAAGCTTTGGAGGAAGCTAGCGGGAGATCGAACGCCAAATTAAGGAGAACAATCTTAACAACATAAGAGTCGAATCTGATTCAGATATCTACTCTTAACTTACATGCATGACCGGACAACCGGATTCCTCACTTCCCAGTTAACACTTGTTAGAAGTTCATGGTGGAACTTAACAACCAATACACAATAGGTGGTAAGTCATGTTAGACACACACAAGGGAAATGAGTCACATCATAACATCACAATAATATGAACAACTGTAAACTCATTACATGTTTAGATCTTATAACGTCATAAACACACAGAAAAACATACAACACACAAGCCGGTGTAAATCGGTAGGCAACAGACTGCAAGAAAACCATACCTCGGTCCTTGCCTCGATTGATTTCCTCCGTAGGTCACTCCTATACATGATTAATAATGTCGGTTAATTATTTATTTAACTTCAAACTTACTAAATGTTTAACATGATTGTATGACATGTTTTTAATGTCTAACTTACCCTAGGTTACCTTCATTATACCCCCTAGGGTTAATTACATAAGTCACATTCTTTTCTGTTTTTTTTTACAAGTTTTGGTCCGACCGACCTTACCGACCGAACTTACCCAAGTTCGGTCGATTCCAGAACACATTTCCGTCAAAATTTTCTACTCCGACCGACCTTGTAAGTTCGGTCGCATGTTCGGTCCATTCCCGAGAGTTTCTTCTCTTTGAAAATTCAGCCCGACCGAACTTGCCAAGTCCGGTCCCATGTCCGGTCGATTCCAGAAACTTAATCCGTACACAAAATACAAGCCCGACCGACCTTGCAAGTCCGGTCCCCAAGGTCGGTCCATTCCAGAAGCCAATTCTCGCAGGGTAAACTGGGCTCGACCGAACTTGCAAGTTCGGTCGCAAGTTCGGTCTGCTCCAGACCCTTGTTTTCCATTCTCATTTAACTCCAAACTTCACCCCATATATCCTAGTACACCCTAACCTCATTTGGGCACTTCAAACACACCTTAAGACATCCTTAAACACTCATAAAACTCATTTCCTAATTCCTTAAACCTTTACTCATTTCTTCCCAAAATTCCTAACACTTATGCTATTTCCTCCTTAGTCTCAAAGTGGTGTTTCATACCTAAAATGACTACTATCCCAAAATGCTTTCTCCTCACTTCAACATCATCTCCCAAGCATCATTTCTTACCATCAACTCCTTATGTCATTCTTGAAATCCTTTTTCAAGTTCACACTTTCTCCTTGTTCACCAAAGTTTGCCCAAATCCTAACACAAGTCCGAATGACTCTAGTGTATCCCCAAAACATTCCTTGCATTATAAAATCCTCTAGAACATTTCCTAAGCCCTTCTCACACCTTAATGCATGTTTCTTTCCCAAGGAAAGCACTTAACCATTCCAAACATTTCTTAACTCATCAACTTATTTTTTAAACCTTAGGACTTCTTGTTTGTTACCTAAATTTTGACATAGGTTCTCCTAGAACATTACTAAACCAAAACATATTGTTTTCACCAACAAACAGCCAAGAACACTAAAAATCCATCAAACACATCTTACACACAAACTTCACACATATAGCACTACATCACAATATAGTGCATAATTTAAATTGCATGGCACTTAGGCCCTTAAATGACATGGCTCTTAGGCCCTTAAAATGCATAAGTCATAAACACTGAATTTCCACAATATATTTGCCTTTGACCTGCAAATACACTCAACAACACATATGCCTTTTACTAAACTCTTAAGAGCATTCTTCTAAGTCACTTCTCATTGGCTCCTTAGATCATCTTCATAAGAAATACAAGCTCATTTCTCCTAAGACTTGAAACCATATTAGGTTAGCATATTTACCTCTTTTCCACACAAACTTCTTCTTTGTTTCCTTATAAAACCGGTAAGGTATTTGATTCCTTGTCAACTACTAAACATTATACAAATCACATAGTGAGTATTCAAGCTTTAAGCTTCATCTCATTGTAAACCCTAGGTTTACATTATTTCAAAAACATTAATGTAGTTGTTTTACCTTGGTCTTTGAAGAGAGTTTGAATATATATCAAGAGAGGACTCCACCTAGTCCTTGAAAGTTTGGAATGAAGCTAGAACAAAGTCACACAAAGAGCACCATTAATGGGCATTTTCGGTCAAGGTAAAAACATAGAGGAAACATGATTTTTCTTTGAGATTCCTTACCTAGAAGCAAAGGAGAGTAATAATATGTAGAAATATGAGCTCAAGCTCCTTCAATGGTAGAACTCCATGGCACCGAAATGGGGCTCTTGAAATTTTGAGAAGATAGGAATGAAGAGCTTGATGAGAGGAAGAGAATGGTGGTATTTGTTTTTGATTTGGTTAAGTGAGCTAGGAATTACAAGTGGTCAAAGATGGAGTTTGTGTGTTTACTATTGCAAATCGTGAATGAAGAGGAGAAGAGAGGTTGAAGAAGACTTGGAACCGTGGGAAATGAAAGAAAGAAATGAGAGAATGAGATAAGTGAGTTTGTTTTGCTTTTTAGAAGATATTTATGCTTATAAAGTAAAAAGTAACTTAAGTAGTCTTCTTCATTTTCTTAACATATTAACAAGAGAGTGGTGAGTCACCACACTTAAGAAAACCGGCCCCCAATAGTACTTAGGGGTAATATAGTCTTTATTTGTCAATTTAATTACTTATACAACATATGTTACAAAATAGCTTATTAAAATCACTATTCATAAAAACAAGGCACATAGAAGTGAATTTTTGATTTCCCATTGATATAGACTTCCAAATGTGATACTATATAGTACACATGTTAATTAAAGAGTAATGATGGACATTTAGCCATTCAAAACTCATTTACAAGACAATTTTTCGAAAATGTGCTTTAAGACTCCTTAAAGCACATTTTGTGTTTTAGCTTTTTTTCAAGCTTGGTTTTCTTTGGTAATTGGTTTAATATGTTCATTTGTATATAAATAAGATCTTGGTAAGTTTATTAGGTCTTAACCAAGCTTATCCCAAGCTTAGAGCACATTTTGGCCTTTATTGACCTTAAAGCACATTTGTGTTTCTTTTGTTTAAATTTGTTTACTAATGTTTCTAAGACTCTTTTTAGTCTTAATATACCATATTTAGGTGTTTAAACAATATACTAAGGTTTGGGGTGTTTCAACTTGGAAATGATGTAATTGAATATACTTTGTCACTCGGTAATCCATTAATGTAAGTATTTGATATTCGGTAATTGGTAAGTAAGGTAGTCGCTCGGTATACTATGATCATCAGACCGTGACTGTAAGGAAGGTAAGCCTAGCTAGCCGTATGGGCGGTTAGCGGCGTTGTACCACCCGCCGTAGTAGTAGTCCTCCGCTGCGAACTGATAGAATTAAAGGAATGATTGGACGGTAAGCATAGGATTAGCGGTAGGGGTGTTACAGGTCTTACTACTCCTACAATTTATAGACAATTTAATAACTACCCATGTACAAACAACCACCCCGTCCTACTCTCGAATGGCTGTCAGCTCCATTGTACTTGAAAGGAAAAAGGGTGGCCCCCAAGGGTGAAATACCCCTAAATTAATTTAGGGGATTTCTTTTGTTAAATCTTAAATAACACTATTAAATATTAAATTATTAAATGGAATTATGAATTTATTTAGGGGATTTCTCCTATTTAACCCTAAAGAATACAATAAAACATTTAATTATTATATATTATTATATAGTATTATGAATTTAACAATAAGATTTATAAGTCAATAAATTTTGGGAAAATTTATAGACACTCCAACTATATTATAAAGATTTTAGGAAGCGTTGGAACATTGTTTTGAAACATAAAAGTCAGTATAAAATTCTAGAAACCCTAAAGCCTTTTAAGTCTTGCTAGGGTTGGCTTTTTTAGAATGGTCAAACCAGGCCATGAAACATATACCAATAAATAGGTTATGAAAAACCATGAAGATCGATAAAAAGAACGTCAAAAACGGATCATCCTAGCCAAATTTATGATCAAATGAAGCTTAGAGCCAAAATTTTGAAAAAAATGCTGATGTGGCAGCTTTGCTGACTCATCGCGCGCCTCGGTAATCGCGCCCCAACACTTAGCCGTTTTATCTCCTATAATTCCGGTAACAGAAACCAGTCTTTGCCCTATCTAGTGACCTTCATAACTTTCTCATCTTATGGAATTTTTGGGTGTCGTCTTCTTTGTTACCTTCTCCTACACTTCCTCTAAACAATCATAGCTCACACTAACCCTAATTCATCCTAAATCAACCGGAAATGCGAGCCAAAGTAGCCACCCTGCAAAACCGTAACTGCAGTTTCCAGTTTTTCCTTCGAATCAGGTAACTTCGTCTAGCCATAACTTCTTCGTTTCTCAGCCAAATTTCATGTTCTTTAGCTCGTTTAGAAGATCTCTAATCCCTCTAAAACTTTCATGTTGATGGCCTAAGCCAATTCTCAACCGTTTGGAAGAACAATGTGTCTAAAGTTTCGGTTTCGTCACAGAATAAAATCATAGTTTTCTTTCCAGAAAACGCAAGGTAAACTCGTAACTTCCAGCTTCGATTTCTTTCTGTGTAGTGCAAGTTAGGGTGAGTTCTTGCTATCATTGTGTAGAACTAAGTTTCTTCTTTAGATTAAGCCCAAGAACTAGTTCTAACTCCTTCTGTACTGTAAATTATAGCGTTGCAAAGTAGGCTACTCAATCGGGTTGTAAAGGGGGCGTTTTTCCAGAAACCGAAAACAAATCTGCTCGATTTGAGCAATTCCGGTAAGTTTTCTTTGAATTCCTTCAACCTTGCTAATCTACATTACATTGTCGGTCAAAAACATGTTTCAATTGCATCAATTACGCAGTAGATTGAGTGAATTTGACATATTCGAACTCGGCAACCCTTACGAACCCTAACTTCGAAACTGAATTCGAAAACCAGTGAACCTTGCGTTATAGCTACCGAATTTGGTATCACTAGAACCGTAATTGAATTTCAAAACCATAGAAACAAGAATCACTCAATTTGGTTGAAATACCCCTAAATTAATTTAAATTAATTTAGGGGATTTCTTTTATTAAACCTTTAATAATACTATTAAGTATTAAATTATTATATGTAATTATGAATATTAAATTATTATATGGAATTATGAATATTAAATTAATATAAGGGGTTGTGAAATTTATTTAGGGGTTTTCCCCTAATTATTATACATTATTATATAGTATTATGAATTTAATAATAAGGTTTATAAGTCAATAAATCTTGGGAAAATTATTAAACACTCCAAATATATTATAAAGATTTTAGGAAGTGTTGGAACATTGTTTTGAAATATAAAAGTCAATATAAAATTCTAGAAACCTTAAAGCTTATTAAGCCTTGCTAGAGTTGACTTTTTGAGAATGGTCAAACCAGGCCATGAAACCTATACCAAAAAATAGGTTATGAAAAACCATGAAGATCGATAAAAAGAACGTCAAAAACGGATCATCCTAGCCAAAGTTATGCTAGTTTGAAGTTTAGAGCCAAAATTTTATAACTGCCACGTGTCAGCCTCTCGTGCGCCCCAACACTTAGTCGATTCTATCTCCTTGTTTTTCTCCAACAATCATCCGATTTTGACCTAACTTGTGACGGCTATATCTCACTCGTTACTTCGAATTTTCCAGTGCCGTCTTCTCTATTCTTTTCTCCTTAATTCCCTCTTTACAACCATAACTCATACATCTCTAATCATCCTACATCGACGGGAATATTGATCCAAAGTTGCCACCTTGAGAATTCGTAACCCAGATTCCAGTTTTCATTCGATTTCAGGTAAAGTTCGTCTTGCCATAACTTCCTCGTCTTTCAACCAAAATTCGATTTCTTTAGCTCGTTATAAAGATCTCTAATCCCTCTACAACTTTCGTGTTTATGCCCAAGTCCAATTCGTAACCAGTTGGGAGATATAGAGGCCTAAAGTTTCGGTCTTGCCAGCACATAAAATAATACCGAAACAGAGAGGTAAACTCGTGTTTTGTGACTTCAATTTTTTCTGTGTGATGCGAGTTAGGATTAGTGCTTGCTATCATTGTGTAGATCTATATTTCTTCTTTCTAATGAGCCCAAGAACATGGCCTAACTCGATCTAGAACGTAAATTATAGATCCTCAAAGTTGGCATCTCGAAACAGTCAAGTTCGAAAACGTTTCCAGAAAACCGAAATCTGTTTGCTCCGTTATTGCAATTTCCGGTAAGTTTTCTTCAAATTCCTTCAACCTTGCTAATCTATATTACATTATCGGTCAAAGCCATGTTCCAATTGCATCAATTACGCATTAGATTGAGAGAATTTGTTAGAATCGAATTCGGAAACCCGAAAATACCCTAACTTCGAAACCGAATTCGAAAACCATTGAATCCTACATAATAATTGGGGAAATTAGTATCAATAGAACCGCAATCAAATTTCGGATTCAATGGAACAAGAATCACTCGATTTGGTTCTGTAGATTGTGAGGAATTGGTGAATTAGTACTCGAATCGAATTGGGGATTTGCTGAAGAACTGGGCGTTCAGTGTCCGTCCGATCGGGCTTAAAAGATTTGGACGGCCGAGATTAGATCGTGGGTTATAAAGATTGTTTAAGTTTTATAATATTTCAGAATTTAACCCTAACTTGTTGAATTTAGTTAATGGTCTTCCCGAATGTATTTTGACTTGAAATTTTAAACATAGATTCCTTATAAAATCTAGTTTATTTTGATGTAAATTAATATGGTTTTGGAGTTTTTAAACATAAGTTACGATTTTTGCAAGTTACGGGTTTTCTGGAATTATTTGGATAAATTAAAAAGATATTTTTATGAAATAAAAATTTTATAATATGTCTAAAATGTTATAGTTACTGTATATTAAATTTGGGAATTTTTGGGCAATGGTAAAAGGTTTTAAAAATTGTGTTTGTGAGTTTTTCATAAGAATAACCTATAATATAAGGTTTTTAATGTAAAAAAATTAAAGTATGGTTTGTTAATTAACTTTTAAGCTGGGGAAAAGTAAGGGAAATTAAATTAACATTTTATTACAGTAAGTTTATAAAAGTTTTTGTATTAGCTTTTAAGAGAAGTGAAATTATGTACATATATGTATATATACTTACTTAAGTAGAAACTTATATAAATTAAGGAATTTAATTATCCTACATTTTACTTACTATATTATGGGAGTTGATATTTTTAATTAAACTAAGGGATAAAATAGTAACTTGGGTTAAATCAAGGAACTAAATTAATCTACATTATATTAATTATATAATATGGTAGTTAATATACTTAACTGAAACTAAGGGAAATACTTTATTTTATAAACCATAAATCAGTTTCGGATATGTCTAAAAGATATTGGATATAATTAAATACAATAGAATTTCTTAAAGAGTGTTCTGGATAAATCTTTATGTATATATGTAGGTATATATATATATATATATATATATATATATATATATATATATATATATATATATAAATACAATAAAATAGATAAAGGAAATAACATTCCTTGTGAGAAATATAATCGGAAGGATATATATATATATATACGATAAATAAATAAATAAAATAAATAAATACCTTATAGAAAATATAATATGAAGGAATTAATGAGTTAATAAAACCTCTACATAATACTAATAATAGAATACTATATGAGGTGGTATTAATTTATGGTTATGATTGAGTTTTTAGTTACCCTTGAATTTCTAAGATTTATATAAACAGTATTAAAATACATGTATATATTTAGTCAATGTCCACAATGTAAATCTATAATTGGGTTAAGAAATTAATAAGTTGAAATTTAGGAATATTTGTAACTAGTTTACATAAAGTGTTACACAAATAGATCTTATTATATAATTGATAATAAAATGAATGGAATACTTTTACATTTAAATGTTCTTATTATATAAAAAAATAATAAAGTAAATGAGTTACTTTTACATCTAAATGTGAAGAGGATAAATAAGTCTAGATTTAATCATTTCTTAATATTTATAGTATTGAGTAATAACTTAATATTTTGAGATAAAATCATTAAAAGGGATTATGTATAAGACTATATTAAACTATGATTAGGAAATTACTCTAAATAATAATCCTTAAGTTTCTTAGAATTAGTTAGCCATATAAAATACATTTATTACTAATATTCAAGATGTGAGTTTATAAATAAGTGTTGTACATAATAGTTAAAGGTTTACTAAAAGGTTTATAAATAGAAATTAGATACATAAACCTTTGAACCTTTATTTAGATGAACTAAGTTACATAAGAGGCTATAAGGATTACCTTTTGACACGGGAAATATTAATGTGTCATTTGAATATAAGGTATGGGGATTTTTCATAATAGATTACCTTATTAAATAATTAACAATTTCACTTACGAACCAGAATTTAATTCTTGGATAAATTCTACTTTATGTAGATATATTGTCCATCCTAAATACAATAAAGGAAATTAATTTATTAAGTTGTTCCTTTGAAACCTTTGGTCTTGTAAGTAATATAAAATGTATTTAAGGCATAAGTTTATTAAAATTTAGTACAAAGGATTATACATACTCTATGGAGAGAATGTGTGTAAAAATTAAATACTTGGGAAATTAAAATGTAAGTAAGGATACATAAAAAGGGTTATCTTAAAACACCTTATTATATAGGTAATAATTAAGCGAATAATAAACCTTGTGGATACTAAATGTGAGAGTTCGATAAGTTTGAGTTATCTATAATATGGTTATTCAAGATGAAAAGTAATTTAACAACTTATGACAAGATTAATAGATGGTTGTAATTAAAGGCCATTCTGAACTAAAGATAAGATAATTGAGTTTAGTAGCTCAAATAAGTTATACTAAAATGCGTCTACAACACTACGATTTCAATATACAAGATGTAGGTCTTAATTAAGTTAAGGGAAAGACTTAATCATAATGGGTTGTCTAGTAGAAATTGTTTAAATATATAATCTTTATATTGTGAGATAATAGTATAGTATTCTAAGATAAACCCATCATTGGTCATAACACGATGTATATCCTAAAGTAAGAGTAAAAGTATTGTGCTTAAGAATTGTTATTGAGATTCTAGGACTTGATTGAATAACGTATAATGCCCTTATGTTATTAGGGTCTTTAATGTGGGAATTAAGGTTAAGTATGGGTAAAGTGGATAAGGGTGGAACAATTAACTAGTGTTGATAAAATACATTCCTTGGTCTTACAACCTTGAGTAATACATCGTTCTCAGACAAGTCAAAGATTATACATAACATTTAAGTGAGGGCTTAAAAGATAATTGAGACTTTGAAATAAGAGTAAGGAGTTTATTTAAGCGTAACATAGGCTACAAGTGATTGATGGTAGATTATCTTTAATATTCTTCAGAGTACTGTTGATTGTTTGCGCAAGTTGATTAGAACTGCTACAGCGTTACCCAGGTACGATTTCTCGTACTCAGCTTGATGTGTTTTGGACTTTATGGAATGTGTTGTACGATTTCTCGTACTCCGATATTTTTAATGGTTGACTTGTGGAATGTTTTGGAAAACGCTAACTGACTTTAAGAGGATTTTCTAAGAAAAAAAAATGGTTGTGTGACTAACTCAGCTTGTGTGACTAACTGAGCCTTGGATGTGGAACTCACTTGGGTATTGGTTTCTTCTACTTGGTTGCCTGTTAGACATTGGCTGCTTAGGGTTTACGCTTCTGCACTCTGTAGGACTGAGTGTTTTGGTATTGCTCTGGGTAGTTGGTGATCTAGCGGGATTTTTGGAAAAGGTCAATCTTGGAAATCTTTCTTTCGACGTGCGCACGTCTTTAATGGTAACAGTAGGGGGCTGTATATCCCTCGCCCATAGGGGCATTGATATTTGACAGTAGGGGGTATATCCCTCGCCCATAGGGGCATTGATATTTGACAGTAGGGGCTGTATATCCCTCGCCCATAGGGGCATTGATATTTGACAGTAGGGGGCTGTATATCCCTCGCCCATAGGGGCATTGATATTTAACAGTGAGGGGCTGTATATCCCCTGTCCTAAAAGGACGTGATTGGCGGTGGGGGCCATCTCTCCCAGTTGAATTATTCCACTCTCGAGTTCTTGGTTCTTGGATCTACTTTATCATTCCTAGTCCTTTGTGGCTATCTGGGTTTTTCTACTCCTAACGGGAATTGGTTCTAACATCAACAATGGATGCTTGCTAACTATGTGGTGTGACTACTTAAGTGGATGACTTGGTTGGGAGTTACTATCTTTGTCTTGTTTTCCTTTCTCTTTAAACTTGATTGTTTTGAAGTGCTTTGTCTCTGTTTTTACTTTAAGAGTTGTTTTCATGTTACTGTTATTTTGAAGAGTTATGTTTTAAATTTGTTTTTTGAGAATTGTACCAGTTCCATTCCAGGGAACTGACTCACCCCTCTCGGGGGGGCTGCTTGGTTTCATCTTGCAGGTACGAATTGATTTACAGGTGGCACGAAGAGAATGAGCGTTGGGATGGGACTAGGTTTTGTGGGGAGTTAATGTGTAATTTCTATTATGTTTGTGTTAAGTTTTTCTCGAGTTCAGACCGTAGCTTTTGTAGATTGTAAGTTGTAATTGGTGAGGTTTGGTGCTGGGTGTTTGGAACCCGATGGTCTGTAATCGCCTTAGGGTTTTATTTCCGCTGTATTTATGGTTAATAGGGCGTTACATTGGTTTTGTAGATTGTGAGAAATTAGTTAAGAGATTTGGACGGCCGAGATTAAAACGTTTCAGAATTAGGTTATTAAAGCTTTTATTAATTCCAGTAAATAACCCTAACTAGTTGAGTTAATTTAATACCTTCCCGAATGTATTTTGACTTGAAATTTTAACCATAGAATCCTTATTTAATCTAGTTTATTTTGATGTAAATTAATATGGTTTTAGAGTTTTTAAATGTAAGTTATGATTTTGCAAGTTACGGGTTTTCTGGAATTATTTGGCTAATTTAAAAAGATATTTTTATGAAATAAAATTTTTATAATGTCTAAAATGTTATAGTTACTGTATATTAATGTAACCAAAAAATTAAAGTATGGTTTGTTAATAACTTTTTGAGCTGGGAAAAAATATGGAACACTAAATTAATATTTAATAACAGTAAGTTTTAAATGTTTTGGTATTAGCTTTTAGAGAAGTGGAATTATTTACATATATGTATATACTTATTTAAGTAGAAACTTATGTAAATCAAGGAATTTAATTATTTTTACGTTTTATTTATTATACTATATGGGAGTTAATATTTTTAATTAAACTAAGAAATAAATATATGTTTACACATATATAAAATGGGAATAAAGTAGTAACTTAGAGTAAAGCAAGGAACTAATAATTAACACTTATAATAACTAAATATTATAAGAGCTAGAATCCTAAGATATAGTAAAAGAAATACTTTATGAAACATACTTGGAATACAGTTAAAGGTTGTAGTAATAAGATAGTTTAAATATAATAAGTTACATAAGGGATGTCTTAGTTAAATTCTAATACGGGTATACTTATATATATTAAATAAATAAAGGAAACACTTTATTTTATAAACCATATATCGGTTGTGGTATGCTTAAAAGTTATTAAACATAATTAAATACAATAAAATTTCCTAAAAATGTTATGGATAAATCTTAGTACATAAAGATATATATAAATATATATGTATGTAAATACATTAAGATAGATGGGGGAAATAATATTCCTTGTGATAGTTATGATAAGTAGAATATATATATATATATATATATATATAATATATAATATATATATATATATATAATATATATGTTAACCTTAGGTTTTAATCGGTGTGTAATTAAATAGTCACTATTAACTTAAGGGTTTTAATGATACAACATTAACGTAACACGGTCTTGGGTTAACCTACTGAGCCCAGGTCTAGGAACTCCGAAAGCCCACTTAAACATTTCAAAGAGAGTTTGGGCCACTCTCAGGAAAATTCTAAATCATTCCAAACTAAACGAAATGGGCCTAACAAAGGATTTAGTTAACAAGTCAAGCCCAAATCTTTGTGAAAGGATAATGGTAAACCTGGAACTATTAGTTAGTAAGAAAAGAAGGTTGTGTAGCTTATAAGTCTCTTAACTAATCGACACTTGGAATACCTTAATTATAGGTTACTATTGGGGAATCACTTATTCGAGTTATTATGTTCTTCACATACCAGGTACGATTTCTCGTACTCCATTACTTTTGCTGATTGACTTATGAGACGTTTTCAAGAAACGCTAACTGACTTTAAGAGGAATTTCTAAAAAAAGAATGGTTGTGTGGACTAACTCCTTGTGTGACTAACTGAGCCTTGAATGTGAAACTTACGTGGGTATTGGTTCCTTCTTTTTGGTTGTTCCATTAGACATGACTGCTTAGGGTTTACGCTTCTGCACTCTGTAGGACTGAGTGTTTTCGTATTGCTCTGGGTAATTAGTGATCTGGTGGGAATTTGGAAAAGGTCAATTTTGGTAAATTCTTCTCTTGACTCTGGATATCGTTTCATCCATGAGCTGGTTCTTGAGGTTTCGACGTGCGCGCGTCTTCAATGGTAACAGCAGGGGGCTGTATATCCCTCGCCCATAGGGGCATTTATATTTGACAGCAGGGGCTATATATCCCTCGTCCACCAGGACATTTTTAATCTGACAGCAGGGGGCTGTATATCCCTCGTCCATACGGACATTTATATCTGGCGGTGGGGGTCATCTCTCCCAGTTGAATTATTCCACTCTTGAGTTATTGGTTCTTGGATCTATCTTCTTCATTCCTAGTCCTTTGTGACTATCTGAGTCTTTCTACTCCTAACGGGAATTGGGTTTAACTAAGGCAATGGATGTTCACTAACTTTACTTTTCTATTATTAACCTTTATTCTTATCTTGTAATCTTGATTTGGTGGTTTGTGAAATGCATGGTTTCCTCTGTGTGGTTTAAGTGATTGTTTTCCTGCTATTATTTATTTAAGAGTTGTATTATAAGTTGTTTTTGGAGGATCGTACCAGTTCCATTCCAGGGAACTGACCCACCCCTCTTGGGGTGGGTTGCTTGGTTTTATCTTGCAGGTACGAGTTATTTTACAGGTGGCCACGAAGAGAACGAGTGATTGGGATGGGATTAGGTTTTGAGAGTTTATGTGTTTTATTGTTGTTTTACTTTTGTTAAGTTTTCTCGAGGTTCAAGCCGTGACAATTGTAATCTTTAAGTTGTAATTGGTGAG
The DNA here is from genome assembly GCA_023374045.1 of Limonium bicolor. Taxonomy (NCBI): domain Eukaryota; kingdom Viridiplantae; phylum Streptophyta; class Magnoliopsida; order Caryophyllales; family Plumbaginaceae; genus Limonium; species Limonium bicolor. The sequence continues at coordinate 92,537,021 of CM041777.1, read as the reverse complement.
GTTTGGTGCCGGGTGTTTGGAACCCGATGGTCTGTACGCCTTTAGTATTTTATTTCCGCTATAAATATGTTAAATAGGGGTGTTACAAAGGGGCTCAGCACCTTTGCTGGTATGGTAATAGTGCAGCTCGCATGCTACCGGGCCACGCACTGAAATACCCCATAAATTAATCTAAATTAATTTAGGGTTTTCTTTAGTAAACCCTAAATAATATTATTAAATATTAAATTATTATATGGTATTATGAATTTAATACTAAGATTTATAAGTCAATAAATCTTGGGAAAATTTCAAGGCACTCCAATTATATTATAAAGATTTTAGAAATATTTGGAACATTGATTTAAGGCTTAAAAGTCAAAATAAAATCATAGAAACCTTAAGCTTCAAAAGCCTTGCTAGGGTTGACTTTTTGAGAATGGTCAAACCAGCCCATGAAAAATATCATATAAAAAGGTTATGGAAAACCAAGAAGATTGATAAAAAGAACGTTGAAAATGGATCATCCTAGCCAAAGTAATGATGAAATGAAGTTTAGAGCCAAACTTTTAAGAGTGCTGACGTGTCAGTCAGCCAGACACTACACTGATAAGTCCCAAGTGTCCGACCGTTTTTGCATCTCAAGGGTCGATCTTCAAACGCTTATATCTTAGTCCCTACTCCACCATTTCATATGCCGTCTTTTGCATTCTCTTCTCCTACAAATGCTCTTTCCAATTTATAACTCATATATAACCTAACTCCTTCTACATCGATGGGAAAATCGATCTAAAGTTGCCTCCTTGTGCATTCGTAACCCAGAATTCCAGTTTTTCCTGAAATCAGGTTAAACTTCGTCTCGCCATAACTTCTTCGTTTCTCAGCCAAATTTCGTGTTCTTCAGCTTGTTTTGAAGATCTCTAATCTCTCTACCACTTTCATGTTGATGACCAAAGCCAATTCCCAACCGTTTGGAAGAGCGAGGTGTCTAAAGTTTCGGATTCGTCACCACATAAAATCATAGATTTCCCTAGAAAACACAAGGTATAAACTCGTAACTTTCGGCTTAGATTTCTTTCTGTGTAGTGCAATCAGAGTGAGTTCTTGCTATCAATGTGTAGAGCTATGTTTCCTCTTAGATTAAGCCCAAGAACAAAGCCTAACTCAATCTGTACTGAAACTTATAGTGTTTGCAAAGTTGGCTACTCAATCAGCTCGTAAAGGTGAGTTTTTCTAGAACCCGAACTCGAATTTCCTCGTTCACGCAATTCCGGTGAGTTTTCCGATCAAATTGCTCCGTTATTGTCATTCCTAATCACATTACCGGTCAAAACCATGTCTCAATTTCATCTATACGTGTTAGATTAAGAGAATTTGTCAATTCAAATTCGAGTAAACCGTAAAACCTAACTTTTCGATGCCAGAATCGTATTTGATGTGTACTGATTAGCTAGCAAAATTGGTATCAATAGAACCGCAAGAAAATTTCGAGTTCAATGGAACATAAATCAGTCGATTTGGTTCTGTGAGTTGAGAGAAATCAACAGATTAGTACGCGAGTTCTGTTTGGAGTTCGCTGATGAACTCGACACTCAGGGGCCGTCCGATCGGGATTTAAAGAAAAGGACGGCCGAGATTATATCGTGGGAAATTAAGAGTATATTAAGTTTTTATAAATTCCAGAATTTAACCCTAACTTGTTGAATTTATTTAATGGCATTCCCGAATGTATTTTGACTTGAAATTTTAACCATAGATTCCTAATAAAATCTAGTTTATTTTGATGTAAATTAATATAGGTTTTGAGTTTTAAACGTAAGTTATAATTTTTGCAAGTTATGAGTATTATGGAATTATTTGGATAATTTAAAAAGATATTTTTATGAAATAAAAATTTTATAATATGTCTAAAATGTTATAGCTACTATATACTTAATTTGGGAATTTTTGGACAAGGGGAAATAGGTTTAAAAATTGTATTGCTAAGGTTTTCATAAGTTATCTTATAATATAAGGTTTTAATGTAACAAAAATTAAAGTATAGTCTGTTAATAAACTTTTTAGGTTGGGAAAAATATGAGAAGACTAAGTTAACATCTAATAACAGAATGTTGATAAATATTTTGGGTATTAACTTTAAGTGAAGTAAAAATTGTTACATATATATATATTCTTATATGAGAGAATAAAATAGAAACTTATATTAAATCAAGGAATTAAACTAAACTACATTTTATTTATTATATAATATGGAGGTTAATATGCTTAATTAAAACTAAGGAAAATACTTTATTTTATCAACCATATATCAGTTGTGGATATGTCCAAAAGATATTAAATATAATTAAATACAATAGAATTTCTTAAAGAATGTTCTGGATAAATCTCAATATATGTAGATATATATATATACAATAAATATAGATAAAGGAAATAACAATCCTTGTGAGAAATATAATAGGAAGGATATATACATACTAAACTTTAGGACTTTAATCAGTGTTGTGATAAATTAGTCAACGATAACCTAAAAGTTTAATTAAACTAACTCTATGGTTAAGAGTAAGTAAATGAAATAAAATTAAACGTATCCTTTAGACAAAGAAATTAAATGGCGTAGTTGGTCAAGATAAACCTGGAACTAAGTCGAGGTTGTTAAAACAGCGAACACGTAACACGATCTTGGGTTAACTTACTGGGCCCAAGTCTACGAGCCCTAAAAGCCCACTTAAACAGTTCAAAGAGAGTTGGGCCACTCTCAGGATTAAACCCTAAATCACTCCAGATTAAATGAAACGGGCCTAATGGAAGATTTAACTAACAAGATCTAGCCCAAATTCTTGAGGGAGAGTAATTGTAACCAGAAACTATAAACCAGTAAGAATGAAAGTTATTTAGCATTATAGTTCCTTAACTAATCAATACTTGGAACACCTTAAATATAGGTGATTAGTGGAAGTTCGCATGATCAAGTTTGGTTACTGCTTCTACACATACCAGGTACGAATTCTCGTACTTAGATACTTTTGCTAACAGATTTATGAGACGTTTTGAAAACGCTGATTGGGCTTAAATGGATTTCGAAAGGAAACTGGTTGTGTGACTAACTCAGCTTAATGTGACTAACTGAGCCTTGAATGTGAAACTTACATGGTTATTGGTTCCTTCTATCTGGTTGTTCATTAGACATTAACTGCCTAAGGTTTATGCTTCTGCACTCTGTAGGACTGAGTGTTTTGATATCGCTCTGGTGCAGTAAATGATCTAGTGGGAATTTGGGAAATGTCAATCTTGGTAAATTCTTCCTTTGACTCTGGATATCATTTCATCCATGAGCTGAGTCTTTTGTTGTGACGTGCGCACGTTTTCACTGGTAACAGCAGGGGGCTGTATATCCCTCGTCCATACGGACACTTATATTTGACAGCAGGGGGCTGTATATCCCTCGTCCTTACGGACATTTATATCTGGCGGTAGGGGGCACTAGTGGAAAAAATGTTTTATACCACGGCTAAAAATGAGTCTTATAACACGGCTAATCGCCGTGTTATATGCGAGCGACGTATATACTTTAGACCTTATAACACGGCTATAAAGCCGTGTTATAAAGTCGAGTATATGACACGGCTAGAATATAGCCGTGTTATAAAACCTCTATTACACGCCTAAATTTAAGGTTTTATAACACGGCTATATTCTAGCCGTGTTATATAATGCGGTTTTATAACACGGCTATAACGTTAACCGTGTTATAAAGACCCTTGATCCCACCAAAATCAAAGCGTTTTATAACACGCCTGGCGTTTAGCCGTGGTATAAAGTCCTATATATAACACGGCTCTCCTTTAGCCGTGGTATAAAAGCATGTTATATAACACGGCTACTGCATTAGCCGTGTTATAAAGATCCTTGATCCCGCCAAAATCAAAACGTTTATAACACGGCTTACCAGTAGCCGTGGTATAAAACCCTTCTATTATGAAGCTTTATAACACGCTTTATGATGAGCCGTGTTATAAAGTTACAGTTTTTTTTAATAATTTTTCCGTTTTTGCTGTTCCACACATTTGATAGATCATAACCTGTATAACATTCACTTAAGACATCCCAATATCGTATCACAACAACTAGACCATCTATAGAGGTCATATACCTTATAATTCTCAAACAAAATGCACATTTACAAAAAGTCTACTCAAATGTCATCCACATATTAACACCTCTTGCCAATATCAACACCTCATTCCAATATCAAAAGTCTCAACAAAGCTTCACTTATATCTACTATTCCAAAGATTATACAATTCCTAATGTCTAGTCTTCACTTACAAAATCTAGTTGTTTCTTGATATAGGTATGTGGTTGGTTGTCAAAATATTGATACACCTACAGAAAAGAAACAAAAGTTGTTAGATGAGAGACTTTATTAAATGCTAACAACATGAAAGATACAAGATTCACAACCCGTTCTAGAAATAACATATCTCATCATATATAAAGCAAAGCCTTTCCACACAATGTCTACAAGGCCTCAATCAAAATTAAAGACAATTTTCCTTATCAATTCTACACAAACAGATGCTGACACATTATAATATGTTTCAACATGGACAAAAGCATCACACTTCAAAATTCAAGTTTTCTAACACAAACTTTACAAATGCTCAAGTAAGAACGATGTTGTCTTCTCTTACAAATCTAGTGCAGTATACGACACATTTAATTGAAAGCTTTTATTAACATTGTCGAGTTGAACTATTCTATCCCTGTTTAATGAAACAATAGCAGCAGCAATTCAGAAGCATAGATGAAAAAAATGCAAGTTTAGGAGCTATTTAAAATTGCAAAAACATATAATATGCATGTCCGTGCCTCCAGAATCGCAATTTGACATTGGGTCGACAAAAAAACAACCATTCCTTATGAAAATAAAAAGGCAAACCTCAATTCAAGGAACTTATGAATTACAAGGCTGAAAGTACATAAAGCGAAAAAAACTAAGCAATATTGCATGCGGCTGTAACACCAATACCTAAAACTGTGCTTGTTTCTATTTTGATTCCACCAATCAAAATCATGTCGTTTTAACATATAAAAGCACAATGCTGCGTGCATATTCACAAAAACTTGCAAGTCGGATTTCAGACTGCGAAAAACAGAAACACTTAGTAATAGAAGAATGACACTGTAGCATTTTTGTGGTCAACTAAATAGACAATGGCAACAGACCAATACCAATATGATACAGTGCATCTATTACACTTGAAATCAGAGTGCAAGAAAGAAATGCATGCATTAAAACGTGGGAAAAAGAGACAGAAGTGTTGCAGCAAAGAGTGAAAAAACATGCCGCACATACCTTCAGGATCAATGGAAGAGTTGATAGTTTCACAGCCGGAAGCTCCCGTAACTCACTGTTAACACTATGAAATGTCTCACCTGCACAATAGACAGTGCAGTAGCACACGCAAGGATAAGTGTCAGTTCTAAGAAGATGGACCAGACAACATTTTAATCTTCTCCAGATATTCATTTCTTTTTCTTTTTTTTTTGCATTTGAACGCTTGAACACCATAGACCTCATTAACAAGAAAATTATAGGGATTTGCAGTAGGATTCAGTTTGCAAGTAGAAACTGCAGATAATGAGTTACTGTGATACAACTATGACTATTAGTGGTCTAAGGAAGAATGTAGTTTACAAATGTCAACCACCATCACATATAAGTTCACAAAACCACATTGATCAGAAGGATCCAAGTACTTCTAAAACAACACAACTGGACTTTTCACATTGATAAGTAGAAGTGACATACAGAGAAGACATTCAGACACAAATTTGAAAAACCAAGTCAGACAGCAGCTGTACATTATCAGGTTAACGCCACAGACAAAAAACATGGCAATGGACACAAGCATATTGCGCAAATAGTTAGTTAAACTGACCTCCATTTTTCCCCAAAGTATTTACCCACTTAGTTAGGTGTTCCAGCAAGGTTTTAAACCAAGAATCAAGCCAACTAAACACTGATAACATTCCTAAAACCTTCTTATACAGAACTGAAAAACTGCAGAAACTGCAAACACAAAACTGGGTAGCAGAATACACAGATTTATCTCTAGAGGGGTGCAAAAAGAAGAAGATAATAACTAACAGAATACACAACAGAGAAAATGGGATAGCGTTGTAACTGGCCTTCATTAGAAGCGGTCTCCTTCGATTTGCCATAGTCGAGTCAACAGCTAACTGAGGTTGTGGTTGAGTAGTACTTTGCACAATAGATGCATGTTGAGATTCAGAAATGTGTGAATGTTCAGAACAGATAATGTTCAGATTTCTTCACCTAGTGATAGTCCCAACACTGACGGGATTCATATTACCGCATCAAAGAATGTTAGGCTCCAGAGATCTCACACTGGAACAGGCAATCAATTAAATAATCAACACCTACGTTCATACAGTACAACTGCTGCTGCTGGTGGTGCAATAATTAAGTTTAATTTTGTGAATGCAGGGGATGATTGCATCTTTATTGTAGCTAGCATGAATTCTTTAAATGAATAGAAGAATAACTACAAAATTCAACCGAGTACAATAGGCTACTGGAAAGAGCAACAGAAAATGGCAAGAGCAACAGAAACTGAAGGAACTAACCATTCCGCTTCTAGTTTAAGAAACAAACAAACTGCTTCGAATATAAAAACTGTACATGTGACCGCATGTGATCATCACACCTATATAAGAGGAGGGTTTGTAGGAAGGCACTTCTTCTGATCTCGAAGCAACAAGCTAGCTCTCATATCTCTATACTCCAAATGAGTAGAGAACTCCGGAACTAGATTATTATACTGTTTCTATTGAATATACTATAAGATAAGATTCATAAAGTTACTTGAAAATGTGTTTATTTTTTCTATTGATTTTCATTGGCATGGAAGTATGGTTTTGTCACTTTCCAGATCCTTCGATTTCGGATCACTGTTGGATAAACTAGTACATTATATTCATTCTGCAGTAAAATACATCGTATTTATCACTTCATGATACGATGAGGAAATATTTTGAACAATTTGGAGAGATGCTTGAAGCTGTTGTCATCACTGATAAATTCATTAATTTTCAATTCTGGTTTTCTATTTCAGGTTAATTTCGTACGTAACATATATACTATATATACAATTCATTATTTTCAATTTCTGGTTAATTTGTGATGAATTCATTAATTTGCTGTCATGAGTCTAATTGTATTTGTTTGCAGGTTACATTTAAAATCCAGAAGCAGCATTTAGGGCATGTTAAAATCTAACACCAGTGACGAAGAGGGAGAAGGAAGCAAATGTACAAACCAAACCTGTACAAAAAAATTATGCCTTTTCAATCCTCTGCAATGCCCTTCCTCAGTGCATAAATGCCAATTTTGTCATCGTCAACATCGTTCATCAGCTCGCTTATACCTGGAAAAGGGATAGTAGTAAGTGTAGTAACATAATTTCTCCATCTTTGAACAGATTTTAAGCAATCAAGCAGTTTGAACTGAACCACCAATGACACCAGCATAGTGTAGTGTAGTCCACGGTCTTTATTGTTTGATAAGGAAACCAAACAAAACAAAAAATAAAGCGAGATACTAACGGGGAATTCATACCCTTCTTGTTTTACTGAAGCATGCTTTAAAAGCGTATGAATTCTCCGATCAATTAGTAAGTTACTCCAACTATGCACTTTCAGCATATCAACAAACAATACCTGGAACTCAATAACAATGTTCCTTTTTAACAGCATCAACAGTAAAAAAAGTCAAATCAGCAGCAGCAGCAGACACATATAGTACACATTTCACAATTTAATACCAGCAATGCACACACATCTCAGTTAAACCAACATCAAAACCATCTGCAAATTTTAACAATCCAGTTCGCAGGGTATGCATCCCGCACCGCACCATCTTCGAGTAGCCAGTGATGCATATCAAACCCAATAAATGTAAACCTCATACCAACAGCCTCATCTAAAAATTTGATCCTTCTAAATCTGCAACAGAAAATAGAATCTCAGAAATAACAACGGTGATCTATAAATAAAACTTCATCCTTGTAGACTGCATAAGAGAAAAATAGCCCATCTTAATCATCCACCAGCTCACATCTTTCGACACACTAAAAACTAAAACGGCCACAACCCTTTACTTTCATTTCCCTCACGACATTGATCGACTTAAACAATGCAAAAATAAACATAGTCACACTCACACTGACCACAAACTTCAGTTAAACACACATAATTACTTACCCATTTCCCTCAAGGTATTGATCGAGACAGGTGAAACCCAGTACACAACATTAATTCGCCACTGGTAAGAAAAAAAAACATACAACTTTGACATCTCAAACATGAACTCCGTGCCTGGCGCGATAACATTCCAATCGTCAACTTGCTGTCTGACTGATTTTGGAAGCACTCTCTTCCCTAGACTCACATATTTCAGGCGGAGCCGCTGCTCTTCCTCCTCCTGCGTAGTATCAAATTAAGTGCATCCATGGAGTTTCAGTCAATAGATGTTGGTTAGTGAAGCCAAAGCTTGAAGTTGAACTGAAAAGAACAAGTTGCTCACCGCTATTTCTTTGGTATTTTCGCGAAGAAGGACTCGTGCTCTCTGTTGGTTCAACTTTGCCCTAGGAGCAACACCGTCTGTAGACATGGATTGGCGGCGAAAAAAAAACAGAAGAAAATTGTTATCAAAGAAACACATAATAAGATTGGGTATGCTTATTATATTGTATCACCCTCACCAATTGCAATAAATAGCAGCTTCCGGGGACGGACGATTTCAAATACAGAAACGGGTGGCGCAGGAAAGACACAGCCGGCGACAGGGGAAAATAATGACACAGAGAAGACCACCGATGGACGATGAACACCGACACGGCGGCGACTGGAACTTGACGAGGTGAATGACGCCTGTGACAGGGATAGATATGTGAAGCGGTAGAGGTTGTCAGCGGGGTTTTTGTTGGTGAGACTTGAGAGCGTGAAAGAGAATTGAAAAATGAAGAAAGAGAAGGAATATTGTAGGAGATATAGAGAAACTTTATACCACGGCTAAAATACGAGCCGTGTTATAAAAGCATATGTTGGGCTGAATATATGCCACGACTAGAAAAAGCCGTGTTATAAAGTAATAAAAATCGACTATATGACACGGCTATCCAAAGCCGTGTTATAAAACTGTCGTTCATTAAATTTGTTTTTTTCATTTGGCGGGATATTAAGCGCCAAAAATGTCATTTTTTAACTATATAACACGACTAGACAAAGGCGTGTTATAAAACAATAAAAACCGACTATATGACACGGCTATCCAAAGCCGTGTTATAAAACCATCGTTCATTAAATTTTTTAAGCGGGATTTTTCAGCGCCATAAATTATGGACTTTATAACACGGCTAAATGTTTAGCCGTGTTATAAGACTCAAAAAAATTTATTTTTTTCTTTAAGCGCGATTTTTCAGCGCCGAAAATATTTAATTTTTTGATCTTATAACACGGCTGATGCCTAGCCGTGGTATAAAATATGGTTTTATAACACGGCTTATGCATAGCCGTGTTATAAGATATAATTATTTTTTGTTTTTTGTTTGGCGGGATTTTGTAGCGCCAAATTCTTTAATCTTATAACACGGCTTACAGTAGCCGTGTTATAAGACAACGCAAAACGACGACGTTTTAATTGTTTTTTTTTCGCGGGATTGTGGACGAAGGATCTTATAACTCGGCTATTTCTTAGCCGTGTTATATGAGCACGATAGCCGTGTTATATAATATTATATAACACGCTTACGTCGTAGCCGTGGTATAAAGCCCTGTGTTATAAGACTTTTTTTCCACCAGTGGGGCCATCTCTCCTAGTTGGTTTTATTCCACTCTTGAGTTGCTGGTTCTTGGTTATCACTCATTCATTCCTAGTCCTTGTGACTACCCGAGTCTTTCTACTCCTAAATGGAATTGGATCTAACTTAAACAATGGTTGTTCACTAACACATGGTGTGATTTTGATTGACTAACTTTACCTTTCTGTTATTTATTTTTATTCCTTATCTTGTCTTCTTTGACTTGGTGATTTTTAAAGTGCCTTGTTCCTCTGTTTTGTTTTATGATGTTTATCTTCAAGTTGTTGTTTATTTAAGATGTTATGTTTAAAGGTTTTGTTTGGAGAATCGTACCAGGTCCATTCCAGGGAACTGACTCACCCCTTCCGGGGTGGGCTGCTTGGTTTTATCTTACAGGTACGAATTATTATACAGGTGACCACGAAGAGAACGAGTGATTGGGATGAGATTAGGTTTTGTGGAGAGTTAATGCATTTAAATACTATTATGTTTATGTCAAGTTTTCTCGAGGTTTAGACCGTAGCATTTGTATTATCTTAGGTTGTAATTGGTGAGGTTTGGTGTCGGGTGTTTGGAACCCGATGATCTGTAATCGCCTTAGTATTTTATTTCCGCTGCATTTTTGTTAAATAGGGGCGTTACACGCACAACTATTTGTCGTCTAAGCATGTTGTTGATTATATTTAAATTATGCATGTAGAACTATAAACACATAACACACGTATATATAACACACATCCACACAATGGGATTCAAACAATTCTGTAACACCCCAACCGCTAATCCTATGCCTTTCGTCTAATCGTCCTATTAATCCTACGAGTTCGCAGCGGAATTATTACATACTTACTACGGCGGGTGAAACAATGCCGCTAACCGCCCATACGGCTAGCAAGGCTACTAATACTTACAGTCACGGTCTGATGAACATAACGTACCGAGCTACTAATATAATGCATACTGGATACAAAATAACCTACTTACATTCTTGGATCACCGAGTATTTAAAGTATTACTTTACATCCTTTACCACACTTCCCAAAAGAATGAGTTTCTTCTTTTGCTCATCTATACCAATTCCCTTCCATCAATATCCAAAAAGGTGTACCCCATGGTACACCGGCTAATCAAAAGTTACAGCCATGTACTACTTAGTACACCCATCGTAAATTCAATGTTTACATTCCAAAAAGAAGATAAAGAAATAGAACTATGTCCTCAGCATCTTCATCAATCTCGAGTACCTGCGTGTAGTAAAAATGGTGCCCCAAGGGGCTCAGCAAAAGCTGCATATGGACTCCGCATATACCGCGTGCTAGCTAGGGCACGCCGACTATTTGACGTCCACTAAACATGCCATTCATTTACTTCATACATACATGCTTTTCATACATCATACATGCTCATACAATACATTACACATTTCAAGGCAACAATATCATAGCATACATCTCACTTACCTTCACAAGGTTAGCCAAATTATGCATCCGGGTTAATCGGAATGCTTTACTCTTTTACTCATTACTTACTTCTTCTTACTTACAATTACTTACTTTCAATTGCTTACTTACTCATTCTTACTTACTTACTTATACTCAAGTTAAGTCGTCGGGACCTCCGGCCTTGGGGACTACTGTAACACCCCCAAACACTGGCCTAGGAGTTAGGGTATTACACGCCGCGTATTATTACATAATAACGCAAGGCTCTAATAAACAGAATTAAACAGATAATCAAATAAGGCCCAAACAAAATACTTCAATACAGCATTATCGAAGAGATGTTAAAACATCCCAAAAAGTCATTACAGAACCCACCAAACAGATGTCAAAAGCGGAAGCTTAACAAAATATGCCCAAAGGCTCAAATTCAATACAAAGGTCTCAAAAGAAGCTAAATACAAAGCAGCTAAACTCCAGAAGCTGAGGGGAGACGATCCTCGCTAATCAATCTGCAAAAGCGTTAGAAGTAGGGGAATGAGCACACAACTATGCCCAGTAGATGACCAACTTCATCAACCAGCATGCTCAAAACATTTACAGAATATTGACAAATCAGAAGGAGCCAAGAATCCACAAATATGTCAGAAATCAGAAACAGAAGTCCGATCATTAAGGGACTAAACAGAGCAGAAACAGACAGAAGCAGAAAACAGAGTGGGACACTAGCGATCACAGCATACAGACAGAACGAGCAACCAGCTCGTGAACAGAACGAGGAAACCTCACTCGTAAACAGAACAGGTGTAAACACCCGTGAACAGAACGGGGAACATCACCCGTGAACAGAAGGATCCTACATAGCGCGCTACGAGACAACGTAACCAGCCATCCAAAGGCTCAGACACAGAGATAACTAGGTCCCAAAACAGAAGCTTAAATACCAATAAGCATATGTGCACCAAGGCACCAGAAAGCACATAGATAGCTTGGAAATCAGAAGGGGAATCCAACCCCGCAAACAGAAGTCAAAACGGAGCTCAAACGAACAAGTTATGGCCAAAACAGTAGCCTGTCCGAACTTGTGTCCGGACATCAATGTTCGGACACAAGTCGAGACTCAGAAGGCGAAATCAGACAGATGTCCGAACTTGTGTCCGGACTTCAAAGTTCGGACACAAGTCGAACCTTAAAACAGAAGAAGAGTCAGAGGTGTCCGAACATCCAAGTTCGGACGGATGTTCGGACATTTTACGAAAACAGAGACGCGGAGAGTCCGAACTTGTGTCCGGACATCCAATGTTCGGACACAAGTCGAAGCCAAAATCAGAGAATGCAGAGGCTGTGTCCGAACTTCAAAGCTCGGACGGAAGTTCGGACACAGCGAAGATTTTCAAAAGATTAAGCGCAGAAGGGCATGTCCGAACTTCAAAGCTCGGACGGAAGTTCGGACATGCTGAAAACCTCAGAAATCAGAAGCGAATTCAAACGAACAGAGGCACAAAAACCAATCCAAATCAACACACACATTTACAAAACAACCTTGGGGGTTTAATCCATTGGAAAGGCATTAAACAGACATAAGACACACACCAACAGGATCAATCATTGAATTAACTGGTAGAATCCAACTCCCAAGGCTGAACACACGGATCGAATCCGAAAGCCACCTACCTCGAATTAACAACAGAGACGAAACCCGGTCTCAACAGCAGAGAATCTCAAATCCGAAACAGAGCAACCGACCACGCCGACACAGCAAGTCAGACCAAATGCAATTCCAGGATTCTGAATAACTACAACGCAGAACAATGCCAAAACAGAAACGCAACCTAACCCAAAAACTGAAACTGCAGTCCAAACTGTAACGAAACTCTCACCTGAATCCAACGTCGACACACAGACGGAGCCATCGCAGAAGAGGATTGATAGAAATGCAAAAGCCAACGCTGAATCACAATATAAATTGCAGAGGGCAATCAGAACGGGAAACTCAAGAACGGAGAATCAAAGAGAGAGCGAACTAACCCTACCTCGAAGAACCCAGAAATCCACAGAGAATGGGCAATCCGCAGTTGAATTCTGACAGCAGACACAACGTCAATGGAGTCTTGACTGAACGAGAAGATGAACGGCGCTTGGAGAGAGGAGAGGGAGAAGCAAGGCTGAGAAACGTCAAATGAGAGAACGATCTGATCGTGGTGTAGAGCGTGAGGAATTAACTAAAGAGTTAATTAATACTTACCAAAATTCATTAGAAGGGAAAAGTCACCTTGTCCCTCCGCTTATTTAAAAAGGACTCCCATGTCCTACGTAACATAAGTCAACTTAGAGTAACATCAAACGAAATAAAATGCAACGAACTTTGGGTTATAACAACTACACCGTCCCACATCCGGGATTTACTTGACTCACTAATCCGGGATGCTACCCACTTAAGGGATTTGGGCCGTGGACTAGTTTAAGAGTCAGGGATTGGAGCCAACCTCTCGTGACTCCGCATCCTCACGCGTGGCCGAAACTATATCGGACTTCTACTCATTCCAATTTAATTACCATTTTAAGTTAGGATGGTTAGCTTGTTAGGAACAAGTTAGAAGTCCAAACACAATAATTAACGGTCACGGTACAATACAACATACATACACACATTCATATTCACCCAAACATTTCATGAATTATACAAACTAGGAATTACAGAGGATATACAACATCATACAACACTACATATTCACAAGTATGCATATTAACTCCGATTCGTGCATTTATTATGGTGATCAATTAGCACACAACACACAAATCAGAGTAACCAAGATAGCATACGGGGCATGGGAATCCATACCGTTCACCGTTGTACGTAATTCCAAACGTCCTTCGATGTCACAAAACCAGTCCTATTACATAATACAATTGAATGATCAATTTACCTATCATCAACTTAACTCCTACTTACTATGTCCTTACATTCTTATACTTATACTTTACTTACTTATTTTTCCTTTACTTAAGTTTCTATCTTCTTACTTAAGGTTTGCATGCTTACACACATATTCATATACATACTGTATGGGATACATATACATATATATATATACAATTATTATTTAAATTAAAATAATTTTTTTTTTGTCAGGACCGGACTTGCGACCGACCCTGGCAAGTCCGGTCCATTCAGATAGGTTTCATCGGGAAATTTTTTTTGGTCCGACCGGACTGCATGTCCGGTCGCAAGTCCGGTCGATTCCAGTAACATTCTGCCGGGAAATTTTTTCTGCTCGACCGGACTTGCAAGTCCGGTCGCAAGTCCGGTCGATTCCAGTAGCATACTGACGGGAAATTTTCTGCTCGACAGGACTTGCAAGTCCGGTCGCAAGTCCGGTCGATTCCAGTAGCATTCTGACGGCAAATTTTTCTGCTCGACCGGACTTGCAAGTCCGGTCGCAAGTCCGGTCGATTCCAGTAGCATACTGACGGGAAAATTTTCTGCTCGACCGGACTTGCAAGTCCGGTCGCAAGTCCGGTCGATTCCAGTATTTGCATTTTAATTTCTGTTTTCAGTCCTCTCTTTTACCCAATACTTCCCCATTGTTCCTACACTTAATCCTACATGTTTTAACACCCTTTAACCTCCTAATACACCTTAGTTCATTACTTAACTCCTTACACAATTCTATACTCATTTACTCATCTAATTTTCTAAGTTTCAACTCACACTTTCACTAGTTGTTTCCCTAGTTGTGTTTGCTACAAATTTTAGCACTAACACTCTCCATCTACCACTCCCTCTTCTAATGTCATTTCTAACACTCCTAACACATTACAATTACATTAACTATCTCTCTCAACTTATCTTCTATCTTCCTTAATCAAAATCTGTTACACACTCCCATTATTCACCTAGTTTTAATTCTCTAAGTATTCTAATCCTAGGCAAATTTTGCCATAGTCTCCCCTATAATTTTATACTCTCACCACATATTCTAGTTCCCATTTCCACACTTATTTCACCTGTTACAATAGACATCAAAATACAAACTCCCATACACAAGTACTAATACCAAACAACACTAAAATTCCTGCACTCACACATTCAATTCCCAATCTGTTTTGACAGTTTTAAAATGTCTTTTTAAGGCTTCCAAATACTTATACTCTCTTATACATTATACTACTAATGCATTACCATTTTACAATACATATTTTTACTTCTAAAAATCTGTTACATATACAAATATATACCAAGCTACACAATGAGTATTCTTACCTTGTTTTCCTTCTAGATTCTCTTTCTCTTCTTGTTTCTTCCTCCTTCCTTCTTTCTACCGGTTTTAGTAACTCAATGCTCTAACACTACAACCATTCACATACACCATTCAATATTTAAAACTAACCCTAACCATTAATCAAGTTCTAATGCACATTCTAGGGTTTAGAATTTATATTACCTTGCAAGGGTTCAAATGGAGCTTGGAGTGGCTCAAGAACAATATTTCCAACTCCACCAACAAGCCAAAATCGGCTAGAACAAGAGGAAGAACAAGGGTTTAGTTCATGAATCTCGTTTTGCCCATAAGGGGTAGAAAAAGATGGAGTTTTCGAAATATCTTTACCTTAGAAGAACAAGGAGAACAAGGGCCTTCTAATGGTGGTGTTGAAGCTTCAAATGGGGAATACCCTCAAAATCGAAAATGCTTGTTTTTGGATTTTGGAAAGATGAAAATGTAGCTCTTGAGGAGAGGATTACAATGGTGGTGTTTTTATAATTTTTGGAAGGGTGTGGAGAGAGTTACAAAGGAGAGAAGGTGAGGTTTTTGTGTTTTGTTTCAATCTTCCATGGCCACCGGTTGAGAGGTAGAAGAAGAGGGAAAAGAGAGTGTGAGGAAGAGGGGTTCCACGTGAGGGACAAGAGAGAATGGGGAGAGAGAGAATAAAGGTGAGGTGGGGTGTGTTTTATTATTTTTGTCTCTTGTACATATTAGACAAGTGAGGAGAGTGAGAGAGGGGTCAAAATCGGACACCCACAGACCCCCATGGGTTTTTAAAATTCTTTTTACAATATTGGACACACTAGTTTGGGTTATTTACGTTTCTACCCCACAACTTCCCGTTTTTGACAGTTTTTTTTTACTAAACTCTCGTTTTATCGATTTTATTTGTCCTAAAGCTTCACTAATATTTATTAATGGTTATTTAGTTGACCAAAATTGTTACGAGTCTATTTGACCCGCTTAAAGACACGTTTTCCCGGTTACCTCGAAAAACGCGCTTTAAGGTTCGGTAATGTTTTTAAACCGGTTTAAAGGTCCATTTTCTTCGGGATTTGTTCCCTAATAATTATTTACACTTAATTAAGCTTCTAAATTACTTATTAGCCTAATTAATCACTATTTTTAATTACGGGGTATTTCAATCTACCCCCCTTAAGAAACTTTGCCCTCAAAGTTGCTCAAGGTTAATAGTTTTATAATTTTACTCATTATGCAAACCAATTGCCATAATGTATCTTCCTACACCTATGAGGTGTTTACTTCTTTCACACTGCAAGCATACACATTTCAGCATCATACGCAATTCACATACACAATGCATCATTTCCATTCATACCATACCACAATACAAAATACATCATTACCATCCACAATACACATTACACCAATACACCATACATTACACATACACATCATTTATTACACATTACACATACATACACATCCATACTAAGTTCACTTGCACTACATGTGCCATACAAAATGCAATGCTTACCCCGAAGCAATGCTAAAGCAAAGGGTTCTACCCCCCTTAAAAGGGGTACGACCCGTACCCGTATACTAAATACTAGACTCTCTAGTCTATGAATAACTGCGGGTATTTAGCCTTCATGGCATCTTCCAACTCCCATGTCGCTTCTTCGACATCATGGTTAGACCATAGGACCTTCACCATTCGTATAGACTTATGGCGAGTGTCTCTGGTCTTTCTATCCAGGATTCTCACTGGGGTTTCGACATATCTCATGTTTGGCTCAATGGATAGTCTCTCGGGCTCCAACACATGAGAAGGATCAGCCATATACTTCTTGAGTTGTGACACATGAAATACATCATGGACACGTCCCAAGTCCTCAGGTAGTGCCAACCTGTAGGCTACTGAACCAACTCTTTCGGTGATAGTGTACGGCCCTACAAATTTTGGGCTTAGCTTGCCCTTCTGACCAAATCTGAAGACACCCTTCATAGGTGAAACTCGCAAGAACACTTGGTCGCCCACGGCGAACTCAAGGTCGCGTCGTCTCACATCCGCATAGGATTTCTGTCTATCTTGGGCTGCCTTCATGTTAGCTCGGATTTGTTGCACTTCGGCTTGCACTTGCTCAAGGTACTCCGGTCCTATTATGACCGCTTCACTTGACTCATCCCAACACAAGGGTGTACGGCAAGGTCTACCGTATAGAGCTTGGAAAGGCGACATCTTAATCGAGGCGTGATAACTATTATTATACGAGAACTCGATAAGATGAAGCTTATCTAACCAACTCCCCTGAAAGTCCAAGGCCATGCCCGAAGCATGTCCTCCAGTGTCTGGATGGTCCTCTCTGTCTGACCGTCGGTCTGAGGATGGAAGGCGGTACTCAACTTCAATTCTGTACCCAACGCTTCCCTTGTGGCTCTCCAGTATCTCGAAAGAAATCTGGTATCGCGGTCAGATACTATAGTCTTAGGGACTCCGTGGTGTCTGATAATCTCCTTATCAAAAAGCTCAGCTAGCTTTACTACCTTCCAGGTGTCCTTCATCGGTATGAATCTGGCAACCTTGGTAAGGCGATCTACTACAACCCAGATCATGTTGAGTCCTCCCCTAGCAGGTGGGAGTCCTACAACAAAATCCATGGAGATATCATGAAATTTCCACTCCGGAATTGGCATTGATTGTACCATTCCGCCCGGTCTACGGTGTTCAAATTTTACCTTCTGGCATGTCAAGCATCTCAATACAAATTCCGTCACATCTGACTTCATTCCAGACCACCAGAAGTACCTCTTCATGTCTTTGTACATCTTGGAGGCTCCCGGATGGACTGATAATGTAGAACTATGTGACTCTCGCAGGATGCGATCCCTTAGCTCAGCATTGCTTCGGGGGACGCATAGCCTGCCATTCAACCGAATCAAACCATCTTCATGTAGCTTAAAATCATACCTTTTCTTTTCAAATGTACCATTCTCGATCTTGTGTCTGATTTCGGTTAGGTAAGGGTCGCTTGACTGAGCGTCTCGCACCTCGTCAACCAAGCTAGAAGAAGCGAGTAGCGAATGGAGCAAGTGTGCTCGACGGCTCAGGGCGTCGGCTACAATGTTTGCCTTCCCTTCCTTATACTGCAGATTGATGTCGTAGTCTGAGAGAAACTCCATCCACCTTCTCTGTCTCAAATTGAGTTCTTTCTGAGTGAATACATACTGTAAGCTCTTATGATCGGAGTAGATGGTGATGCTTACCCCATAGAGATAGTGTCGCCATATCTTCAAGGCGAAGACTATGGCTCCTAACTCTAAGTCGTGAGTCGGGTAATTCTCCTCATGTTTCTTCAGCTGGCGGGAGGCATAAGCAACAACCTTGCCATGCTGCATGAGTACGCATCCCATTCCTTTGCCTGATGCATCACAGTATACCTCAAATCCCTCTGTGCCCTCTAGAAGAGTAAGGATGGGCGCTGAGGTCAATGAGTCTTTCAATTTCTGAAATGATAGCTCGCACTCGTCTGTCCATACAAACGGTGCATCTTTCTTCATCAATGTAGTCATGGGCTTGGCGACTTTCGAGAAGTCCCTTACAAATCTCCGGTAGTAACCGGCTAGACCAAGAAAGCTCCTAATGTCGGTAACAGTCTTGGGTCTAGGCCATGATCGTACAGCTTCTACCTTAGAAGGGTCAACTGAGATACCTGCGCTCGAGATGACATGTCCAAGGAATGATACCTGATCAAGCCAAAACTCGCATTTGGAGAACTTCGCATAAAGCTGGTTCTCGCGCAGTGTCTCAAGCACTTTCCTCAAGTGAATTTCATGTTCCTCTGCTGATTTGGAATATACAAGGATGTCGTCGATGAAGACCACAACCGAAGTGTCCAACTGCTCACTGAATAGTCGATTCATGAGGTCCATGAATTTTGCCGGTGCGTTTGACAAACCGAATGGCATCACTGTGAATTCGTAGTGGCCATATCTGGTACGGAATGCCGTTTTCTCAATGTCTTGCTCTTTGATTGCAATCTGATGGTACCCTGAACGGAGGTCGATCTTGGAGAAGACTGAGGCTCCTTTCAACTGGTCGAATAGATCATCAATACGTGGTAGTGGGTATTTATTTTTGACTGTGACCGCATTCAGCTCGCGGTAGTCAATGCATAGTCGGAGGCTACCGTCCTTCTTCTTCACGAAGAGAACCGGTGCTCCCCAGGGTGATACGCTCGGGCGTATAAACCCTTTGTCTAAAAGATCTCTCAACTGTTCTTTCAATTCGGTCATTTCTGCAGGTGCCATGCGGTACGGTGCCCTAGCAATGGGAACGGTACCTGGCAATAGATCAATCTCAAATTCCACTGCTCTCGGTGGTGGCATGCCGGGTAGCTCCTTAGGGAATACATCGGGATACTCGGATACAATGGGTACTTCATCACTGAACTCTGGATCTCGCTCCAGGTCTTGTACATAACAAAGATACACTTCTTGGCCCTTTCTGAGCTCCCGGTACATAGCCATGGCAGATATAAGTGTGGTCGAAGGCTCTCTCGGTCTCTGGCGGTAAGATACGGTAACCCCAGAAGGACTCTTGAGCAGCAAACGATGCTCGGCGCAGAGGATTCTACCCTTGTGCCGCTCCAACCAATTCATCCCAATGATTACTCGTCGAATCCCAATCCGTTGAATTCGATGAAGGAAAGGGAAACGATTCGCCTTTGATTTGGATTGTGGCTGATTGATAGTATTTGGTGCACTTTACTCTCGCTCCTTCGACGGGAGAGTAACCATGAAGTTCGGTAGCTCATTCCGCATCTAGTCTTCACCCTCTCACAAAGGATGGTGATACGAAAGTGTAGAGGCGCCGGAGTCGAAATACACATTGGCTTCAATGCCATTTACTGTGGAAGGTTCCCGTTGAATGGTGTGCCGCTTCTTCCGGCTTGTGCTTCGGTGAGGATGCTCAGGTTACCTTCAGTACCGAGTCCACAACCTATTGGATTCACAATTGGATAAGTATTGATGGTGGACACAAGTGGAATTAAATCAACACTGCTCTTTATTGATAAACCAACCATCATACATACCGTGTCTCTAATACACGTTACTAATAGATTACATGATACTAGGAATTTAATACTTTCTAAAGGTAAGGTTCAGGCATCCTGGTTTCATGTGTGTGGCATTGATTATTGCCGGCGGTGCCGTATTCAACTTGATCTTGTTGATCCCGTGATACAGCATCCTAGAGTTTCCACCCATGATTAGGACATCTCCTGATCTCAATACCAGTTTCTGTGCGATGTCCACACGCTTCTGCTCGCTATACAGGAATATGGCGTCATCACTAATGGACCAAGACACTACGGGCACTCCTTGTTCGAGAGATTCCGCTGTCTCGTCCTTGTCTTGGTGTAACCCAAGTCGTCCTTCTTTCTCATAGAAGTTGACGATACAAAGGTCCGCTTCAAGTGCGGGGATCGGTTCAGATTCACATTGTTGTGCAAGTTCAACTGCTTGAGTGATGAGGGTCTGAAACTCTGGTGGTATTGTCGGTGGCGTCGCTCCATCTTGTGTTCGTGTCTCCTGGTATGTCTTGGTATAAGGATTCCAGTCCTTTCCCAAGCACATCATCTTCAGCTTCATCTTCGCTCCACCGGGGAATTCGGGTGTGTAAAATCCACCTTGACCCGTTCCTAGCTCGTTGCATCGTCGGATGATTGAGATTTGTGCGTCGGGTGTCAGGTATCCTTTTAATAAATCATACCTGGTCGAATGACCTGACACCGTTTGTTGGTGTAGTCGTGGTTGGTGATGTCGATTTCTTCTTGATTCAAGTTTACCGGTATCGGGTAACAGATACTAAAGTTTCCTATGGTTACAAATTTCATCTACGGTGAGTACTAGTTTCAACTACTTCATTTCATGCTCAATATACACTTCATTGATTTACTCATGCATTCACTCATACAATTACTCTACTACTAGACATGCTATTTCAAGGATTAAAGGTTTAGGTGATTACCTTGGCCGGATTTCGAACCGGGCCCATCGCGGTCAATCACATGCAGAACAGGCTGCCTCTGAGGTGCGCCCTCTGAGGGCCCCGGGATCCCTGTCCCTGAGGTGCCTGCTGGGCCGGTGCATCGCCAGATGCCACCTCCTTGCCCTCTCTCTGCTTGTAGCTCTGAAAGTTTCCCTTCGGCTTTCCGCTCTCTGGGCACTTGTTAGCTGTGTGTCCCAGCTTCTGGCAGTTGTAGCATTTAATCTCCCTCCCGTAGCAGTCCTTACCAGGATGGTCCTGGTTGCACTTTCTGCACACATAGGTGCGGCCGTCGGAGAAGGTTTTGGCGGCTCCGGAGCTAGAACCTGAGGTTAGAGGGTTAGCACATGTGTGCGTGGATATACTAGATACGATACTTATATGAATACGAATTGGAAATAGAATTTACCCTTATGAGGGTGTGATCTCAGTGGCTTAGCTGCCACCGGTGCAGAATAACCAAGCTGAAGGATCTCAGCTGGTTTGCCCTGCTCAGCATGGGCACTGCTCTCACTTGGGGACTTCTTCTGAGAAAAGAAGTTCCCTTTCTTCTTCTTCCAGCTTTTACCCTGGTTCTGCTCCTCGCCATTGGTATTCTTGTTATTGGCCTTGCGCTTCAGCGCGGTTTCTTCATCCCTCAATTGGCAAGTGATCTCAACGCGAGAAGCCGCGTGATAACACTCCTGAAGTTTCAGGTATTAGCTGGGATTCTCATTTGGAAAGAGTAAGGAAAAGATTCGAGGAATTCAAGGAATTAAGGAATTGAAATAGTACTAAGGGTCAAACTGATATTTACCTGAAGAGAGGTAAATCGAGTGTAGCCCATACCGTACCGAAAGCGATGGCTCAGACCGCCATAGAAGCGATCGACCAACACCTGGCCGGTGTATCCTAAGTCAGGGAGAAGTCGGAGAATGGAGGTGAAGGTGCGGTAGTACTCATCCACAGACATCTTGTCTGTCATCTTTAAGGCGTCTAGCTCTAGCCTTTTCTTGGTTTTTACATGCTCCGGATAGTACTTGGATCGGAGGAGAGATGCGAAGGAATCCCAATCGAAGGTGGGGTCGCTGACATGCTCGTGCTTCACCAGTTTCCACCAATCCATGGCCGCATCCTTCAAATAGTAGGCTGCTACTCTGACTCGAACTCCAGCAGGAGCTTCGAGTGTTTCAAAAGCAGTCTCCATTTCGGAGATGTATGCCTCTAGCTTAGCCGGGTCACTCTCGCCCCTAAAGCAAGGAGGGCGGAGTTCCGCTACAGCTTTCACCCAATTAGCTTCTCTGGGTGGAGGGGGAGGGACTGTCCCCGCTTGAGTTTGCTGGGTTTGTTGGGATTGTTGTACAGCTTGTATAACTTGTGGTAGCATCTGTGCTACCGTGGCGGCGACGATCTCAGCTATCGTCTGCGCGCCGGTTCCATCTGAGGCTTCGCCTCTAGGTCGGCCTCGGCCTCGTCCTGACATCTGAATGTTTAACAGTTACATTAGGCTTGCAAGATATGACTCAAAGGTCTTGGAATTTAAGCAAGGTATCGTTCCTAAGAACGTTAAGGGTATCTGTTATTAACAACGGTAGTTCCTAGTTAGGTTTCTAAGTATCCGTCTTAAGACGGTTAAAATCCTAACTCGGTAATCTCCTATGCTCGGTACTATGGACATCAGAGCGTAACTACGCTCTGATACCACTTTTTGTAACACCCCAACCGCTAATCCTATGCCTTTCGTATAATCGTCCTATTAATCCTACGAGTTCGCAGCGGAATTATTACATACTTACTACGGCGGGTGAAACAATGCCGCTAACCGCCCATACGGCTAGCAAGGCTACTAATACTTACAGTCACGGTCTGATGAACATAACGTACCGAGCTACTAATATAATGCATACTGGATACAAAATAACCTACTTACATTCTTGGATCACCGAGTATTTAAAGTATTACTTTACATCCTTTACCACACTTCCCAAAAGAATGAGTTTCTATCTTTTGCTCATCTATACCAATTCCCTTCCATCAATATCCAAAAAGGTGTACCCCATGGTACACCGGCTAATCAAAAGTTACAGCCATGTACTACTTAGTACACCCATCGTAAATTCAATGTTTACATTCCAAAAAGAAGATAAAGAAATAGAACTATGTTCTCAGCATCTTCATCAATCTCGAGTACCTGCGTGTAGTAAAAATGGTGCCCCAAGGGGCTCAGCAAAAGCTGCATATGGACTCCGCATATACCGCGTGCTAGCTAGGGCACGCCGACTATTTGACGTCCACTAAACATGCCATTCATTTACTTCATACATACATGCTTTTCATACATCATACATGCTCATACAATACATTACACATTTCAAGGCAACAATATCATAGCATACATCTCACTTACCTTCACAAGGTTAGCCAAATTATGCATCCGGGTTAATCGGAATGCTTTACTCTTTTACTCATTACTTACTTCTTCTTACTTACAATTACTTACTTTCAATTGCTTACTTACTCATTCTTACTTACTTACTTATACTCAAGTTAAGTCGTCGGGACCTCCGGCCTTGGGGACTACACCGTCCCACATCCGGGATTTACTTGACTCACTAATCCGGGATGCTACCCACTTAAGGGATTTGGGCCGCGGACTAGTTTAAGAGTCAAGAATTGGAGCCAACCTCTCGTGACTCCGCATCCTCACGCGTGGCCGAAACTATATCGGACTTCTACTCATTCCAATTTAATTACCATTTTAAGTTAGGATGGTTAGCTTGTTAGGAACAAGTTAGAAGTCCAAACACAATAATTAACGGTCACGGTACAATACAACATACATACACACATTCATATTCACCCAAACATTTCATGAATTATACAAACTAGGAATTACAGAGGATATACAACATCATACAACACTACATATTCACAAGTATGCATATTAACTCCGATTCGTGCATTTATCTTATTTGGTGATCAATTAGCACACAACACACAAATCAGAGTAACCAAGATAGCATACGGGGCATGAGGAATCCATACCGTTCACCGTTGTAGTAATTCCAAACGTCCTTCGATGTCACAAACCAAGTCCTATTACATACATACAATTGAATGATCAATTTACCTATCATCAACTTAACTCCTACTTACTATGTCCTTACATTTCTTATACTTATACTTTACTTACTTATTTTTCCTTTACTTAAGTTTCTATCTTCTTACTTAAGGTTTGCATGCTTACACACATATTCATATACATACATGTATGGGTATACATATACATATATTATATACAATTATTATTTAAATTAAAATAATTTTTTTTTTTTTGTCAGGACCGGACTTGCGACCGACCCTGGCAAGTCCGGTCCATTCCAGTAGGTTTCATCGGGAAATTTTTTTGGTCCGACCGGACTTGCATGTCCGGTCGCAAGTCCGGTCGATTCCAGTAACATTCTGCCGGGAAATTTTTCTGCTCGACCGGACTTGCAAGTCCGGTCGCAAGTCCGGTCGATTCCAGTAGCATACTGACGGGAAAATTTTCTGCTCGACCGGACTTGCAAGTCCGGTCGCAAGTCCGGTCGATTCCAGTAGCATTCTGACGGCAAATTTTTCTGCTCGACCGGACTTGCAAGTCCGGTCGCAAGTCCGGTCGATTTCAGTAGCATACTGACGGGAAAATTTTCTGCTCGACCGGACTTGCAAGTCCGGTCGCAAGTCCGGTCGATTCCAGTATTTGCATTTTAATTTCTGTTTTCAGTCCTCTCTTTTACCCAATACTTCCCCATTGTTCCTACACTTAATCCTACATGTTTTAACACCCTTTAAACCTCCTAATACACCTTAGTTCATTACTTAACTCCTTACACAATTCTATACTCATTTACTCATCTAATTTTCTAAGTTTCAACTCACACTTTCACTAGTTGTTTCCCTAGTTGTGTTTGCTACAGATTTTAGCACTAACACTCTCCATCTACCACTCCCTCTTCTAATGTCATTTCTAACACTCCTAACACATTACAATTACATTAACTATCTCTCTCAACTTATCTTCTATCTTCCTTAATCAAAATCTGTTACACACTCCCATTATTCACCTAGTTTTAATTCTCTAAGTGTTCTAATCCTAGGCAAATTTTGCCATAGTCTCCCCTATAATTTTATACTCTCACCACATAATCTAGTTCCCATTTCAACACTTAGTTCACCTGTTACAATAGACATCAAAATACAAACTCCCATACACAAATACTAATACCAAACAACACTAAAATTCCTGCACTCACACATTCAATTCCCAATCTGTTTTGACAGTTTTAAAATGTCTTTTTTTTTAAGGCTTCCAAATACTTATACTCTCTTATACATTATACTACTAATGCATTACCATTTTACAATACATATTTTTACTTCTAAAAATCTGTTACATATACAAATATATACCAAGCTACACAATGAGTATCCTTACCTTGTTTTCCTTCTAGATTCTCTTTCTTGTTTCTTCCTCCTTCCTTCTTTCTACCGGTTTTAGTAACTCAATGCTCTAACACTACAACCATTCACATACACCATTCAATATTTAAAAACTAACCCTAACCATTAATCAAGTTCTAATGCACATTCTAGGGTTTAGAATTTATATTACCTTGCAAGGGTTCAAATGGAGCTTGGAGTGGCTCAAGAACAATATTTCCAACTCCACCAACAAGCCAAAATCGGCTAGAACAAGAGGAAGAACAAAGGTTTAGTTCATGAATCTCGTTTTGCCCATAAGGGGTAGAAAAAGATGGAGTTTTCGAAATATCTTTACCTTAAAAGAACAAGGAGAACAAGGGCCTTCTAATGGTGGTGTTGAAGCTTCAAATGGGAATACCCTCAAAATCGAAAATGCTTGTTTTTGGATTTTGGAAAGATGAAAATGTAGCTCTTGAGGAGAGGATTACAATGGTGGTGTTTTTATAATTTTTGGAAGGGTGTGGAGAGAGTTACAAAGGAGAGAAGGTGAGGTTTTTGTGTTTTGTTTCAATCTTCCATGGCCACCGGTTGAGAGGTAGAAGAAGAGGGAAAAGAGAGTGTGAGGAAGAGGGGTTCCACGTGAGGGACAAGAGAGAATGGGGAGAGAGAGAATAAAGGTGAGGTGGGGTGTGTTTTATTATTTTTGTCTCTTGTACATATTAGACAAGTGAGGAGAGTGAGAGAGGGGTCAAAATCGGACACCCACAGACCCACATGGGTTTTTAAAATTCTTTTTACAATATTGGACACACTAGTTTGGGTTATTTACGTTTCTACCCCACAACTTCCGTTTTTGACAGTTTTTTTTTACTAAACTCTCGTTTTATCGATTTTATTAGTCCTAAAGCTTCACTAATATTTATTAATGGTTATTTAGTTGACCAAAATTGTTACGAGTCTATTTGACCCGCTTAAAGACACGTTTTCCCGGTTACCTCGAAAAACGCGCTTTAAGGTTCGGTAATGTTTTTAAACCGGTTTAAAGGTCCGTTTTCTTCGGGATTTGTTCCCTAATAATTATTTACACTTAATTAAGCTTCTAAATTACTTATTAGCCTAATTAATCACTATTTTTAATTACGGGGTATTTCAAATTCAGTCAACACATCAACACTTGTTAGATCACATTATTGTGTTCTTTAACCCTTGAGGGTTTCTACTTTAATGGAGCTAATTCCTTATTAGACGACACGTACCCATTTAGTCGGGTTGTACTTAAATTCTCCTTATAATAACGTGGGGTTGATATCCGTGATCAACGTACACAACATAACAACACACATTACACATTAACATTCACATAACATAACTCGGGAACGAGTCTCGTGAGGACTCAGTCCGAAATGAGAGTTAGCCACTTAGTAGAGCCTAGAGAACATCTTCATTCTCATGTCGGGCCCATTACATAACATATCACCGTTCTTCTTAGAGTACGTATACTTTACTTAAGATGTATCAGACATAATATAGGTCCGAACACACCGTACACAATTACCTTAATTAGATGTGTCGGATATAAAATAGTTCCGAACACACCGTACACATATTTCCCCCTAACCCCGATCATAAGTCAAGGCAGGAGAGCCATTTATGAGGCTCGTGGGAGATTGAATTCCAAGAAGGAAAACAACCATACATGGGAGAGAGTTGAGTCAAATATAGATATCCACTCCCGTACATACACACGCGACCGGGACTCCCGGATTCCTCACCCCCATAATATATATTAGTTAGAAGTTCCCTTATGGAACCTATCACATCACGACACCATATGGTGTTACAAACTTGGTTAAGCACACATGGGAGGTAAACACTCTTACATACAACAACAACACACACCTAACACACGGATAGCCGTAGTTAGAACGTTCCTGTAGGTTGGGTCGTTAAATCCGAATACCGATCTCGTATGTGATCCTAGAGTCGGTTAGCTATGGTTTAACACTTCTGAGGTTAAACGGTATCGGAACTAAACACGCCACATAAATGAATTACTGTAAACTCATTTCATGCTTATTCTTGCAAGGTGGCAAACACACAGAAAAACAGGTTGGCCCACAAGCTGGTGTAATCCGGTAGAACCCAGGTTGCAAGAAAACCATACCAGTCACCTTGAGGATGGCTAGCCTTACATGGCGACCTCTTAGTCCCGGCTGCCATCTCGACTAGTTTTCGCTCCTATCATTAATTCAATCGAACGGTTAATTACCGTTCCTACTTTCCGGTTAACTAATCACTTCACATAATTATGTTGTATACTTTACCCTTAAACTTATACTTGTTCGCCCTCTTAATGGTCATTATAATTCACCAAACATCTCTTAAACATCCTTATAACATCAATACCTAACAATCCCCTTCACTACATGTCATTTTATAAACTTAAACATTTAAATCATCTTACTTAACTTAACCTCTTAAGTCCTTATATACTTATCTTTCTAGTCATCATTACCCTCTTAATGGCATACCACTAATACCACTTAACATTCTTAAAATTTAAATTTATTTTAAGTGGCCGACCGACCTTGCAAGGTAGGTCCCAAGGTCGGTCGGAACCAGAACACTTCCCGTTTGAAAATTTTTACCCCGACCAACCTTGCCAAGGTCGGTCCTAAGGCCGGTCCATTCTAGAAACATTCCTGTTTGCAAGATTTAAGCCCGACTGACCTTGCTAAGGTCGGTCTAAGTCAGAGAGCTTCCTGGATGGGTATTTTAGGCCCGACTGACCTTGCCAAGGTCGGTCCTAAGGTAGGTCGAAGTCAGAACCTTGTTTCTAGGTGCTTATTTCACTCCAAACCTTACCCTAAGTGTCCTAGTATGTTCTAACATCATCTTGGCACTTTAACCCACTCTTAAACCAACCACCATACTCATCGATTAACCCACTTCCAAATTCCTTAAACATGTACTCAAATTCTTACTAAATTCCTTAACACTTGAACTTAACTTCTTACACTTCCCACATGTAAGCTTTGCCTAACACCATAACCAACCAAAGTGTTTCCTCTCAACCATTTCAACCACTCCTAAGCATCATTATGCATCTTTATCCCTTTACTCATAATTCTCAATATCATCATCTCTAGTTCACCTCCTTAGTCTTCACAAGACATAACATCTCCTTTACTACCAACTTTGCACAAGTGTTAATACTTATCATACCAAGACTTTGGTGTGTCTAAAACACTCATTTGAACTCTAAATTCTCCAAGACAATTCCTAAATCATTCTAAACACTCAAGAACACCTTAAGTCATTGTCTCCCACCATTTAACACTTAATGATTCCTAGTACATCCTAGGTTGTAAAATCTTCTTAAACACATAAACTCCTTGTTCATCAACCAAATTTTTCCATAGCCTCCCTAGTACATCCTTACACACAAAACACATAGTTTTTCACCTTTCAACAACCAAAGACATTAAAATCCTCAATGAAGGTTCTTTACACACAACCACACCTTAACTACACTACATCACAATACAGTGCTTAAACTTAAATTGCTTGGCACTTAGGCCCTTAAATGACATGGCTCTTAGGCCCTTAAATAACAATAATCTTAAACACTGAATTTCCACACATAAATGCCTTCAACCTGCAAATACACACAACAAATGCTCCCATGTCCTTATAGTCCACCTTGTGGGTATTTTTCTAACTCATTTCCCATTGGCTCTTTAGGTTGTTTATTAAGCAATTAAAGCTCAAATTCCTAAGGCACTTAACTACATTAGGATAGGTTATTTACCTCTTCCTCTTCAAGATTTCTTTCTTGTTTTCTTTGATTGAAAATCAGCAAGGACTTGTTCACTTGTCAACCTTCTAACCAACATACATGCAAGGGTAATGAGCATTGAGCGTTACACTTACTCATGGACAAACCCTAGATTAACATAAGTGTTTTAAAACACTAAAATTGATGTTTACCTTGGAATTGAAAGAGAGCTTGATTAAGAAGTAAGATTGGACTCCACCTAGTCCTTTTAATATTGAATCAAGCTACTAAAAGAGTAAAACATGGCATCATCAAAAGATGATTTTCGGCCACACACAAAAATGAGAGGAAATGTAATTTTTCTTTGGTTTTCCTTACCTTGAAGCAAAGGAGAATGACAAGGTGTTAGAAGATTAGTTTTTCCTCCTTCAATGGAGATTCTCCATGGAACCTAATTGAAGTTCTTAAAGATTTGAAAAGATAGGAATGTAGAGCTTGGTCTAACTAAGACAAAGGTGGTCTTGGAATTAAATTTGGAGCATGGAGCTAGAAGTTACAAGCAAAGGAAGTTCAAGAATGGAGAAGTTCTGTAGCAAAACGAATTTGGAGCTGGGAGAAGATGAAGAATACGGTGGGAACAAGAGGGAATGAAGAAGAGAGGTGAGAGGTTTTACTTTTGTAAGATATTTAAGCTTAAAAGCAAATAGTCTTCACTTTATTTTCTTCTTCTTCTTTCTTATTAGCTAACAAGTGGGATGATTCCCCACCTTGAAAACCGGCCCCCTTCATTACATAAGATATCTTATGGTCTTTGTTGACCATTTAATTAAGCTAAATTGACTTAAGTCTAAACTAGCACTATTTGAGCATTATTCACAAATATTTCCCATTGATTTAGACTTCCTAATGTGATACTAATAGTACACATATTAATTAAGGTGTAATGATGGGCATTTAGCCACTCAAAACCCATTTCTAAGACAATTTTTCAAAAATGTGCCTTAAGATTCCTTAAAGCATAATTTGTGTTTAACTTGTTTTTAAGCTTAGTTTCTTTAGTAATTGGTTTAACATGTCTATTAGCATGTTAAGAAAGTCTTGGTAAGCTCTTTGAGTCTTAACCAAGGTTATCCCAAGCTTAGAGCATCTTTTGCTCAAATTGTCTTTATGGTACTTTATTGTGTTTTATGGTTTAAATTGTTCACCAATGTTTCAAGGCACTTTTTATCCTTAATTTACCATATTTTAATATTTAAACAACATAGCAAGGTTTGGGGTATTTCATCAACTGATTTAAATTTTTATTACTTTTAGTTTTTTATGTTTTATTAGTTTATGCGGCTTTGTAAATTAAAAGCATCATATAAGTAAAATGTATAAAAACTGTATTTAATTAAATATATATACCCACACCATATATATATATACAATTTACTCATTTAAATTATTATTACTACTATTTTATATTAATTTTGTAAATTTTAATCAGCATATGTACTAATTTAAATTAATACTTGTATTTTATTCTATAATGTATTAATATGTGTGATACTTTGGGACTTAAAATATTAAAAGTATCAAAAAAATATTATGTTAGGTATATCTTATATGATAAAAATAAATTCTAGTAGTGGTATGTAGTTTAATTTTTCATGAATTAGACAATTTTTTACTTATAGTTCTTTTTTAAAATTTCGATAGCTAAAAGGTAAAAAGTAAAATATATTAAATGTACTATATTGAGAATTAAAATATTTAGAAAAAGATAATATCTACTATGATAGTAGTAGTATAGGTTAGTATTTCGAATTATGTAATACTCACACGTGTAAGTTATAAGACAATAATAATTTTGCTACCGCATTCATTTCTTATAATCGAGCATAATATGAGCTGAAATGTATTAGCATTATTAGTCGGTAGCAATTTGAAATTAAAGATAGTAGCAATTTAGCTACTTGTTTAAAACATTGCTAAATAGTAGCATCATGCAACTGTAATCAAGTATCAGTAGCAATTCATAATTTTGCTTATCTACTTGGCTGTAGCAGCTTTTAAGATAGTAGCAAGTTAGACTAGTTATAATATTTTGCTAGTGTTGTTGAAATAGTTAATTTAGCTACCGATATTGGTAGCAACATTATTTTTACTGAAAGAACCAAGATGAAAGATAAAATAGCTACTATTGGTGGTAGCAATCGTGTAAGGCGGTAGACATTTGGCTACAAGTTACAAAACTTAGCTACCATTGTTGCTCGTGTAGCACAATAGCTACCACTTTGTCAATAACGTTAAAAATCGGTAGCAATTTTTTAATTTAGATATCAATATGTGTAGTAGCAATTCATCAGTTCCCTTTTAACTTGGATTTTTTAGAATTTTCCTTTGAATTTGAGACCCCTTTTCTCAATTCAAACCCTAAGTTTACTCGATTTAATATCTTAAAAGCCTGGTTTTAATTCGATTATTTATTTTAGATTCCAAGTAAATACTATATTTTTTTAATAATGACCCGATTTAATGTACTTGACTAGCTGCCATTAATGCTCAACAATAATTCAATTTTTTCTTTTGCTTTAGACAACACTTTAACATGATGTGATATGTGTGTGTTTAGGTTTTAAGTCTGGATGATAAACTATTATCGGGATAATAATGACGTAATTAAGATTGTTGCTTGGGTAGTCAATCATTCATGCAATCCATAGTTTTCAGTTATCGTGGATTTTTGCAAAAAAAATACCCATACTTCCTTATACTTATCTTTATATACATTAATTTGGGGTAATGTCTTAAAAATCTATCTTTCTCATAATTGTAAATGGGTGTGTACTTTGAATTATATAGTTATCACACACCTAAATTATAAGAGAATTATAATTTTGCTACCGCTTAAATATATAGCTATCATTTCTTATAATGTAGCACAATATCAACTAAAATCTCATTAACATCAATAGTCAGTAGCAATTTCATAATTTAAGATAACAATATTCTGCTTGTTAAAAATATTTGCTACCGTCGCCCAAACAGTAGTAGAACAACAACCGTATTGAAGTGTCAGTAGCAATTTTATTAACTTAGCTTATCTATTTGATAGTAGCACTTTAAAGATAGTAGCAATTTAGCTACTGTTGCTTTAATAGTAGCACAATAGCCACCATGATTGAATTAGGCACATCCATAAGTAGTTATTCCTTAAGTTATTACCGACATTGGTAGCTAAATTGTTCTTACTAAAAGAACCAAGATGAAATAAAAAATAGCTACTACTAATGGTAGCTGTCTTATCAGGCGGTAGCGATTTGGCTACTGTTTAAAAAATTTAGCTACCATTATCGTTGTTGTAGCAAAATAGACACCAATATGTTAGTATCATTAAAAATCAGTAGTTATTTTTGAAAGTAGCTACCAATATATGTGCGGTAGCAAATCATCGATAGCTAAATTTGGTTTTTCTTGTAGTGCTACCGGCGCTCGACTGAGCGTCCAAACCACCCTTTCCCCAAACTCCATCATTTACACCCATGGTGGCCTAACTCTCATCACATCTACCTCCAACACAACATTATTTCTCTTTGGGAACTTATTTCTTTAAACCATTCCACCATTTTCTTTGTTGGGGTCGTATGAAAGGGGAGCCAAACATCGCAACCATACGCCATCCATTAAACGCTATTCACAGTTGGCACATTAGTATAACACGAAGAGGTTAGATCCAAGCTCAACCAACTAATAAGACAAACCATCACAAGACAACACACTAAGTAGAATCGCTGGCTGACCCTCGTGTTTCGAACAAGAAAGCATACATAAAACTCATTGCATTCAAATGATCAAATGCCAAGCTCAAGCCCATCACATGAAGAAAAGCCATAAGTAACTTGTGAGAATAGTAACCCTTCTTTATCAACTATGCATGCACCAAAATCCATGTTAAAACTCGTCACTCGACTTTGTGTCGGCTATTAGGAGATAAAATCTTTGTACTTGTAGAAATAATCAACGAACCTAAGCACTCACGTGAATCCACTTCCAACAGTGTTGACTCATTAGTCATATCTTTCAAATACTTTACATGTACTAGTAGTCACTCCCTTGTTACACGGCACACCATGCTCTCAATGGTGAGTATGTTCTAACACAAGTCCTCCCCACTTTATAAACAAGAAAATGCATAATGAAGTGACCGAAAACAAATCACATCATATATACAAACCTATAACACTCTATAACTCAAGTTGGTCACTGAACAAATGTCAAGCCAACAACTTCAAAAATTTGACAATATATAAATCTTTGCTTATTGACACAATAATTAATATCTTTCATCATTTCATGCTTATTGACACAATAATATCTTCATCATTCAACCTGAAGGACGCTGCTAGTACATGAGCAGCATACATGGAGCTGCTCCGAGGGAAGTATATTTATCCAGCTCACCTGAAGCAGAAGAAGCACTAGGAGTTTGAGACCCTGACGCAGGGAAGCATGTCGGTAGACCAGTACTATAACAACCTGAATTTTGCCTCATTTGAAAGTACACGACGATACGAATCTAATGCCACAAACAAAAACGGAAACGAAAACGGACTTTGAACGAGTCTTAAAACTGAGAAAAAAGATTTGTCTAGCCTTGTGTCCGGACATTAACGTTCGGAAACAAGTCGAGAGTTAAACCATTTGAGAAATCCAAATGTCCAAACTTGTGTCCGGACGTTAACGTTCGGACACAAATCGAGAGTTAAAACGTAGGAGTCCGAACATGTGTCCGAACTTTGATGTTCGAACACAAGTTCCGATAAAAACCCAAGTACGTGGTCCGAACATTGGTCCGGACATGTAAGTTTGGACCAATGTCGAGACTTACACTCTAGACCCATCCTCGCATGCTATCCGAACATGTAAGTTCTGACAGATGTTCAGACACACTAGTACTATGAAAAACAAAATGTTCTCGCGGCCTGTCTGAACATGTACGTCCAGACGGACGTTCGGATAGGTCCAATTCTGCAAAAATTAAAGTGAAAAAACTTCAAGGAATGCACCTCAACATTATAATCTTAATTGTAATAGAAGATGAAAGATTCATAAGCATATATGGCAAAAGTTTAACATAAAACCACAGCGGAATGGCAAATCAAATCTAGAGCGTTACTGCCACAGTCAACCCCATTGAGTGCTCAGGCTCATTAGGCAACAAAACATCAAAAGGAAATATTCAAACATTGTAATCCAAAACATTGTATTCTCAACAGCAATTTAACAACTCTAATAACTATGTGGTAGCGGATTCTCCAGTCCTATATCTCAGCAACTCATACCTGCGATCAGAAAACAATATACAGACAAGAAAGGATTGCGCTAATCAGTGAAACTGAGTAACCTCTGCCTCATAGTGTAAAATACATTTTGAAAACTCCTTTTGAATTATTAAAGAACTAACGTAAACAACCTTCATTTCCAAGCCATAATTATTTTCAACAATCATTATTTATCAAACAATTCAGTGGAGCTTTCGCCAGGAAATAATCACAAGTATACGCGGATGGACACCCAAATTGGGGCCACAACAATAATAATACCACCTCACCCTAAATCCTTATGTGTGTGCACCCCCAGAAGGTACTTCTGACCTAAAGGAGTAGATCATAGAGCTTAACTGCGTTTCATTGTTCGCAGCACAAATAAATTTATATACATGGGTACAAGGTACCATCAATTTACACGGAGTACCAAAGGTACCAACAATTTACATGGAGCACCAATCGGTACCAACAAAGAAATTAATCCAGTGAAAGTCTCCCAAAACAGTAATCAATCCCACTTTTGCAAAACCATTGAATCCAAAATAAGTCGGGGGAATAGATTCCAACTTCCAAATCCCAAATTAGGGTTTTAAATAATCATTCCATAATTCACAATCCACACAAGAATTCAATTATGAGCACTGAAGTTTACCTGAT
Organism: Limonium bicolor; assembly: GCA_023374045.1. Classification (NCBI taxonomy): domain Eukaryota; kingdom Viridiplantae; phylum Streptophyta; class Magnoliopsida; order Caryophyllales; family Plumbaginaceae; genus Limonium; species Limonium bicolor. The sequence continues at coordinate 92,501,248 of CM041777.1, read as the reverse complement.
TACTTACACCAACAATGTGGACGGTTCAGCAGAATCACATGTAGCGCCCGTCAACAAATTTGGGGTCTAGAATTGTAAGAATTACTAATCAGAAATGTAACACCCCAACTCAATCCAATTGTGGTCTCGCAACTTAACAGCATATATATATACATGTCACAGCGGAATTCTTTACAATCCAGGACCTTGCCACGGTCTGACTACAGAATATACCGAACATTAGTACAACAATCTTAACCATATACATATCCTTCTTACAACCCCCTCACATCCTATCATCTTACTAACTCAAACTTGCCATACGAGTGTACATGCACAACTCGTAGGCCACACTAAACCCTTAACAACTGTATCCTCTTCTTACTCTCCGTCGGCCGCTTCCTGATGTACCTGTGTAGTAAAACAGCCCCCAAAGGGGTCAGCACGAATGCTGGTACGATCCCCTCATGGCCCCCAAGCTAACGTGGCTATGATGACTAATTGTCGATAGCATGGAGGTTGATTAAATGCACAACATAATAGTAAATGCTGTAAACAACAATCCATATATGAACAATCAAAGTTCACACACAATGAACGACTTAAATGCGTTCCTTAATTGGAGAGTTAGTTATTTAACTCCTTAAGTAATGTTCCCTCTTAACCTTAGTCCATCCTTATCTCACCTTAATCTTAGTCTTATCTTAACCTTAGAAACAACCATCCTTTAATAAGGAGTGGATGTTGCTTATCTTAATCTTAATTATACAAATCATCCTTTAAAAGGAATGATTGTAACTTATCTTAATCTTAACTTAATCTTAATCTTAACAATACAAATCATCCTTTAAAAAGGAATGATTGTAACTTATCTTAATCTTAACAATACAAATCATCCTTTAAAAAGGAATGATTGTAACTTATCTTAATCTTAACAATACAACTCATCCTTTAAAAAGGATTATTGTAACTTATCTTAATCTTAACTTATTCTCAGAATACAAACCGTTCCTGGAGGGGAATGGTTGTAGCCTAAGTCCAAACCTGGGATTTAGGTGATCCCACCGCACCATCTTAATGCCACCTACCCTGGACGGGAATCCAGCGTAGCTGAGCCGGCAACCGGCCCTAGGCTACAAGTCGAAGACAAGTCCTTAAGCGGAGGGCGGATCTGATTCAGATACCGTCCCCCTTTTTCCTTAGCATGCATGACCGGAGATCGGTCCCGGGTTTTCCTCACTCAAGATCCAGTTAGTAATAGTCTCAAGACCATGTTTGTTGGTTAACCTCTTTCGGTTCATATCGTCCCTTATTAGGGGCGTTCCTTAGTCTCACTCAATTTCTTACTAAACATTGGTTAGTAAGTTCTCACAGTATGTTGTATTAGTTTTCAAACATCACACAACACATACAATACTATAATATGTTCCGGTTGCATGCTTTATCTTGTTTAGTGATCACACAAACAAATAGCACACAAGCCGAGGGACACCTCGTTAGCAAGCAGGTCACAAGAGAACTGTACCGTTCACCGTTGGTCGTTCGGCTGCTTACTCTCTTCCGGAGTCCAATTTCCAAGTCCTAAAACATTCATTCAGTTTTAGGTTGTTAATCACTTAACTCAATTCAACTTACTTATCTTACTTAACTTACTTAACTCTTAATGACTCCAACCTAACACCTCTTAAGTCTTACAACTTAATCTTACAAACTTAATCTTAAACTTTTAAGTTTATTCTTAACTTAATCCCTTAGGTCTTTATACCTCTAATCACATTGCCCCCTTAATGGGGTACCATTAATACCACTAAACTCTCTTAGGGTTTCTTTTTTTTTTTTATGGTCCGACCGACCCACCGACCGACCCACCCCTGGGTAGGTCGGCTGCAGAGAACATCAAACTTCACAGTTTCAGCCCGACCGACCCAGACTGGGGTCGGTCCCCTGGGTAGGTCGGCTGCAGAAACTTCCCATACATTGTCAAACTTTCTCCAAATTTTTCCTCAAGCCTCCTAACGTGTTCTAACATCATTTGGCACATCAAACACACCTTATAACCTCCACCAAACTCATTAAAACAACTTCCAAAGATCTTCTCAATCATTTGCTCAATTCTTACAAACACTCCTAACACTTATCATATAATTCCTTACATTACCAACTTGTATCTTTACCAAAACTTCAACCAACCCAAGTGTTCCCTCCTTAACAGTTTGGGCACTTCATAAACATTATTTTCCATCTTCAGTTCATTTACCAAAACTTCCTCAAGTCATCTTGCATAACCATGCACAAATTCCTCTTTTCCATTTGTTACTCATCATTCCTAAACTCTTGGGCATACCTAAACATTTCTTCCATTACTTTAATACCTTGACATTGTTCTTCATTTACCTAAGTCCTAAATACTCAATTACATCCTCTTGATTCCTAAATCCTTCAAAGTAATGCCTAAGTCATTATAACTCATTATAACACTTTATCTCACCCCTTTTTCATCAAGACAACCTCTAAGACTTCCTAGTACTTCCTTAGTCATTAAATTCCCTTAGGACATATCTTAATCACCTTAAGCATTACACCTTCTCCTTAAACTTATGCACAAGTCTTACATTCCTCATCTCATGATTTTGGTGTGTTCAAAAACACTCACCAATCCTCCAATTCCTCCTAGACATCTCTAGGTCATTCTAAACCTCAAGAACTCCTTGGTTAACTAATCTCCACTCAAATTCCTCATAATGACTCCCAGTAAATCCTAGGTCATATAATTCACCACCATCACCTAAACACTTATTTTCTACTCAAATTTCGCCATAGCTCCTCTAGTATATTCTCATGCCCATATGCATTGTTTTTCTCACACAATAATCTCACACACACACCAAGTCCTTTCTCATCTTATCTCATCACCCAAACCAACTCATTCACAACAAACTCAATATATTGCAATAATCTTAAACTGCATAGCACTAAGGCTCTTAAATGACATGGCTCTTAGGCCCTTAAATGACTTAAACTTAAACACTGAATTTCCCACATATATAAGCTTTCAACCTGCAAATACACTCATCAATCTCATAGTAGTTATAATGCTCTTAAAATCCACCTTAAACTTATACTACTAACTCATTCTCATTGGCTCCTTAGTCACAAGTTCACAAGCTTGTTTAAGTTCTTTTTCTTAGGTTATATAACCCAATACACAATGTAAGCTCTAAGCCACATTGGTACTTATCTAAAACTCATTCCTTAATCTTAAACCACCATTAGGTTAGCATTTACCTTGTTTTCTCAAGCTTATCTTAATCTCCTCCTTAGACCTTCTTCTTGCATAGATCTCGGCCACCACTTAAACTTCCTTTGCCAATGTTCTAACCAATATTCAATGACTCATATGAGTATTAAACAATACACTAACCTCAAGGAATAAAACCTAGGTTAGAAATGTGTTCTAAGGCATAAAAGTGGATGATTACCTTTGAAGTCTCAAGGTAGACTTTGGCATTGAATGAAATAGGACCTCCACTAGTCCTTGGTGAATAAATCAAGCTAGAACAAGGCATAAAAACATAGCCCCATGAGAAGGAATTTTCGGCCATGTACAAGAAATGATGGAAACATGGTTTTTCTTACATTTTCTTTACCTTAAGAGAATGGAGAAGCTAATGAGCTCTTCAAACTTGGTTTTCCTCCATTAATGGAGTTTCCTCTTGGCACCAAAATGGAGCTTTGAAGGATTTGAAAAGATAGAAAGATAGGTCTTGACTTAACTAAGACAAATATGTGTTTAGTTTTTGATTTGGAGCAATATTGTGTATTTGGTAAGTGATTGAAGATGGAGAACCATGGGGAAGCAGCACTCTCGGTTTTGGAATAGAGAGAAGAAGAAGAAACCGTGGGTGAGGGAGAGAAATGGAGAATAGAGGAGAGAAGGTAGCTTATAAGGATATTTTGCTTTATAAAAGCAAATAGTAACTTTCTCACTTTACTCTTCTTTTCCTTTCTCATTTGATGACTCATGTGGTGACTCCCCACATCAAAAACCGGCCCCCCTCTAATAAAAGGAGATATTTATGGTCTTGGTTGACCATCTTATTGACTTATGTTGACTTATGTCTTAACTAGCACTAAATAGTTACTATTCACTAAACAAGGCACATAATCGGGAAATTTTTGATTTCTCATTGATTTAGACCTCCTAATGTGATACTAATTAGTACACATGTTGATTAAAGAGTAATGATGGACATTTAGCCACTCAAAACTCAATTCTAAGACAATTTCTCAAAAATGTGCTTTAAGACTTCTTAAAGCACATTTTGTGTTTTAACTTGTTTTCAAGCTTGGTTTTCTTTGCTAATTGATTTAAAATGACCATTAGAATATTACTAAGGTCTTACCATGATATTTGGGTACTCACCCAAGTCCCTCCAAGCTTAGAGCACATTTTTGCCCTAATTGCTCTTAAGGCATTTTCTTGTGTTTTCCTTGGTTTAAATTGTCTACCAATCTTTCTAAGGCATATTTTAGCCTTACTACATCATAATTTGATGTGTACTTAGCATACTTAGGTTTGGGGTATTTCAATCTACCCCCCTTAAAAGAACTTTGTCCCCAAAGTTCCCATGCATCTTATCTTATTAGAATACATGTCTTACCTCATTCCTTAGATCATATAGATCATACTTATGTATACTTAATCTCATTGGATCATTAGATCCGCCATATTCTTATACTTAAATATCACACAACATGCTTAAGCATGTATAGCACTCAAAATTCTCCTTATTTCTTTTGATGATTAAAACATTCACATAACTTCCAACATATTCTCCCATGTCACCGGTCCGTAGACAATGGCTCATTCGTCCTCGTCACCATGGGCCAGAATACAAAACACGCTGCTCTCCCCATGTCACCGATCCGAAGACAAAGGCTCGTGCGTCCTCGACTTCATGGGCGAGACTCAGTAAAAAGGTAATCCTTTTTACGAGGTCATGTGAGGAATAATTCCTCTAATTAAAAATACAATCAACTCCAATTCCATTTTATCCTAAGGCCTCTGTCCATAGTGTGATTTAATTGTGACCACTGGTAGGGAGTTTCAGGAATCATCCAACCCTGATGTGATCAGCATCAGTGTCGAACTATCCTTCCACTCCAATTTGTGTTCGGTTTCCCTTGATCCCTAGAAAATCAAGTTCCACCTCCCACGTCATTTTCAAACATCCAAATAATTCACTCATGTCCAATTTTCTATCTTCTTAGTTCTTCTAATCATAATCAATACATCTCCAAAGTGTGGACTCAGTCCATCGAACATTCCCGATTCATCTCTTAGTAATTACCTCGAGATTTAAATTCCTACTAAGTTCTATAACTGTCCCATACCAATTCTCACCATCTTATATCTCATAGCATTACTATCTTCTTCCTCATGCTCATGTCAAATTGTATCTCATAATGTTATCTTATTCTTATCTCCCACATAGTCTCATATTGACTCATACCTCATATATTCTTATTTCTTAAGTCTCCTTAATCCTCTTCCTTAATTCTCTTAACTTGTGCTCACACCGGAGTTAGCAAGATAGGTACTTAATATGTATGGTATTCACATCTTCTGTGTGCAATGACCATGATTTATTTCAAAATGTTTATGTAAAACATATTCTCAAATTATTTTGTGCTATGCACACCGTAGTTTATGTACTCAGTACACAAACATACGCTAAGCGGTTTTCGCTCTACCCCCCTTAAAATGGATTACGCCCATGTAATCAGCATTATATCATCCTTGAACATAAGTTCAAGATGTCTAATTCTTACCAAGCATTCTAGCTTCCATGTCATCTATCTTACTTAGAATTCGATCAGGAATGACTTAGTCTCTGTATCGAGGATTCTTAACGGTATTTATACCGTTTCCTTAACTTAGTTTGGTCTAATCTCAAAAGTAGTGGTCTGCTAGCTTCCGCTGCGCGACTCTGATAATCTTAGGCTTAACTGCTTCACTTATCTTTTTATGGCATTGTATATCCTCCTGCCTCCTTACAGTTTAGGTATATTGGTCTCTCAATGGACACGTGTTATCTTTATATATACACGGCCTTAATGAGTTGTAACTCGTCTATCCATTCTCCTTGAAGATCTTATGTTCATACTCTTAGTGTTTTCTCGAATGTCTAAGTTGTTCTTTCCAACTGACCTTTGGTCTGAGGATGATCCTTAATTTGAAACTACTGTTTAGTGCGCATTGCGCTTTACAGTCTTAATCCCTTACATCTTAAGACATGTCCAATGTCTGTACTTAACAATCCGTGCTCTTCGCACTTCATAGTCCTTAATTATCTGTTCTCTGGTTCCTCTGTGTTGCTGGTTCAACTGAATTCTTCTCCTCGACTGTTTGTGGTAGTAGTTGTTCTTGTCTGATCTTGCGTCGTTGTCCGTGGTACGGAGTCGACTACCTCCCGTGTTCCTTCCACTACTTGTCTACATGCATGGGGTACCTTACTGATACATTACTACTTACCCAACTAACTCATAAATGAGCGTGTCAGGCCTGCAAGCCCCTGTGGGGTGCAGTCGTCCCACGTCTCGTTTTAGTAAACTCATAGTGTCCGTCACACGTTTAGCTATTGCTAATTATGAAGTATTCTGTTGTCGATCTCCTCTTTCATCGTTCCATAATAACATTTATTGTTCTTCTTGAAGTTAATCAAGGGAAGTCCATTTACTGTGTTCTTGGGTATGGTATGCTCTAGCTCCTTCCTGTATTCCGTATTGATTCAGTCACTTAATATCTGAGGTCTCTTTCCGTAGAGCCTCTTATCTTGTTTCTCATATTTATGCTACTAGGAATGCACTTCCAGTTCCTTAAGGAATGGATAGTGTGCTTCCTGTGAAATCTTACCTAACGAGGTCCAGACTACTGGCATCAATGCAGAGCCCGTCTACCATCTTATTTCGTTACTTATACTGGTCTTAACTCATAAATCTAATTACCTCAGTGTCAATATTTGACGGCTCATACATAATGGTCGCCTTACCGCGCACCATGACTTAATCCACCTTTCTAACTATTGTACTCACGACCACTACTACCGTGGTAGTTGGCTCTTACTATGTTGCCCATGATGTGGTGCAACCTCTTACTCATTTATTCTAATGTCTTACCTTATAATCAATCCCTTCTTGGTGTAAACACACTGGGAGTTCTCTCATTCCGGTATTGGCGGTTGTCGTACCGTGTGTTGTAAAATAGTTGACTCTTGATATGAAGATGTTATGCTCCAATCTCAGATTCGTAAGTAGGCTAATTTCTTTCGCTTTCTTTCATCCTTAGTGATGTTATCTACCATGTAGTTTAACTGATTACTGAAGAAGTCATCCAGTGAATCACAAGCTCTTCTGAGCATTGATTAATTGACGTGCCATAATGTGCAGTCACAATGTTTATCTCTGACCATTACTAATTCTTACATCCTGGGTGTTGGATATGGGGTCTATCTGTGCGACCTTCCTTATTACTCAAGTGTATCTGGTATGTTCTAAGGTGATCTCAAAGTTCATAGTTTCCATTTTCTAAATAAAGTGTATTTTATCTCTAATATGTGAAAGCCCTTTTGAGGGGTTCATTCCCACTCATGGCCTCACAACAAGGAGAGGTATCCCCACACTAAAAGGCATGGTTCGTTCTTCGCTCCTGTCCTTAGCATTAACTCAATATTCTCATTGGTACCCTTTCTTGGTAATGTTCTTCCCAATCTAAGTTATAGGTTTGGTAACCGTTCATATCTACAAATTGTAGTCCCTTCGTGGCTTAAACAAGCTCTCTTATAACTTATTGCGCCTCGGGCTCTGATGTGGTTAACATCCTTGGCTCGTAGGTTCTTAATGCTTAATGTCTCAGTTCATTATTTGTACTCTTACTCATCTGCAGGTCATCCCTATAAGATTCTGGTTCTTTGCGCACTATCCACCGTTAGGTTATATACTAAATGTAGTATCGGATTTCATGATAAGTTGTTGCATCCTGCTTCCTGCTAGGGAAGTTGTTCAGGTGATCTGAGGTTACTTAATGTCTTTGACAATGCTGTCATTTTACTAGACTTATGTCTTTTAATAGTCAAGGTTAGGTTCGTATTAGGCGTTCGCCTTAAGGTGTCCAAGTTGGATATAATCCTGTTATCTTATACTCCCATCTCAACGCTTCGTTCAACTTCCGTTGACTATGCCACCCATTGATGATCAATCATACTTGGGTGTTAATGAGTTAAACAAACAGTGTTAATTGTCATTCATCAGTTGTTCGGCTCGACTATGCCCGCTCTGTGGGGGTAGTCCTCTGAGCTTTCCTTTTCCAGGGTTGTACGACTTTAATCCTTAGTAGGTTATAGCTTACGTTTATTTCTTTTGTCCTTGTTTTCTGGGTCGTCCAACATCTTCATTGAAGAATGTTGTTATTGGTATCCTCAATGGTCACTCTGGGAGTCTTATCCCGTTTTCGTTGTAAGTCGATGCTTCAACAGTCTCAATAGTATTTATATGGTTTAGTATTTTGTCTAAGCTCAGCTCCTTGCTGGCTGATGTGTCGGTTCATCTCATCATGGTCAGGCCGTCAGGCCCTTCCAAGGTCCTATATATTTTTTTTTTCGGTTCTTGTAGATTTACAATCAGGTATTAATATGCGTTTCAACTGTAGCGTTCTCCTATTTCGCCTTGATGGCTTTTCGTGTGGCTTAACCGTGGTAGCACTTGTTATGGCAAGTGCGCCATGCAGGATGGGTTATTGGTACAAGGTACATCGGTAGTGACACTTCCTTCTTTCCATGTAATTGGTAGTCCTCGGGACTCCTTCGATAATCTCTTATTTTGGATAACCGTCCATCCGGCAGTTTCCTTGTTGTTTGACAGTACTGTCATCTATTAGGGCGTTCCTCTTTCTGAGGGAATCCCTTAATATTTCCTTATGTCTTAATCCTCGCTCTTGTCTCCACACACCTTGTTGTGATTACTAAGTAATGGTTCTCCTTTAGGCACTACATCGTAGTCCTATTTCGGTATACAACTTGTATGAGTTCCTATCGTCGTCCGCATTATGTTGGCCAGGTTTTGTAACCTTCCTCATTGTATGGGGTTTGGAGTTTCCCGTTTCTAACTGGACTTTCCAGTAATCTCAATCCTCATGCTTTGTATTTTTCCGCTGTTATGCTCACTCGGACCGCTGTCCGGTACTCATGTCTCTTATCATTTCCTTATCCATTGCACGCGTAGTGCTTTCCTTATCATTGGTATTGCGGGTTATTTCGACTGCGTAGCATGTCGACCCATGTTGCCGGTAATTTCCGTTCCCTTATTGATAGAATTCCATAGGCGCGCTTGTTTCTCTGTTGCGCTCCATTGAAAAATCTCCAAGTTCTCCATAACTGTTGTGCAACAAGATGTTCCTCGTACTGCTTATTGTTAGCTAACTGCCAGATCGGGTTTCCCCGAGTAAGAGAGGCTTTCTTCTCTAGCGTTTGTTCCACATATTCAGGGTTAGGGATGTGGAGGGCGGGTCTAGGTACTATGGATGTCGGTAAGCGCCGGGAAGTCCCGACTAACGCACCTCTCACTCTATCACTCAACCCTTAACCCTTAACTCAAACTCAACCTCTGTATTCTCCTAAGTTCGGTAATCTTGTTTCAGAGTGTAAATACGCTCTGATACCACTTTTTGTAAACACCCCAACTCAATCCAATTGTGGTCTCGCAACTTAACAGCATATATATACATGTCACAGCGGATTCTTACAATCCAGGACCTTGCCACGGTCTGACTACAGAATATACCGAACATTAGTACAACAATCTTAACCATATACATATCCTTCTTACAACCCCCTCACATCCTATACATCTTACTAACTCAACTTGCCATACGAGTGTACATGCACAACTCGTAGGCCACACTAAACCCTTAACAACTGTATCCTCTTCTTACTCTCGCGTCGGCCGCTTCCTGATGTACCTGTGTAGTAAAACAGCCCCCAAAGGGGGTCAGCACGAATGCTGGTACGATCCCCTCATGGCCCCCAAGCTAACGTGGCTACGACGACTAATTGTCGATAGCATGGAGGTTGATTAAATGCACAACATAATAGTAAATGCTGTAAACAACAATCCATATATGAACAATCAAAGTTCACACACAATGAACGACTTAAATGCGTTCCCTTAATTGGAGAGTTAGTTATTTAACTCCTTAAGTAATGTTCCCTCTTAACCTTAGTCCATCCTTATCTCACCTTAATCTTAGTCTTATCTTAACCTTAGAAACAACCATCCTTTAATAAGGAGTGGATGTTGCTTATCTTAATCTTAATTATACAAATCATCCTTTAAAAGGAATGATTGTAACTTATCTTAATCTTAACTTAATCTTAATCTTAACTTAATCTTAATCTTAACAATACAAATCATCCTTAAAAAGGAATGATTGTAACTTATCTTAATCTTAACAATACAAATCATCCTTTAAAAAGGAATGATTGTAATTTATCTTAATCTTAACAATACAACTCATCCTTTAAAAAGGAATTATTGTAACTTATCTTAATCTTAACTTATTCTCAGAATACAAACCGTTCCTGGAGGGGAATGGTTGTAGCCTAAGTCCAAACCTGGGATTTAGGTGATCCCACCGCACCATCTTAATGCCACCTACCCTGGACGGGAATCCAGCGTAGCTGAGCCGGCAACCGGCCCTAGGCTACAAGTCCGAAGACAAGTCCTTAAGCGGAGGGCGGATCTGATTCAGATACCGTCCCCCTTTTTCCTTAGCATGCATGACCGGAGATCGGTCCCGGGTTTCCTCACTCAAGATCCAGTTAGTAATAGTCTCAAGACCATGTTTGTTGGTTAACCTCTTTCGGTTCATATCGTCCCTTATTAGGGGCGTTCCTTTGTCTCACTCAATTTTACTAAACATTGGTTAGTAAGTTCTCACGGTATGTTGTATTAGTTTTCAAACATCACACAACAATACAATAACTATAATATGTTCCGGTTGCATGCTTTATCTTGTTTAGTGATCACACAAACAAATAGCACACAAGCCGAGGGACACCTCGTTAGCAAGCAGGTCACAAGAAGAACTGTACCGTTCACCGTTGGTCGTTCGGCTGCTTACTCTCTTCCGGAGTCCAATTTCCAAGTCCTAAAACATTCATTCAGTTTTAGGTTGTTAATCACTTAACTCAATTCAACTTACTTATCTTACTTAACTTACTTAACTCTTAATGACTCCAACCTAACACCTCTTAAGTCTTACAACTTAATCTTACAAACTTAATCTTAAACTTTTAAGTTTATTCTTAACTTAATCCCTTAGGTCTTTATACCTCTAATCATCATTGCCCCCTTAATGGGGTACCATTAATACCACTAAACTCTCTTAGGGTTTTTTTTTTTTTAATGGTCCGACCGACCCACCGGGACCGACCCAACCATGGGTATCGCAGGGAGTTTCTTAGGTTTTTTTTTTTTAGCCCAACCGACCCAGACTGGGGTCGGTCCCCTGGGTAGGTCGGCTGCAGAAACTTCCCATACATTGTCAAACTTTCTCCAAATTTTTCCTCAAGCCTCCTAATGTGTTCTAACATCATTTGGCACATCAAACACACCTTATAACCTCCACCAAACTCATTAAAACAACTTCCAAAGATCTTCTCAATCATTTGCTCAATTCTTACAAACACTCCTAACACTTATCATATAATTCCTTACATTACCAACTTGTATCTTTACCAAAACTTCAACCAACCCAAGTGTTCCCTCCTTAACAGTTTGGGCACTTCATAAACATTATTTTCCATCTTCAGTTCATTTACCAAAACTTCCTCAAGTCATCTTGCATAACCATGCACAAATTCCTCTCTTTTCCATTTGTTACTCATCATTCCTAAACTCTTGGGCATACCTAAACATTTCTTCCATTACTTTAATACCTTGACATTGTTCTTCATTTACCTAAGTCCTAAATACTCAATTACATCCTCTTGATTCCTAAATCCTTCAAAGTAATGCCTAAGTCATTATAACTCATTATAACACTTTATCTCACCCCTTTTTCATCAAGACAACCTCTAAGACTTCCTAGTACTTCCTTAGTCATTAAATTCCCTTAGGACATATCTTAATCACCTTAAGCATTACACCTTCTCCTTAAACTTATGCACAAGTCTTACATTCCTCATCTCATGATTTTGGTGTGTTCAAAAACACTCACCAATCCTCCAATTCCTCCTAGACATCTCTAGGTCATTCTAAACCTCAAGAACTCCTTAGTTAACTAATCTCCACTCAAATTCCTCATAATGACTCCCAGTAAATCCTAGGTCATATTAATTCACCACCATCACCTAAACACTTATTTTCTACTCAAATTTCGCCATAGCTCCTCTAGTATATTCTCATGCCCATATGCATTGTTTTTCTCACACAATAATCTCACACACACCAAGTCCTTTCTCATCTTATCTCATCACCCAAACCAACTCATTCACAACAAACTCAATATATTGCAATAATCTTAAATTGCATAGCACTAAGGCTCTTAAATGACATGGCTCTTAGGCCCTTAAATGACTTAAACTTAAACACTGAATTTCCCACATATATAAGCTTTCAACCTGCAAATACACTCATCAATCTCATAGTAGTTATAATGCTCTTAAAATCCACCTTAAACTTATACTACTAACTCATTCTCATTGGCTCCTTAGTCACAAGTTCACAAGCTTGTTTAAGTTCTTTTTCTTAGGTTATATAACCCAATACACAATGTAAGCTCTAAGCCACATTGGTACTTATCTAAACTCATTCCTTAATCTTAAACCACCATTAGGTAAGCATTTTACCTTGTTTTCTCAAGCTTATCTTAATCTCCTCCTTAGACCTTCTTCTTGCATAGATCTCGGCCACCACTTAAACTTCCTTTGCCAATGTTCTAACCAATATTCAATGACTCATATGAGTATTAAACAATACACTAACCTCAAGGAATAAAACCTAGGTTAGAAATGTGTTCTAAGGCATAAAAGTGGATGATTACCTTTGAAGTCTCAAGGTAGACTTTGGCATTGAATGAAATAGGACCTCCACTAGTCCTTGGTGAATAAATCAAGCTAGAACAAGGCATAAAAACATATCCCCATGAGAAGGAATTTTCGGCCATGTACAAGAAATGATGGAAACATGGTTTTTCTTACATTTTCTTTACCTTAAGAGAAAGGAGAAGCTAATGAGCTCTTCAAACTTGGTTTTCCTCCATCAATGGAGTTTCCTCTTGGCACCAAAATGGAGCTTTGAAGGATTTGAAAAGATAGAAAGATAGGTCTTGACTTAACTAAGACAAATATGTGTTTAGTTTTTGATTTGGAGCAATATTGTGTATTTGGTAAGTGATTGAAGATGGAGAACCATGGGGAAGCAGCACTCTCGGTTTTGGAATAGAGAGAAGAAGAAGAAACCGTGGGTGAGGGAGAGAAATGGAGAATAGAGGAGAGAAGGTAGCTTATAAGGATTTTGCTTTATAAAGCAAATAGTAACTTTCTCACTTTACTCTTCTTTTCCTTTCTCATTTGATGACTCATGTGGTGACTCCCCACATCAAAACCGGCCCCCCTCTAATAAATGGAGATATTTATGGTCTTGGTTGACCATCTTATTGACTTATGTTGACTTATGTCTTAACTAGCACTAAATAGTTACTATTCACTAAACAAGGCACATAATCGGGAAATTTTTGATTTCTCATTGATTTAGACCTCCTAATGTGATACTAATTAGTACACATGTTGATTAAAGAGTAATGATGGACATTTAGCCACTCAAAACTCAATTCTAAGACAATTTCTCAAAAATGTGCTTTAAGACTTCTTAAGCACATTTTGTGTTTTAACTTGTTTTCAAGCTTGGTTTTCTTTGCTAATTGATTTAAAATGACCATTAGAATATTACTAAGGTCTTACCATGATATTTGGGTACTCACCCAAGTCCCTCCAAGCTTAGAGCACATTTTTGCCCTAATTGCCCTTAAGGCATTTTCTTGTGTTTTCCTTGGTTTAAATTTTATACCAATCTTTCTAAGGCATATTTTAGCCTTACTACATCATAATTTGATGTGTACTTAGCATACTTAGGTTTGGGGTATTTCAAGAAACCACCAATTCACAACCAAAATAATCCAAAACCTTACCCAGGTATTAGACCTTGCCCTTCTAATTTCTAATTCGGCACCAAGGAAGGAACTTGAAGAACTTGAAGAAACAGAGAAAGAGCGAGGGACTTGTATTGAGGAAGATGAACGTGAACTGATGAAGGAAAAGGGGAATAGAGATAGGTATTTATATAAATATTTTGAGAATAAGAAGGGAAAATAATAATGTAGATAATAAGTAAGAAATAAATTAAGTAGAGAAATAAATTATGAGACAAGGATGACTGATCAGTGAAATAAGGAATGAATAGATAATGACAAAGTAAAATAATTAATAGTTAATAGAAAAATAAGAAGTAAAATAGTTAATTGATCAATAAGAGATAAGATCAAACATAATTATCCTTGGAAAGGGGTAAGAATAATTATAAAAGTAGAATCGAATAATTAATTCAGAAGGATAAAGATGAACGTGGTCATCTTTAGAAAGGGGTCATTATTTTAGAAAGAGACACTTTAAAATTGAATAAATAGCTTAAAGGAAGTAAGGAAACGTTGTAACGTCAGTAGAAGGTGAGGATAACAATATTAATTAATTTTGGAATGAAAAATAAGATATTAAAATATAGTTAATTAGAATAATTATTTTGACTTCCCTAGGCCCACCAATAATTTCTAACTTCGGATAACTCAGTAACTATTATGAAATTAACCCCCAACCTTATCGATTTAATAGTATGAATTTCCTATCTCAAATTATGCGGGTATTTCGTCATGTCCCCCTTAAAAGAAAGCTTCGCCCTCGAAGCTGAAACTCAATCAGTAATCCCAAACTTTCAACCTTCTAGCAATACTGTATCCATTCCTAACTCCTAGGGTGTCCATGCTGAAATCAATTACAAACCAATGCTGACTTATCTCTTAAACTATTACATGCTCGAAGAGTTGTGGGTATTTCTTCTTCATCTCTTCCTCAACCTCCCACGTTGCCTCTTTTGTTCCATGATTAGACCACAAGACTCTGATCATCCGAGTGGACTTTGACCGGGTCTCTCTGGTCTTAGTATCGAGGACTTTGATGGGATACTCTTCATATGACAGATTCTGCTCCAACTCCAACACCTCAGGTTGTAAAACGTGTGAGGGACCAGAGATGTATCTCTTCAGCTGAGACACATGAAAATCATTGTGCACTTTCTCCAGTTCACCAAGAAGCGCCAATATATAGGCCACCTTCCCAACTCTCTCCAGGATTTTGTAAGGCCCTATGAACTTAGGACTTAGCTTCCCTTTCTTCCCAAATCTGGTTACTGAAACTGGCTAGTGCTCATGACACGTCCTCGACCGATCGTGAACGTCTCTTTTGCCTATGTGAGCTTCTTGTTATTTGAGGGGAGTACTTGATAAACTCAAACTAGAAACTTCTTTTCGATTGAGAATTTACACACAGAAATTCACTCAATCTCCCTCCGCCCTACCTACGGACTTCGGGATAGTTTATGACTTTATCCTTAAGTCCTCTACCCTCTCCTGACAGTAGGCCTACGGTTCCCCAACCGTTCCCCGACTGATCAGTCTACCAAATACACAGTATTAAATCACAGACCCAGTCCTATCCAGCTCACCAACTTCCTAGTACTTACACACAATTAGTCTGATTTACACTTGCTCTAGTTATCTCTCTTCTTCATGTATGACCAAGTTAATTTACATAAGATGTTGTACATCGTATTTATACAGGTACGTTTAGATGTGTAACAAACATCCTATGATCTCCTAGACTCTATGAGTCATTTGCTTCTTCATCCCCAACAAAATAGCCACGCTCGAATATAGGCTGATCTTCAACTTGCTTTGGGAGCGTCAGGACATGTGTCGCCCTGTGGTTGGACACGTTAGAGGTGTGTGCTCAGGTGGTCGGTCACCACTTGCACTCTCCACTTGCTGATCTTGTTTGCCTCATTAATGCTCTACCAGGCCTTATTTAATGCTGCATAATGAGTGCCTCTTAATAGCCCTGCCTTGTCTTGTTATCTTGTTCATTAATGAGCAAGACTTTGTCGTGAGCTAGTTGCTTGTGTGGATGCATGAGTGTGCATGAGTTTGTCGGCATACTTGATGTCTTTTATCTTTCTACTGCGTCTGATGCATGAGAGATATGGTTGCATAGTATTTGAATTCATGTGTGTACTAGAACTTCTACCGGAGCTCTCCTAATGTAACACCTCTACCGCTAATACCACCATTACCGTCTAATCTCCTCATACTTCCATACTTACGCAGCGGATACTTCCTTACACAACGGTGGGTGATACAATGCCATTAGCCACCCACGTGACTAACAAAGCCTACTACTACTTACAGCATCGGTCTGATGGACCGAAATACCCGAGTACTACACAATTACAATCCATATTCCAATTACAAACCGAGTACTACGATTCTCCATTCAATACAATACTCCATACTTACAATACAATATACCGAGTATCCTAAGTACAATACCAAAATTCAACATTTCCACATGTCTACACATACTCCTTACGAGTTATCATATTACTCATTCCTCACAATTCTACATACTACTCCAAATACAAAGGGGGTGTACCACTTGGTACACTTATACTTCAAGGGCTACAAGTCTTATACAATTCTTTACTATCCACAAAATTATCCCTAGCTAACTAAGCATAGCAGTCGGTCTCTTACAACGACCATAACAGCTTCGGGTACCTGTAAAATAAAAACAGTGCCCCAAGGGCTCAGCTTACGCTGCATATGAAATCCGCATACCCCGCGTACTAGCGAGGGTACGCCAACTACTTAGGTCGAATACATGCAGTCCATTTTACTCATACATACATATATGCTTTCATTCATAATTTTACAATACATCACAAGCATACATACATACATTTCAATACATACAAGGAAGACACTACAAGTCAACCATTCACACTTACCTTTACGGAAATACGCTTCCACAATACATACACAATGCTTGTTGGCTTCTTTTACCCACCCAGGTTAATCGGGTGTACATTACTCTTTTACTCAAGGTCAATGACTTACACTAGCCAAGACCGTTACTCATACAATACTTTACTTACTTACATACTTACTCAAGTCAAGTCGTTGTGACCTCCGAGAAGGGACTACACAGTCCCACCACCGGGCTTTACTTGGCTCACTAATCCAGGATGCTACCCATTTAAGGGGTTTGGGCCGTGGAAAAGATTAAAGCCAGGATTTGGATCCAACCTCTTGTGTCTTCGCCCCCTCACACGTGGCTGAAACTATATCGAACTTCTACTCATTCCAATTTATTCATTACTCAAGTTAGGAGTTAGATGGTTAGGAATTAGTAGAAGTCATCACATCCATACCAATGATTAATACACTACACAAGTACACCACAAGGTACACATACACTTCATTCCCATCCATTTATTTCATGAATTATACAAACTAAATGTTCAAGGCAACATAACCGGAATAATATAAAACAAGCACAAGTAAGTGCATTAAAATCCGATTCGTGCATCTATCTTATTTAGGTGATCAAATAAGCACACAAATCGGGGTAACAGGTTAGGATACAGAGCATGAGGAAATAATACCGTTCACCGTTGACTTAGAATCACCGACTCCCCTTCGGTGTTTGACTATTCGAGTCCTATCACATACATAGAGTTTGGTGGTTAATTATCTATAATTAACCTTACTCACTATTTTCCTAATGTTTGACGGTTTATACTTACTACTCATTGTTATTCAAATCCTTTTTCATAGGTTACTTACTTACAATTATTTTCTAAGCTTGTTCATAGCCTTAGTGACCATTAAACATCATTAATCAAGTCTTAATTACCTTATACTATCATTACCATTCAAATCCCCATCATTAGAATGCATTAAAACATATTCTGGGTAATTTTTGGGGTGGTCCGGGTTTGTGTCCGGGGTTACAAACCCGGACCATCTCTTCAGAGACGTTTCTGTCAAGTTTTTAAGGTGGTCCGGGTTTGTGTACTTGTTTGCAAACCCGGATCATCCTTCAGCGAGAGTTTCTGTAAAGTTTTTGAGGTGGTCCGGGTTTGTGTACTTGTTTGCAAACCCGGACCGTCTCTGTTGCGTACTTGTTTATGTACTTGTTTGCGTACTTGTTTGCAAACCAGTACAAATTCAGTCTGTTGCAAATTTACAGTTTTTAAGTTCTGTTCTCACTTCAATCCTTTGTCTGTTTCTTTGCCAACATTCCCACATGAACTCTAGCATGTTTTAGCACTAAATCAACACTCTAAACTCCCTTAATTCATTCCTTAAACTCATCACCCATTTCTTGGTTTCCTTACATCATGTTCCCACTGTTAATGCTCCTAAACCCTCTATTACAGATTTTTGGTTTCTTCCTTTCTTCACTAACCCAATGGTTATTTCTTTGCCTTATTTCCATTATAAGCAACATAAGTCTTACCCAATACAATACTCCCTCCAAATCTAGTTCCCAAGGTGATTCACTACTCACTCAAACTCCAAAACATACCTAGTGCATCCTAGGTTATTTCTTCTCATAAACACACAAGTCTTCTAGTTTCCCATAGAAATTTTGACAGAGTTTCCCCGTTTTCTTAAGTATTTTCCCAAGCATTATTTGCTTGTTCAACTCAATTTGCATCCCTGTTTATTCACATACATAATCAACACAAATCTCAAGCATTATTCCCACATTTGATTCCAGCACTTACACATTCATTCACTTAGCACCACCATCCCTACTCATTAATACATACACTTGGCTCAAGAGCCTCTACTCATCCATATACACATTACTAACTACTCCATTTCATACTCACCATTTCTCATTTAGTTGTAGTAATATACAATACTCAAACAGTATCAATACTTATACAAACACCAAAATTTGTACAAGGTAAGTTAGTTACCTTGGTGTTTTAACTTCTTGTTTTTCTTTCTTCCTTTCTCCTTCCTTCTTTCTTTTTTTCTTTCCCTTGTTCTTGGTTCACCAATTGGGCAATGCTACAGCCCATATCCAAGACACTAATGAATGTCTAATTTAACACTTAAAACCTAGAATTTTACCTTAGAACTTAGGAACATATATTTAGGGTTTAGGAGTGACTTTACCTTTCACTCACTAGATAGAGTTCTTGACTAGCAAGAGAGCAATATTTCCAGCTCCAAGAAGAAGCCAAAACGGCTGGAACAACAAGGAACAAAAGCTCACATTTTAGGAATTCTTATAATGCAGTTAGGAGCTAGAAATGAGAGATTTTCGGATTTCTTCTTACCTCAAACCAACAAGATGAAAGAGAGGCTTCCAATGGTGGTTTCAAACCTTCAAATGAGGAATATCCATGGAGATGGAATGGGAGGTTTTTGATTTTTGAACAGAGGAGAATATTCTCCTTGACAAGAGGATTCCAACGGTACAAATTTTATGATTTTTGGAGGAGATTCGAGTGGTCAAAGATGGAGAAGAAGATGGAGTCTTGTTTGGCTTTTCAAATCACCATGGATGGAGCTCCAAGAGAAAGAAGAGAAATCAGAGAATAAGGGGGAGCAGTACGTGAGAGAGTAGAGAATGGGTAGGAGAGAGAATCTCCAAAAGTAAGGTAAGTAGTACTTTTCTACTTTTTCTTATTTTATTTCTTTTGTCTTTTGTGGATTAGAGTGTGTGAGAGAGGTGGGAACCGAGACACACACACACTCACATTCATATTTTATTTTCTTATTTGCAAATGGGACACATTAGTTTTCTTATTACAATTTACTCCCCACAATTTCCTGTTTTTACAGTTTTTACTAACCGGAACCCGTTTTCTGGAATTTTCTCGTTTAATTAATTTTATTGGTTCTAGACCTTAACTAATGTCTAATTATAGACATTTGATTGACTAAAATTATTACGGGGCTATTTAATCTGCTCAAAGTCGCGTTTTCCTGGTTTCCTCGAAAAATGTGCTTTAAGGTTCATTTGTGGTTTTAAGCCATTTTATGGATCCGTTTTCTTTGGGAATTGTTTCTACATACTATTTAGGCATAATTAAGCCTTAGGAATCCACCTAGGATCCTAGTCGAGGTCACATAACTCCTGCGGTTATGTAACACTCGTTTTTACATTTTTCGCTTTTTAAGCGTTTTCTTCTTTTCTTTGGTTTTATTTTCTTCACCAATATTCTCTGGGCACTATTAGGCCCTTAATTACTTTATTATAATGATTTAATCACTATAACTAAGTTGGGGTATTTCAATCTACCCCCCTTAAGGAACTTTGCCCTCAAAGTTGTTCAAAGTTGAGGGATTACAACTCCGCTCATTCTGACATATCTAATGCCAAAGATCATACATTCCTCCTCCTTACAAATTCCCAAATCTGTTACACAAAGTATCTCACACAATACCATGCCTATATACTACAATCACTCCAATCCGTACTACAACCAACCCTCTGGTTTTACACTACAAGGTTTATACATACACACAATGCAAAGCTATCCCAAAGCAATGCAATACTCACTACGATCCCGCAGGCACTCAGGTCATCTAGACACAAGACTCCTCTATGTCCCGCTGCCCTTGGAATAATACAACATGATACACCACCACTTTTCTCTAGTATGGCTTCAACCAATTCTCATTCACAAGTCTAAAGGAAAATCCTTTCGCAACCTCCAATTAGAAATCTTTCTAAAACACAACAACTCCAAATTCCAATTCATGTTCATTACATCTATCCTATGCGTGATTCTTGTGACCACTTGAGGGGAGCTTCAAGAATCATTCGACCCTGATATGATCAGCATCAGTGTTGAACTATCTTTCCACCCCAATTTGTGTTCGGTTTCCCTTGACCTAATCAGGATCAAGTTCGACTTCCCACATCAGTTTCAAACAATCAAATAATTCAATTACTTCCATTTTCTATCTTTTTACTCTTCCTAGTCAGAATTACAAATTCATACATCTCCAAAGGATGGAATTCAGTCCATCAATCATTCTCAATCTACTTCTGAATGCTTTACTTCAAGATTCAATGCCTACGGGCTCATTTCATTGACTTTCGCTACTTTCAGCCGTCCTCAATTTACTTCCAATAACTTACCTAGGGGTACACTACTCATGGGCTCCATTCATCAACTGCTCTCAATCATTCCGTACTATTTCTTTAAGGGATACAATACTTGTGGAGCTCCGTCCACTACTCATTCTTAATTGTCTCAAAACAATCACCTAGGGAATTCAATTTCCTCTAGGTTCTACATTAGTTTTATACCGACTCATGCATCGTAATGTCATGTCTAGCTTCAAATAGACATATACTATAGGGTTATCATTCCCCTAGGGGTTTCTCTACTCTTCTTTACTAATACTCTCATACTGGAGTTACAAGATAGGTATATTCCTCCTATGGTATTCGCATCTCCCATGCCTAATTACCACAATTACAATATGGACGGGTACGTATGTTTATTTAACATAAGTACCAATCGTCAAATCAATTCTCATTTGTGCTATGCACATTATAGTTTACGTGTTTTATACGTGAAATTTACATTAAGCGGCTTTTCTCTCTACCCCCCTTAAAAGGGATTATGCCCACATAATCTACCATATGTTATTATTGAACACTGGTTCACTCAATTTGGGCATCCTGAAGCGTTTTAGCTTCTCTACAGTCTATTATTCAATGTATTCCGGTCAAAGGGTATTAACCATACTAATGGTTTAGTCCTTGCACCAAGAATTCCTATTGGAGTTTATTTAACTCATAATTAATTCGGTTCTAGCCTATCAGGCTTCAAGGCATTGATAGTTAGCCATTCTCTCATACTTACTGGGTAATTAAACCTCTGAGATAGGGCCCACTAGCTTCTGTTGCGTGACCCTGATAACTTGGGTTATTCACCCTTCTTGTTATCGTTAATGTGCTACACATCACCTTTTTATCTCTCTATTGTGGGAATAAGGTTTATTAAATAAGTGTGGTATTCTTTTATCGTGCTTGAACCCAATGAGTTTTAGATTTATAACCAGCTCTCTGGCAATCTATTATACATACTATTCGTACTCCCACAATTATTCACTAAGTTCCTCCAACTTATTGTTGGGTGAGGTTAAGTCACTACTTAGTTGTAGTGCTTCCTCTATTGTTAGTAGCTTCTGAATTATACCAGTTCTTCTGGTTCAGCACAAGTGTTCTTTACTTGTATGACCTTGCATTTTCTATGCGTCGGTCCTAGTGCCTTTCTTAAGTCTCCTTGCACTTTTTATTCCGATGGAATTCACATTTTGTGATTGTTGGTGTGTTTCACACTCCTTGTGCTTCTTTGGCCTTAGGCCGCACGGTTTGTTTTTAAGCTTTTGCTTGACTAGCTTATGCCATGTTCGTTGGTGAAACGAAGGATTTACCACGATTTACATTTCCCATATTCCTAGCTATCCCACTAGATCAATAACTGCACAAGTGCAATACCAAAACACTCAGTCCCACAGAGTGCAGAGGCGTAAACGCTTGGCAGTAAATCACTTATGTGATCGCAATAGGAATAATACTTCCGCCTGTCATCTCGTGTTTACAACTCCGTGTCATTGTCTAACTACTTCCTCATAGTGGTCGCTTGTTGCGCACCATATTCTTACTCATTATACGACATCGTTTTTACGGTCTCTGTTACTGTGGTAGCTTACCTTTACTGATTGCCATTGTCGTTGGCACCATTTCCTTATGGTGTGAATACACCGAAGGTTTCCTATTTTCGTGTGTATGACGGTTGTCGTAGCATACCGCAATGTTATTATCTTCCCAATGTGGAGATGTTTTATTTCAATTTAGGTTTCATGTGTAGGTTAGCTTACCTCACATTACTTCATCATTTATGATATAATTTGCCAAATATCTTGGTTGACCAAGGATGAAGTGATCTGTTGGATCACTAAATCCTTTGGCTTTGGTCATTCAATGTCGAAATGTGTATTCACATTGATTGATTTGGCGCTCACTTCCTTCTTAATCCTGGCATTGGATGTACGGTTTGGCTGTGCAGTTTTACTTTTGTATGTACCTCACCGGGACATCCCAAGGGACTTCAAGGGTTTTCTGGTCCCGTTCTCCAATTGAAGAGTATTCTATCACTTGTAAGTGAAAGTTCTTGTTGAGAGGTTTGTTTCCACTCATAAGTCTCATGACAAGGTTTACTAGGTTAGTCTCTGTTTATGTACTTCCACCATTTATGCAATGGTTCACCATACGCTTGGTTGTGTATGGAGTATACTTACTTCTTCAGGTCTCTATGCTCTTTAAGCGATGTGCTTCTATAGTCCACATTATGCACATTCTGTGTTTGCTTCTAAACCGACCCATCTTTGGTTTTCACAGTTGCTCTCAAAGCCTCTTTCTAGTCATAGTGGTTTAGAAATCTAATTTCCTTATTCAATTGCCTCATGGCAATAACTACATGCACAAGCTTTGTTGTTATGGTAAATGGAAGCCTTTTCTAAGGGTTCGCATTATCGCCACATTGGTGGTCTTCGGTTAACGAGAGGTATCTTCCCTCAGGTTTGTCGTAGTGTCCAAGTGTGGACTAAACCAGTATTAGCATTATCACGATTCTTATGTCTCTATGCTACCATTGCCATAGGAAGCATTAAAGTCCTGTCAACTGTATACTGGGCTAATGCTCCAGTGACAGTGACACTGAGGTAGCCAGTACTCCAAGCCTCTCATCATATTGAGTTCAAATTGCACGATTCGATCGTCGTCCTGCTCATCGGCAGTTCTTCTTATTATTCAATGTGGTTCTGCAACCATTTAAATCTACACCACGTAGTTGGTTTATGGCTTTTGAGCCTTATTGCTGCGAGCTAATCTCCTTGCAGGCTGTTTATACATGTTTCCACCTCCTTGTACACTATCATAGGGTTGGAGGTATTACTGGGCTCCATGGTAAGGTCATTGCATCACGCTTCAGTTCATGG
Source organism: Limonium bicolor (assembly GCA_023374045.1). NCBI lineage: Eukaryota > Viridiplantae > Streptophyta > Magnoliopsida > Caryophyllales > Plumbaginaceae > Limonium > Limonium bicolor. The sequence continues at coordinate 92,477,064 of CM041777.1, read as the reverse complement.
GAGGCCCTTTAGGCAATTTGGTGTTAATCAGTGCCTCTTTGTGATTGAGGGTATTTCTTGTTAAGTGAAATCCCTTCGGTGTCCTAACCGAGTGTTTGTTCTAGCTCTCGTGCTCTTATCATGATGCTTAGTTCGACCGTTGTTAACTAATACACCCTTCAAGGATTGCTCCTAGGTGTTGTTAGGTTATGCCGTTACATCCGGCTAATGTTTGTGATCTGTTATGTCCACCATACCGCCTTGTGGTATCGTATTCTGAGCTATCCCCTTTAGGGTTATAGCGTCTCCCGTTCTTGGGTAGAATGTTTATACTTTCTCCTAGTGTTCTTGACTCGGTTTAAAATCCTCTTCAATGATGGATTGTGCTCCCTTGTAGTCCTTGTAATTGTTCTTGGGAACTCTGTCCCATTTGTTGAACATCGTTATGTTCACGTTAGGCATTTTCCTTTCTGTGCTTAGGCTGGGTATCCTTTCCAGCTGTCATGTATTTGCGTGAAGTCTTTGAGACATATCCACTGTCTATACTTACTAGTCTGTGCTCTTTGCACTTCCTAATCCTCATTTCTTATCTTCAGATGGATTCTCTGAGTTCCTTTATACTCATTACTTAGCTGAGTTCCTACTCCTTGATCATCTGAGGTGTCCAGCTGTCCTGCTTTGAACTTACTCATGGTCCGTAGAACGGAGTTGACTACTTCCCGTGTTTCGTACACTACATGTATACATACATGGGGTACCTTATTGGTACGTTACCACTTACCCGACTAGTTGTCAGGCCCGCAAGCTCCTTCGAAGTGCGGTCATCCCACATCCCGCATTTGGGTACACTCGTAGTGCTCGTCACACGCCTAGGTGAAGTATTCTATTGTCAACTCCTCTTGTATCACTCTATGATACTCACCGTAATTCTGTTGGTTTGGTTTTAAAATCCAAGGTTTAAAAGAAGGTTTATGGTTTTGAAAGAAAATTTTTGGGTTTTGAAGTAATAGTTCGGTGTTAAAAGAAGTGTTTCATGGCGTGGCCATGTCTGAGGTCTTGACCAAGTCCAGCTTCTCGTTGACTGGTATGTTCTTAATACAATGGTTGAGCCGTTAGGCCTTTCCAAGGTTTCATTCTTCCAGTTTTAGGATGTGTGATCTTGTAGTCACTTCATTACGGTCACCGTACATTACTAAGTACTTGTTGTTTGTTAGAGTTCCTCTACATGTTCCTATTCTCACTCCACTTGCCGTGGCAAGTGCGTGGTACTGGTGGTTTTTGGGTAAACCCCTACCGGTTACGGTATGGTTTCCACTCGTATTTGGTAGTCTTGTCGACTCTTTCTTTGATCTATTGATTTATGTTTGAGATACTCAATCTTTTAAGTAACTTCTCAGTGATCTTGACATGACTGTCATCGATCGGGGTACTTCTCCAATCCTTGGAGATCCTTATTTATTTGCCTTTGTGTTTTTCTTTGTTGCTCGTTCCCACACGTTTACCGTGGTTACCGAGCCTCTGCTTGTTTAGGCACTACTTCTATAGTCCGGTTGGGTTATATCCCGTGAACGTTCTCGTAGGTGTCTAAGCATACTGGCCAGGTATTGTAACCTTTTTGGCGTTGTAGTTTTGGAGTTAACCACTCCCGACTATGTCCTTAGTCAGTTAGCATACCGTTGGTGGTGTTATTTAGCTGTTACTGTCCCGTAGACTTGTATCTCTGGTCCGTTACTAATCCTTTTTCGCTTTCTTGCACGCATAGTGCTTCTTCTCCTGCTGCTGGTAGACTAGCCAGGTTTTGCGACTGCTAAACATGTCGCCCCATGCTGTTGTAAGTTGTAGCCTCCTTATGGTTGGAGTACTCATTCTACCGCTATTAAGTGCGGGTATTGTTGTTCAACCGGGAACCATCTCCGGGACTTCCAATTCTTGGAATCTACTATATGTCAGGTTCTTCCCTCTTATTAGAATATCTCACTACTACTAGATCGGGTTTTCCCGAGTATGAGAGGACTTTCCTTCTCTCTGACGTTCTTTACCAAGTTATACAATGGGAATGCGAAGGGCGGGTCTGATATTGTAGGTATCTGGTACACACCGGTGGTTCCTAACTAGCGTATCTCTAACGCTATCACTCAGCCCTTAGCCCTAAGCTTCTAATTCCTAACTCGGTATTTCCTAAACTCGGTATTTCCAGTCATCAGAGCGAAGTATCGCTCTGATACCACTTTTTGTAACACCCCTACCGCTAATACCACCATTACCGTCTAATCTCCTCATACTTCCATACTTACGCAGCGGATACTTCCTTACACAACGGTGGGTGACACAATGTCATTAGCCACCGACGTGACTAACAAGGCCTACTACTACTTACAGCATCGGTCTGATGGACCGGAATACCCGAGTACTACACAATTACAATCCATATTCCAATTACAAACCGAGTACTACGATTCTCCATTCAATACAATACTCCATACTTACAATACAATATACCGAGTATCCTAAGTACAATACCAAAATTCAACATTTCCACATGTCTACACATACTCCTTACGAGTTATCATATTACCCATTCCTCACAATTCTACATACTACTCCAAATACAACGGGGGTGTACCACTTGGTACACTTATACTTCAAGGGCTACAAGTCTTATACAATTCTTTACTATCCACAAAATTATCCCTAGCTAACTAAGCATAGCAGCCGGTCTCTTACAACGACCATAACAGCTTCGGGTACCTGTAAAATAAAAACAGTGCCCCAAGGGGCTCAGCTTACGCTGCATATGAAATCCGCATACCCCGCGTACTAGCGAGGGTACGCCGACTACTTAGGTCGAATACATGCAGTCCATTTTACTCATACATACATACATGCTTTCATTCATAATTTTACAATACATCACAAGCATACATACATACATTTCAAAACTCAAGGAAGACATTCCGCAGTCAACCATCATACATACCTTACGGAAATATGCTTCCACAATACATACACAATGCTTTGTTAGCTTCTTTTACCCACCCGGGTTAATCGGGTGTACATTACTCTTTTACTCAAGGTCAATGACTTACACTAGCCAAGACCGTTACTCATACAATACTTTACTCACTTACTTACTTACTCAAGTCAAGTCGTTGTGACCTCCGGGAAGGGACTACAACAGTCCCACCACCGGGCTTTACTTGGCTCACTAATCCAGTCTGCTAACCCATTTAAGGGTTTGGGCCGTGGAAAAGATAAAGCCAGGATTTGGATTCAACCTCTTGTGTCTCCCCCTCCTCACGCGTGGCCGAAACTATATCGGACTTCTACTCATTCCAATTTATTCATTACTCAATTTAGAGTTAGGTGGTTAGGAATTAGTAGAAAGTCATCACATTCATACAATGATTAATACACTACACAAGTACACCACAAGGTACCCATACACTTCATTCCCATCCATCATTTCATGAATTATACAAACTAAATGTTCAAGGCAACTAACCGAACAATATAAAACAAGCACAAGTAAGTCATTAAATCCACTTCGTGCATCTATCTTTTTAGGTGATCAAATAAGCACACAAATCGGGTAACCCAGTTAGGTACAGAGCATGAGGAATCGTACCATTCAACCGTGACTTGGAATCACCGACTCCCTTCGGTGTTTGACTATTCGAGTCCTATCACATACATAAGAGTTGGGTGGTTAATTATCTATAATTAACCTTACTCATTACTTTTCCTAATGTTTGCCGGTTTATACTTACTCATTGTTATCAGATCCTTTTTCATAGGTTACTTACTTACAATTATTTTCTAAGCTTGTTCTAGCCTTAATGAACATTAACCATCATTTCCAAGTCTTAATTACCTTATACTATCATTACCATTCAAAGCCCATCATTAGAATGCATTAAACATATGCTGGGCATTTTTTGGGGGGCCCGGGTGTGAGGGTGATTTCGGTATGAGGGGGTCCCTAAATTGTCTAACTAAGAAGTCTAGATCCTAGAAATTTTCATTCTGTGGAGGTGAAAACCCTTTTTTTGCATCCCTCAAATACCTACTAAATCGTCCGTCTTTCCCAGAAAGCATAAAGGGAATGCAAGTGTGCACTACACCGCTCTCAATGGGCCCCCACGCGACTTATGCTTCTATAAGGCGGAATTGACTAGAGTCGCCACCTATTTTGACCTATGATAACTAGGAGGAAGATCGGGTTCTAAGAACCATAATTGACTCTGAGATTATTACCTATGGATAGGACTTATCTGGTATGTCAGAGATTCTGTGTGGGTTCGCACTGGGTTACACCCCTTAGAAGTGGCAACGACCACGACTTCGGATTGGTGCCCGAGGAAACCTCGGTCTCCAATTGTCGGGATTGCATTCTTTCAAAACCTTGTTAAAGAGATTCATTTAAAAGCCAAGGATAGGATTCGGACAGGAGAGAGAAAATGGGATGAGGCGAGCTTTTCTGCCAAGCTAGCGCCAAGAAGAAGAATCGGTGAATTCAAATGAGTATAGAATGAAAGATTAGGAGTCTGATTTTGAGAGTTGAAGAAGTCGAGGGTTTGTGGGAGTCAAAGGGGATTTGAAAGTTTTGAGAGGTATGGAGAACACCTTAGAGTGGAAAAGGGTTTTTTGATTGGAATGGGGTCGCACCCTAGATGGCTGCCTACGTACTCAACACCCTGTTGAGATCAGACCTTACGTAGTTCACGATTTTTTGGAGATTTGGGAGGTTTTGATGTTTGTGGAGCTTGAAGATACTTGAGGTGTTCGAGATTTAGAAAGGTTCGAAGTTTCGAAAAGTTCGGGTTTGGATGCTAGTCTGTGAGACGCTCGGGTCTGTGAGACGTTTGGTGAAAAGAGATATCGAAGTCTATGAGGCGCTCGGGCCTGTGAGACGTTTGAATCTTAAAATGGTGGAGAGATTGAAGTGTTCGAGTCTGTGAGGCGCTTGGGCCTATGAGACTTTGGAAGCTTGAGAGAAGCTAGAATTTGCAAGATGATTTGAGTTTAAGGTGAATTGGAGTTTGAATGATGACTGGAGTATGTGAGACAATTGGAATTTGGGAGAGATCCTGGGTTTTTTTGGTTCGAGGTTCGAAAAGAGTTGAGGTTTTGGGATATTTCGGGATTTGAAATGAGATGATGATGGGTTGAGTTGTTTGGAGGAATGATTGTCAAACGCTTCTCTCTTAAAGTTTAAAACCGAAAGGTCATTTTTGTTGTAAAAGGGCGGATAATCCCGAGGGATTACCCTATGTACCCCCTCGAACGACACTTAATTAATGGTAAGTGCCGAGGCTCGCAAGATGGGGCAATGAATTTATGTCGAAAAATAGGATTCAGAGAGAAACACCATGAATGAGGTATTCTCGGTCGATCCCTAATAACGTCTCTAACTCCCGGTTTTAAAACATTAAAACCGAAAACATTAAAAACGAGCGGAAGGGAGTTAGACGATTCTAAAATCCCGGCTGCAACTAGGAAGGTCGTTACTTCCCTAGCACCCCGCCTTGTAAAAATCTAGGCTGCAATTAGGGGAGGTTTGTCACCCTAATGCCCCGCCTAAAGAGATCCAGACTGCGACAAGGGAGGCTATGACCCCAGTGCCCCGCCTCGGATTTTATTTTGGGAAGGAAGACAAGTGATGTTTCAACCATGGAGGAAATATTTTGAAGGGGTTAGACATCACTTACCCCCCCCCCCCCCCAAAGCAGTTTATTTGAATTAAAAGCTGAGTTGGAAAACTTTTGAAGTTGTTCGGAATTCTCTGTAAGAAACACTGATTTTGAGAATATTTTTAGGAGAAAACTTTCTGTATATGTGAGAAGAACTTTCTGCGTTTGAGAAGAGTTTTCTGTGATGTGAGAAGAGTTTTTCCTTTAAAATTCCACAAAATTTTTCTTTTGAAAACTTGATGAAGTTTGAATAAAATGATTGTTGAAATCTGAGGAAAGAGATTTTTGAGTTTGAAATTTGACCAGGATTAACAAGTTGAGTTTGAATTGGATGAATTGAATTCGAGTTGAATAGAATTGGACTGAATTGAAATGAGTTGGGTTTGAATTGGGTTGATTTGAATTCGGGTTGGGGTTGAAAAACAAATCGGGTCAAAGTTAGACCGGGTCAAAGTTGGATTAGGTCAAAGTTGAGATTGGTCAAAGTCAAAGTTCAGATTGGTCAAAGTTGGACCAAGTCAAAGTTGGGTCAAGGTCAAAGTTGGACCAGGTCAAAAATTGGGTAAGGTCAAAGTGGGGTCAATCAAAGTTGGACCGAGTCAGTCAAAGGTCAGGTTGGTCAAAGATAGACCAAGTCAAAGTTTGGATTGGTCAAAGTTGGACTGAATGGGCTTGATGGGCCAAATGGGCTTAGTGGGCCGAATGGGCTTGATGGCCTTGTTTGGGCTTAGTGGGCCGAATGGGCTTGATGGCCTTGTTTGGGCTTAGTGGGCCGAATGGGCTTGATGGCCTTGTTTGGGCTTTGGCCTCGAAATGGGCTGGGGCCTTGAAATGGGATTTATGAACTGTGGGTTGAAGTGGGTTTTGAATTGGGCCTCAGAGTGGCCTTTTGATTTGGGCTGAAGTGGGATGTGAATTGGGCCTTGGAATTAAATTGGGCCCATTCTGGGCTTTGTTGGAAATTGGGTTGAAATTTGGACCTTATTTAAGAGTGGGCCGAGAGAAAAGGGCCTTGCTGGAAGTTGGGCCAAAATTGGGCCTTGTTTGGATTTGGCTGAAGTGGCCCCTTTTTTATGTGGGCTTTATTTGTGATTGGGCTGAAAAAATGTTGTTGGGCTGATTTGTGAGATATTAACAAGTGAGAGGAATTGATTTATTGGTTTGTTTATTAACTCTTGATTAGGGGTGTGTTGAAGGCAAAGGAGGATTCCACCCACATAAAACGAATGAGAGATCCGCTATGCATGGGGTGGTTTCGCATCCTAAGCCCTCCTAAAATAGCCTTAAGGGCTTGTTTTTTGAAGTTTTTGTTCTTATATACATATAAGGGTGGTTTGAGTGTTTTCTGAAGTTATAGGAGATTATTGCCCCACGAAACGAATGAGAGACCCGTTAGGTGTGGAGCGATAATACATCCAAAACTTTTCAGTCAGTTTAATGGTCCTAGAGGGTATACTAGGCTTAAAAATAATCAGAAGTACAAAAGGAAATAAATCGAAAATTACAAAAAAACTAAATGTAAACCATATACATGTACGTGCAGAAATTAATTCAGAAAGCAAACACACATGATGGACATATCAAAATTGAAAATAGCTGCTATGCGAACTTTGACAAACTCGGTTCTGTTTTAATCATCATGAAAACTCTAAACTAACAGATTTAGTTCAATTCAGATCTAATGTTAAATGAAAAGAGTAGTGCCATTGATAGTCTAAAAAATGGAACATAACACAACAGTAATCACACGGAACAGTATTTACATACATACACTATGCTATCTTGCAATAAAACCCCGATTCATGGGACATGGGTCAAATTCAGTGGCGGCAAAAAAAAAAAAAAAAACTGAACTAATTGGTAAGCAGTACTCCTGAACACCAGAAAGAAAAACCAACCCTTGTGTCACTTGCTCATTGTTACTTTGGTCAAGCTCAAGGTGACTCCAAGCAGCTCACCGCACAAGCCTCAGCCCAAGCCAGATCATGTATTTACCTCAGTAAAAAAAAGCATTGTAAGGGGTCAGCTTTGTTGATCAATTAGGTGAGCCAGAAGTCGGTTTGTAAGTGTGAAGAACGACGAAACAAAAACACACCTACTGTAGCTTAATCCTGAAGAGTGCCGGGCATATAACATGGCAGAGATCAAATCCGGAAAGGTGGAGAATAGTGCAGATTTCTCATGACGCTTTAGGGGAAAAACCAGACACGGTAATAGCCAAATCCATACCAAGTCAGAAAAGAATGAGAGACAATTAACTTTGTTCTTTTCTTTGGGACCACATAAAAAAATCCACATCCTACCAATATCAACTTCGTTCACAACAACAACAGGAAAGCGTGGATTGCCTGAATTAGCAACACCAACATAACAGCAGAGGAAACAAATTATTGGACAAGATATGCCATTAGACAGTAATCCAACTGCAGCACCTTAATATCACAGAAATACATCTCACACAGCAAATTAATCGAGGCATAAAATCATTTAGGTTGAGACATATACCAAGAGGAGGACGAGAGTTTTCCTGCAAAAGGACTAAAAAAAATGCAAAACAAACAATCTGTTTCAATCACTACGATAATCATAATGTTAATTCGCATGGAGGATTAGATTAAAAAAAGAAGCTAATACAATAACGTGCTAATACTGCTTGTGTAGAAACGATTTCTCAGCAGCGTATGACATGTACCAGAGTCGTTGGACTCTTTCTCAGCAGAAACGATTTGGATTCGTTTTGAACCAAGCCAATGGCTAACACCGCAAGTCCACATCAAACGTTGCGGGGGCTTCAACCCTCAGGTAAATCGAACACATACAAACCCGGAACATTACCCACACAAATAAGTCGAACCTCAGAAAAGTAAGACATTACAGAATATTAAACAGGTAAGCAGGGGCAAAGAAGCTTAGCCTGGTGCAATCAAAGCATACCATATCTCCGAGGGCTTTATGCAGACGTGGTTAGTACCAAGATGGAACAAGGAAGAAGGAAACCTAAGGGTTCTATCTGTTTCTTCTTTTCATTAGTAGAACAGAAATCAGACAACAAATTAATTACTAAAGGTTGCAAGGGTATAATGCCAGGATTAGTCAAACATCTGACAAAACCATAAAATGAAGCTCGCGGGGCAGGAGAAACCAGATATTTCCTGCAAGAGGTGAAGCACGCAGAGCCAAACGAACAAATGAGTTAGATTGCCAAAAAATAATTAGATAAACAAGGCAGGAATGAACGGTAGTTGCAAATCGACTCCATAAGGACAGGGAACCATATACGTGGGCAAGACGTCGGGTCCAAAAATACATAACAGCTTCTAATACCAGTGAAATCGAACCAAAGTAAACATAGAAGAAAGAAACCCAGGCTTGAGTCTTTTCTCGTTAAAAAATAGAGAGAAGAACGGGAAGAATCCCCAAACAAAATACCGAAATAAAGATATAGTGCAGGAAGGAGAATAAGATGAAGAAAACTTCCTGAAATAATCAAACCGGTTTGTCCAAGGCTTGATTCGAAGTAGTACTGCCCAGATGTTGATTTGAAATCAAAACGGGGCTAATGCAGGATCGCTCTGCTGCTCCTATTCTCTGCATATGGACGTGGGTTTTGGTCTCGCTGAGCTTTAGTTTTCAGACGGGATGAAGAGCCGTTTGAGAGCGAGGAGAATGAGGGGATTTCCTCAGGTTATAGAAGACGCTGGGTGTAGAGAACGAAATCAAAGAACCAGATGAATGGAAGAGATTTGAGAGTACAAATGAGGTCTAATTTAACTGATGAATAGTTAGTGTTTTCGGAGGAATGCAGGGAGGAAGAAGGTGGTGGTGTTTCCATGGTGGTTCAGGGCGGAAGGAGAAAGAAATGACGTGGAAGAGAATGAAGCCTCTGGCGTTTGGAGTTTCTTCAGTTCAGATTAAGGAGAAGAGCAATAGAACGTGGGAGGGAAATTCAACCGAAGAATGAGAATGGTGTCCGCTGGCTTCTTTTGGAAGAAGGAGTAAGATGATTGAAGCGGAAGGAGGAGAATGATCGAGGACCGAAGAAGATGGGAGTTGTCCGGAAGAAGAAAACAAACCCGAGGCGGCTACAGTCACGACGAAGAGAATGAGCAAAAGCGGTACTGTAGGGTTTTGGGATCTATGTTCTTTTTTATCAAAGAGAAAGTGGGCTTAGGGTTTATTTTGGATGTGGGTGAGATCGGTGTGGAGTGGGACTTGAAGTTGGATAGGATGGACTTGGGTTTTGGGCTGCTGGGTTTGATTGAAGACTGGGCTAAGACCAGGCTTGGTCCGTCAAAAAGAAAAAGGATTATTACAATAGAACTTTATACAAAACTAAGAGAAATAAAACAAAGCTATTACTCGACATGAGAAAAGTCATTAGAAACACAAATGTTTAAAAAACGTATATGTGGAATTAAACTAAAAATGTTTAGTCAATAAAATGAAATGTTTTCTTTTTAAAATAGGAAAAATGACAAAATAATATAAGTAAAATAAAGTAAACGAAATGCCCACGGCTAAGGAAATAAGACTGAAAATAACTAAATAAAAAAAGGGTAAGTCTAAAACAAATGATTGTTTGAAAATTCTAGAAAATTGGATTTTTCTAAAATGCTTGAAAATTTGTTTAAAATATGTGTCGTAAAACGATGATCTCATTTTGGCACGCACGTTGATATGTTTTGAAAAAAAAGAAAGGCGACGACCCCTCTTATTGCATTAATGATTTCAGAACTTGCTTTATGGGGTGAGAATTTTTGTGTCTACAGATGGCTCCCCTTGATTCAACTCTGCAAGCCCTTGCAGAATTGGATCAAGGTTGACGGGATGCCAAAAATTCTCACTGCGGTTTATGATTTGCTCTTATGGGTACGGGTGCACGGGGACTTATGACGGGCCCCAGATTGCGGTGATTGATGGTATGAGGACTAATGACGGGCCTCAACTAGAACTCGGTGTCTAGCTCTAGGACTTATGACGGGCCTAGAATACAATCAATCAGCCTATGCATGAGGACTAATGACGGGCCTCAACTAGAACTCGATGTCCAGCTCTAGGACTTATGACGGGCCTAGAATGCATCTTCGAAATGTATGAGGACTAATGACGGGCCTCAACTAGATCTCGGTGTCTAGCTCTAGGACTAATGACGGGCCTAGAATACAATCGGTATATTGGTTATGCATGAGGACTAATGACGGGCCTCAACTAGAACTCGGTGTCTAGCTCTAGGACTTATGACGGGCCTAGAATGCATCTTCGAATTGTATGAGGACTAATGACGGGCCTCAACTAGATCTCGGTGTCTAGCTCTAGGACTAATGACGGGCCTAGAATACAATCGGTATATTGGTTATGCATGAGGACTAATGACGGGCCTCAACTAGAACTCGGTGTCTAGCTCTAGGACTTATGACGGGCCTAGAATGCATCTTCGAATTGTATGAGGACTAATGACGGGCCTCAACTAGATCTCGGTGTCTAGCTCTAGGACTAATGACGGGCCTAGAATACAATCGGTATATTGGTTATGCATGAGGACTAATGACGGGCCTCAACTAGAACTCGATGTCTAGCTCTAGGACTTATGACGGGCCTAGAATGCATCTTCGAATTGTATGAGGACTAATGACGGGCCTCAACTAGAACTCGGTGTCTAGCTCTAGGACTATGACGGGCCTAGAATACAATCGGTATATGGGTTATGCATGAGGACTAATGACGGGCCTCAACTAGATCTCGGTGTCTAGCTCTAGGACTTATGACGGGCCTAGAATGCATCTTCGAATTGTATGAGGACTAATGACGGGCCTCAACTAGAACTCGGTGTCTAGCTCTAGGACTAATGATGGGCCTAGAATACAATCGGTATATGGGTTATGCATGAGGACTAATGACGGGCCTCAACTAGATCTCGGTGTCTAGCTCTAGGACTTATGACGGGCCTAGAATGCATCAGAAAGTACGAGGACTTATGACGGGCCTATAATACTTTGATCGAGTTGTATAAACTCGTTGTTTTTGAGTGGTTGATTGAAGGTTGATTTTGATTGTGGATTGATTTGGGATTGGATGCTTTTCGGTTGCTTCTGTGAGAGATGTGATGGTCGAATGCTTTCTGTCGATGTCGCCTTTGACTTTGTCAGTGTGGGACTTGTGTTTCGGTTTTGTTTTGACAGTTTCGCCCGATGTGCACTATAGTTTTGGGATTTGGTAGGACTTTTGGCTCCAGAGTTTCAAGATGGCTCCCAGTATGGCTCTTGAGTTTTGTTTTGGTTTTGTGATTTTGTGGTCGGTTTTCAAAAGGATGGTTTTGTGAATGAGTGACTTTGGACCTTGATGGCTTTGATATGACTGGATGACTTGGTATGATCAGATGGCTCCGATGTGATTGGATGGCTCCGGTGCGGTCAGATGGCTCCGGTTTGATATGTGACTCCCTGTGAGCAACGACTCTGGGATGGTTGGTGGGTTTTGATTCGAATGGGGATTTTCGGGATCGTTAGTGGGTTTCAATTGGATTGAGATTTGCGGGATGGTTGGTGGGTTTCAATTTGTTTTGGATTTGAGTCGAATTGTGGGTTGATGCGATTGGTGGATTGTGTTGTGTTTGACGTATTTGATGTGGTAGATGTTTTTTTTGTTGTGGTTGATAACTTCTTGGTCATGGATGGATGGCTTCGATCCGATTATGATTTCAGGGTTCTCTCATGATGGCTCCGGGATAGCTCGGGGTGGCTCCGGGAAGGGCTACGAGATGGCTTCATCTAATGATGATGGGAACAAAAGGGGAACTTTCTTTTGAGATGGTCGCACCCTGGGCGGGCTGCCTACGTACTCAATTCCATATTGAGATCAGACCTGACGTAGTTCGAAACTCTTTAGGCACGGCCCTGGTGACGAAATGGCTCTAATATGGATTTGAGGCGGCTCCCGTATTGTTCCCGGACTGTTGAGATGACCCCTGTGTAGTTCCAAGGATGATTTCAATGTCAGAAGATGACTCCATATGGCTCCAGGATAGCTCGGGATGGCTCCGGGGTGGTTTTCGTATGGCTCCGGATAGCTCTTGAATGGGTTGATGTAGCTCGAGGATAGCCCAGAATGTCTTCAAGATGGTTTGATATAGCTTGATGATGGCCAATGATGGCTTTAGTTGACATCTTTTGATCGAAAGTTACGCTTCATAACTGCAACTGAAGTCGACTTTCAACGAGACTAGGTAGAATTCTTACCAGTCGGCTGTTGAAGATGAAATGATTATGGTGCATGCAAATATTAAATGCTAGACACGATGCAAAATGCATATGCAGTTTTTTTTTTTGGAGAAAAGGTACGGTCCTATCTTTATTAATATGAGGTTTACGAATATAAGACATCTTCAGTTTTGATCTTGCGTGATTGTTGAACTGGAATGCGTAAATCACTTTCCTCTCACGGAGGGATGCTGGTTGATCTCTCGTGAGCATGGTTGTGTGTGCTAGTGGTGTGATGTCGCTCTTGATGCTCGGCGCAATATTTTCCTTAGAATTTCTTTCGAGGTTCTGGACTTTCCGATCCTTACAAACTCCTCACTGCAATGGGGGAGGCTGTTTATGTCTTGGTGTTTAGAATGGAGATTCACCCGCACTCATAAACCTTGTGGTGTAAGGTCACACTCATTCGCTCATGGTCCCTTTGGTATGACGGGACATGTTGATAACAAGTACAAAACTTGTGTCATGTTTCAGATCCGATACTTTCAGTTAACTCTCATCAACTTATGAGTCGGAGGTCTTTATTGGGTTATAATGGGGCTGAAGGGTATGATGTATGTCACGTGGGACTGGAGGATTTATTTGGGAATTGTGGAGCTTTTGTGCAATAGAGGATATGTTTCGCCTTCGCCATGGGTGGAATAATTGGACTGGTTTTGATAACCTTTATTTATTTCTACGGGACATCATTGGTCCTTTGGATTTGGAATTCTCCTTCTTGCCTCTTATGGTGTACGGCTTGATCTGTCTTCTCATTTTTGTTTTTTTTATTGCATTTGGCTCATCAACTTTCTCAAGCATTCTCTGCTTTGTATTTGGCTTTCAGCTTTGAAGTTGCATTGACTTATCGATCTTCTTGAACATTTTCGGCTTTCCTTTTGGTGTTTGGCCTTGGAGTTACATTGACTCACTGATTTCTTTGAACATTTCATTGTTTTTGTGGAAGATGGTGGGGAGGGACCATGGCTCCGGCTCCTTTGAGATCCTCTATTGCAAGGGCAAGTAAGTGTATGTATATGTGGGTTGGCATGTTGCGGAGTTTCTGAAGAAAGAGTTTTTCATGAAAGGCTCAGCGTGGCTCACTAAGGGATTATGTAGAGGCCAGTTAAAGCTCTTTGGTTTTGAGGAGATTTTGTTCCTATGTGCCTCGTCATTCTCATTAGTCAATGATTGTTTTCTTACTATTCTCAGATCTTTGCATGAATCATAGTTCATATCTTGTTTATCAACACTGATCTCTCTATGTATTGTGCCTCTCCATGTGCTGAAGGAATGCACATGTCGCTCGTGGTTTTACCTCCATTGGATCTCTCTATCTGCCCTCATCACTCAAGGGATTGTCCAGTACTCTCATTTGAAATTCAAGGGAAAATACCGCTCTTCGCACACTACTCACTTGGTTTGTGGTGTCGATTTTGATTGGACCCTTGTGTTCATTGATGGGTCGAGAGTTCATTGGTTCACGCAATCTATTCAATCAATCTACCATGATTTTCCCGAAGATGTCGTTTCGATATGGGAGTATGCAAATGCGATTATCTACCATGCGATGTATTGTGGTAATATGGAATTACTATGTATAGGATGCATGGAATGCTGAAAATGATGAGTTGAGATGGTTGACTGAATGTTTTTTTTTTGTGTTTGTTTTGTTTTTGGATGCAATGCATGAGTGGTAAGGCTACACCTAGTCTCGCTTGAGTCAAATCTAGCTCATGGTTCATGAAGCTCGTCCCACTACTGTTGGCCTTGCAGACGGTCTAGCTGTTGGGGTCATTGTCGGAGTGGTAATTCTCAAATGAGGTCGGGTTGGTGATTGGCCGCTGGATTTTGGGACTTTTAGGGAGTGACAGCTCCCGCATGATGACCCGCTGATATGACATGGGCTGTTTCATTTCATTCTGGTCATTGGTGCCCATGGAAGTTATGAAATTGGAAAGGCTGGAACCCCTTTGTGTTTTCTGTTATCCCTCTGATGATCAGGCTTCTTCTTTTTTTTTTTTGATATTGAGATATTGGCATGAAAGCTGGTGTGTGGTGAGGTGAGGACGGACCACATGATTATGCATTGTTTTTTATGTGGATGGACCTTATGCATGATTGGTGAACTCTAATTGATTGGAAATGTATGCGACTCTTTGTAATGAATGTAATGCATGTGGTTTTGCCTCGTGCTCGGTTGCATTTGATGATGTTGTTTATTTAGGGGATGCCTCCTATAGATACCGCGAATTTTCACCTCATAAAGCAAAGTTGATGAATGACATATAAACGTGAGGGGTCGTTCATTATTTGTTCTTTTCATTGTACGTGCATGCCAAAAGAAACCAAGTTTTAGAAAACAATTTTGAAAATGCGTGTTTTCAAAGTGGTGGATTTTCTCAATGTGAATTTTGACGCTCGGTCATTCTCAAATAAAATAGGGAGTGGGGAACCCTATACACATTGATCTAAATAAATTCAGAGGGAATGTGTAAACCTATACATGTAATCTATTCAGAAATGGACAAGAGAGAAAAGAATGCTAGGGGAAAACCTATACATCATCAATTCTAAAAAGTCATTAAAAGGGGAATTTTGAGCTAAACTTCTTCTGAACTCTTCTGGTCCATCTTCATGCTTCTGGTTGATTGCTCGTCGTTTGCTCGCTCGTCTTTGGGCTCTTGGTCGGCTTCTCGCTTGTCTTCGGGCCCTTGACCGGCTGCTCGCTCGTCTTCGGGCGCTTGACCGGCTGCTTGCTTGTCTTCGGGCGCTTGACCGGCTGCTCGTTCGTCTTCGGGCGCTTGACCGGCTACTCGCTCATTTTCGGGCGTTTGACCGGCAGCTCGATCATTTTCAGGCTCTTGCAGCAGTACCGTGATCAAACATAATGGTCGGTGTTCTTCTGATTTTCAACAGTTTGAACACGAATAGTCGTTGCTGATCTTCATGCCGCTTGACTCGGGTTGGTACACCTCTGGTTTTGTATTTGAATTGCTGGTGTTGGTCTTCATGCCGCTCGGCTAGCTCCACGGGCTGGTGCACCTCTGGCCTTCAGCTCGATCCGCGTAGTCGATCTTCATGCTGCTTCACTTGCTCCGACTAGAGGAATGAGGGATGTTTTTGAGAAATGAAAGATGAATGATCGAACACAAAATTTTATGTGAAAATCCACCACTTTTGTGAAAACACGAAATGACTAGTACGCTCCACGGTAATGACCGCTGCTCTTGAAGGTGGGCAGAACTTCAAAAATAGCGGGTCACGACATGGGGACTAAATCATTTATTTTGAAATACATTTGTGAAAATCCACTTTGAAAACTGTTTTCGAAACCATTAAGAAATAATGTTGGTGAAGAATGTTGTTTGAAATTCGTTTGTAGAAAGTAGGTTTTTCGAAATCTATTTCTGAAAAATCGTTTTGGAAATAACAAGGTTTTAAAGGATGAAGTGACGGGTTTTAAAACCCCAAATGTTTGGGAGCAAAACTAAGGTGAGACTCTAAATTGAACGAGCTTGTAAAACCTCTTTAAAAGATATGTGAAAGAGAATTCCGAACGTTTTTTTAAAACAGACTGGCTTGAAAAAGTGGTTTACACACATGTATAGCAAATAGTAAATCGTGGCTATATTTGATGTGGAGCTGTAAGTTTTAGTGTTGGGATAATCACTTTCCAGGTCAATTATGATTCCGTCTCACCGGGGGAACCGTCGTCCCTTCACTATCATCTCTCGGGGTTTTTCTCTGCTATGCCTTTGTGGGGCATGTCATCAAGAAAGTCCGGAGTGCTTAAGTTCGAAAGGTCAGGACACCCGAGATGATAAGGAAACATACGCCACGGCCAGTGATGATCCGACAACACCCCACTTTTCGGAAAACTCGGGGAAGTATTGTATGGGAACGGGTCTCTCGTCACCTGCACGGTCAAGTGTGTCTAAAGTCCAAATTATTCACTGACTACGTTGTGCCATGTGTGGGTATCCGGTAAATACGGGATCCTCTATGGACGTATAGCGTGACATTGGGCTTTAGAGACACTCGTGGTGCAGGTGAACAATGGAGAACTGAGCCCATACAATCTTCAGGGTAAGGCAGAAGGACGGTCAGACAGGCGGCATACAAGGGGGTGACTTCCATAAACCCGTCTTAGACACCGGATCAGGTAGCTGGACACTGAAGGCTCAGAGTTCACTATATGCTGGCTTTGACTCGGATAATGGAGGATATTTTTGGATCATGAGCCCGAGGTGTTAATCGGAGATCGTACCGCCTCGTGGGTTTGTTCACTGAGAGAGTGACCCTAGCTCATGGGGAATCAACCGTGGACCGGTCGGGATCCCGTGACATCGTGGGTAAATCGGGTGACACAGAGGAATGCATGTCCTAAGCTACCCACCCATGCACCCCACAATCGCAATATAAATATGAAAGCAGTAAATAAACCAAATAAAGTTAGCACCACCCTATGTACTAAGTGTTTTATCTTGAGATTAGTGATTCCAAATTGGTTATTTATTAACCTAAAGGGAAGTTAGCTTCATTCACATCTAAGTGTCTCTTTCTAATCGTGAGATAATTATTAACCCAATTGTTGTCATGTTTGTCGAGGATCTAACAAATCCTATCTGTCCTCATCAGATACACACTCAAAGTGTGGAGTAGAATAATCCTAGAGGCTTGAAAAGAATCTCTTGAAGGTTTTGAAAGAAGTGGGGAAGTCCCGACAATTTTGAATGGAGTTCAGTCTTCCTTGAGTTTGAGAAAAACTTACTCAAGTTTTCCCCAGCAGAGTCGCCATTCTGTGGAGGGTGATTTTCGGTATGAGGGGGGTCTATCTAAATATGGTCTAACTAAGAAGTCTAGATCCTAGAAATTTGTCATTCTGTGGAGGGTGAAACCCGTTATTCTGGCATCCCTCAAATACCTACTAAATCGTCCGTCTTTCCCAGAAAGCATAAAGGGGAATGCAAGTGTGCACTACACCCGCTCTCAATGGGCCCCACGCGGACTTATGCTTCTATAAGGCGGAATTGACTAGAGTCGCCACCTAGTTTGACCTATGATAACTAGGAAGGAAGATCGGGTTCTAAGAACCATAATTGACTCTGAGATTATTACCTATGGATAGGACTTATCTGGTAATGTCAGAGATTCTGTGTGGGTTCGCACTGGGTTACACCCTTAGAAGTGGCAACGACCACGACTTCGGATTGGTGCCCGAGGAAACCTCGGTCTCCAATTGTCGGGATTGCATTCTTTCAAAACCTTGTTAAAGAGATTCATTTAAAAGCCAAGGATAGGATTCGGACAGGAGGAGAGAAAATGGATGAGGCGAGCTTTTCTGCCAAGCTAGCGCCAAGAAGAAGAATCGGTGAATTCAAATGAGTATAGAATGAAAGATTAGGAGTCTGATTTTGAGAGTTGAAGAAGTCGAGGGTTTGTGGGAGTCAAAGGGGATTTGAAAGTTTTGAGAGGTATGGAGAACACCTTAGAGTGGGAAAAGGGTTTTTTGATTGGAATGGGGTCGCACCCTAGATGGGCTGCCTACGTACTCAACACCCTGTTGAGATCAGACCTTACGTAGTTCACGATTTTTTGGAGATTTGGGAGTTTTGATGTTTGTGGAGCTTGAAGATACTTGAGGTGTTCGAGATTTAGAAAGGTTCGAAGTTTCGAAAAGTTTCGGGTTTGGATGCTAGTCTGTGAGACGCTCGGGTCTGTGAGACGTTTGGTGAAAAGAGATATCGAAGTCTATGAGGCGCTCGGGCCTGTGAGACGTTTGAATCTTAAAATGGTGGAGAGATTGAAGTGTTCGAGTCTGTGAGGCGCTTGGGCCTATGAGACTTTGGAAGCTTGAGAGAAGCTAGAATTTGCAAGATGATTTGAGTTTAAGGTGAATTGGAGTTTGAATGATGACTGGAGTATGTGAGACAATGGAATTTGGGAGAGATCCTGGGTTTTTTGGGTTCGAGGTTCGAAAAGAGTTGAGGTTTTGGGATTTTTCGGGATTTGAAATGAGATGATGATGGGTTGAGTTGTTTGGAGGAATGATTGTCAAAATCGTCTCTCTTAAAGTTTAAAACCGAAAGGTCATTTTTGTTGTAAAAGGCGGATAATCCCGAGGGATTACCCTATGTACCCCCTCGAACACGACACTTAATTAATGGTAAGTGCCGAGGCTCGCAAGATGGGGCAATGAATTTATGTCGAAAAATAGGATTCAGAGAGAAACACCATGAATGAGGTATTCTCGGTCGATCCCTAATAACGTCTCTAACTCCCGGGTTTTAAACATTAAAAACCGAAAACATTAAAAACGAGCGGAAGGGAGTTAGACGATTCTAAAATCCCGGCTGCAACTAGGAAGGTCGTTACTTCCCTAGCACCCCGCCTTGTTAAAATCTAGGCTGCAATTAGGGGAGGTTTGTCACCCTAATGCCCCGCCTAAAGAGATCCAGACTGCGACAAGGGAGGCTATGACCCCAGTGCCCCGCCTCGGATTTTTATTTTGGGAAGGAAGACAAGTGATGTTTCAACCATGGAGGAAATATTTTGAAGGGGTTAGACATCACTTACCCCCCCCCCCAAAGCAGTTTATTTGAATTAAAAGCTGAGTTGGAAAACTTTTGAAGTTGTTCGGAATTCTCTGTAAAGAAACACTGATTTTGAGAAATATTTTTAGGAGAAAACTTTCTGTATATGTGAGAAGAACTTTCTGCGTTTGAGAAGAGTTTTCTGTGATGTGAGAAGAGTTTTTCTTTAAAATTCCACAAAATGGTTTCTTTTGAAAACTTGATGAAGTTTGAATAAAATGATTGTTGAAATCTGAGGAAAGAGATTTTTGAGTTTGAAATTTGACCAGGATTTACAAGTTGAGTTTGAATTGGATGAATTGAATTCGAGTTGAATAGAATTGGACTGAATTGAAATGAGTTGGGTTTGAATTGGGTTGATTTGAATTCGGGTTGGGGTTGAAAAACAAATCGGGTCAAAGTTAGACCGGGTCAAAGTTGGATTAGGTCAAAGTTGAGATTGGTCAAAGTCAAAGTTCAGATTGGTCAAAGTTGGACCAAGTCAAAGTTGGGTCAAGGTCAAAGTTGGACCAGGTCAAAAATTGGGTTAAGGTCAAAGTGGGGTCAATCAAAGTTGGACCGAGTCAAGTCAAAGGTCAGGTTGGTCAAAGATAGACCAAGTCAAAGTTTGGATTGGTCAAAGTTGGACTGAATGGGCTTGATGGGCCAAATGGGCTTAGTGGGCCGAATGGGCTTGATGGCCTTGTTTGGGCTTAGTGGGCCGAATGGGCTTGATGGCCTTGTTTGGGCTTAGTGGGCCGAATGGGCTTGATGGCCTTGTTTGGGCTTTGGCCTCGAAATGGGCTGGGGCCTTGAAATGGGATTTATGAACTGTGGGTTGAAGTGGGTTTGAATTGGGCCTCAGAGTGGCCTTTTGATTTGGGCTGAAGTGGGATGTGAATTGGGCCTTGGAATTAAATTGGGCCCATTCTGGGCTTTGTTGGAAATTGGGTTGAAATTTGGACCTTATTTAGAGTTGGGCCGAGAGAAAAGGGCCTTGCTGGAAGTTGGGCCAAAATTGGGCCTTGTTTGGATTTGGCTGAAGTGGCCCCTTTTTTATGTGGCTTTATTTGTGATTGGGCTGAAAAATGTTGTTGGGCTGATTTGTGAGATATTAACAAGTGAGAGGAATTGATTTATTGGTTTGTTTATTAACTCTTGATTAGGGGTGGTTGAAGGCAAAGGAGGATTCCACCCACATAAAACGAATGAGAGATCCGCTAGGCATGGGGTGGTTTCGCATCCTAAGCCCTCCTAAAATAGCCTTAAGGGCTTTTTTTTTGAAGTTTTTGTCTTATATACATATAAGGGTGGTTTGAGTGTTTTCTGAAGTTATAGGAGATTATTGCCCCACGAAACGAATGAGAGACCCGTTAGGTGTGGAGCGATAATACATCCAAAACTTTTCAGTCAGTTTAATGGTCCTAGAGGGTAATACTAGGCTTAAAAATAATCAGAAGTACAAAAGGAAATAAATCGAAAATTACAAAAAAACTAAATGTAAACCATATACATGTACGGTGCAGAAATTAATTCAGAAAGCAACACACATGATGGACATATCAAAATTGAAAATAGCTGCTATGCGAACTTTGACAAACTCGGTTCTGTTTTTATCATCATGAAAACTCTAAACTAAACAGATTTAGTTCAATTAATCAGATCTAATGTTAAATGAAAAGAGTAGTGCCATTGATAGTCTAAAAAATGGAACATAACACAACAGTAATCACACGGAACAGTATTTACATACAAACTATGCTATCTTGCAATAAAACCCCGATTCATGGGACATGGGTCAAATTCAGTGGCGGCAAAAAAAAAAAAAAAAAAAAATCTGAACTAATTGGTAAGCAGTACTCCTGAACACCAGAAAGAAAAACCAACCCTTGTCTCAAGAAAATTGTTACTTTGGTCAAGCTCAAGGTGACTCCAAGCAGCTCACCGCACAAGCCTCAGCCCAAGCCAGATCATGTATTTACCTCAGTAAAAAAAAGCATTGTAAAGGGGTCAGCTTTGTTGATCAATTAGGTGAGCCAGAAGTCGGTTTTGTAAGAATGACCGACGAACAAAAAACAAACCAACTGTAGCTTAATCCTGAAGAGTGCACGGGCATATAACATGGCAGAGATCAAATCCGGAAAGGTGGAGAATAGTGCAGATTTCTCATGACGCTTTAGGGGAAAACCAGACACGATAATAGCCAAAATCCATACCAAGTCAGAAAAGAAATGAGAGACAATTAACTTTGTTCTTTTCTTTGGGACCACATAAAAATCCACATCCTACCAATATCAACTTCGTTCACAACAACAACAGGAAAGCGTGGATTGCCTGAATTAGCAACACCAACATAACAGCAGAGGAAACAAATTATTGGACAAGATATGCCATTAGACAGTAATCCAACTGCAGCACCTTAATATCACCAGAAATACATCTCAAACACAGCAAATTAATCGAGGCATAAAATCATTTAGGTTGAGACATATACCAAGAGGAGGACGAGAGTTTCCTGCAAAAGGACTAAAAAAATGCAAAACAAACAATCTGTTTCAATCACTACGATAATCATAATGTTAATTCGCATGGAGGATTAGATTAAAAAAAGAAGCTAATACAATAACGTGCTAATACTGCTTGTGTAGAAACGATTTCTCAGCAGCGTATGACATGTACCAGAGTCGTTGGACTCTTTCTCAGCAGAAACGATTTGGATTCGTTTTGAACCAAGCCAATGGCTAACACCGCAAGTCCACATCAAACGTTGCGGGGGCTTCAACCCTCAGGTAATCGAACACATACAAACCCGGAACATTACCCACACAAATAAGTCGAACCTCAGAAAAGTAAGACATTACAGAATATTAAACAGGTAAGCAGGGGCAAAGAAGCTTAGCCTGGTGCAATCAAAGCATACCATATCTCCGAGGGCTTTATGCAGACGTGGTTAGTACCAAGATGGAACAAGGAAGAAGGAAACCTAAGGGTCTATCTGTTTCTTCTTTTCATTAGTAGAACAGAAATCAGACAACAAATTAATTACTAAAGGTTGCAAGGGTATAATGCCAGGATTAGTCAAACATCTGACAAAACCATAAAATGAAGCTCGCGGGGCAGGAGAAACCAGATATTTCCTGCAAGAGGTGAAGCACGCAGAGCCAAACGAACAAATGAGTTAGATTGCCAAAAAATAATTAGATAAACAAGGCAGGAATGAACGGTAGTTGCAAATCGACTCCATAAGGACAGGGAACCATATACGTGGGCAAGACGTCGGGTCCAAAAAATACATAACAGCTTCTAATACCAGTGAAATCGAACCAAAGTAAACATAGAAGAAAGAAACCCAGGCTTGAGTCTTTTCTCGTTAAAAAAATAGAGAGAAGAACGGGAAGAATCCCCAAACAAAATACCGAAATAAAGATATAGTGCAGGAAGGAGAATAAGATGAAGAAAACTTCCTGAAATAATCAAAACCGGTTTGTCCAAGGCTTGATTCGAAGTAGTACTGCCCAGATGTTGATTTGAAATCAAAACGGGGCTAATGCAGGATCGCTCTGCTGCTCCTATTCTCTGCATATGGACGTGGGTTTTGGTCTCGCTGAGCTTTAGTTTTCAGACGGGATGAAGAGCCGTTTGAGAGCGAGGAGAATGAGGGGATTTCCTCAGGTTATAGAAGACGCTGGGTGTAGAGAACGAAATCAAAAGAACCAGATGAATGGAAGAGAATTTGAGAGTACAAATGAGGTCTAATTTGACTGATGAATAGTTAGTGTTTTCGGAGGAATGCAGGGAGGAAGAAGTGGTGGTGGTTTCCATGGTGGTTCAGGCGGAAAAGGAGAAAGAAATGACGTGGAAGAGAATGAAGCCTCTGGCGTTTGGAGTTTCTTCAGTTCAGATTAAGGAGAAGAGCAATAGAACGTGGGAGGGGAAATTCAACCGAAGAATGAGAATGGTGTCCGCTGGCTTCTTTTGGAAGAAGGAGTAAGATGATTGAAGCGGAAGGAAGGAGAATGATCGAGGACCGAAGAAGATGGGAGTTGTCCGGAAGAAGAAAACAAACCCGAGGCGGCTACAGTCACGACGAAGAGAATGAGCAAAAGCGGTACTGTAGGGTTTTGGGATCTATGTTCTTTTTTTCAAAGAGAAAGTGGGCTTAGGGTTTATTTTGGATGTGGGTGAGATCGGTGTGGAGTGGGACTTGAAGTTGGATAGGATGGACTTGGGTTTTGGGCTGCTGGGGTTTGATTGAAGACTGGGCTAAGACCAGGCTTGGTCCGTCAAAAAAGAAAAAGGATTATTACAATAGAACTTTATACAACTAAGAGAAATAAAACAAAAGCTATTACTCGACATGAGAAAAGTCATTAGAAACACAAATGTTTAAAAAACGTATATGTGGAATTAAACTAAAAATGTTTAGTCAATAAAAATGAAATGTTTTCTTTTAAAATAGGAAAAATGACAAAATAATATAAGTAAAATAAAGTAAACGAAATGCCCACGGCTAAGGAAATAAGACTGAAAATAACTAAATAAAAGAAAAGGGTAAGTCTAAAACAATGATTGTTTGAAAATTTCTAGAAAATTGGATTTTTCTAAAATGCTTGAAAATTTGTTTAAAATTTTCGTAAAACGATGATCTCATTTTGGCACGCACGTTGATATGTTTTGAAAAAAAGAAAGGCGACGACCCCTCTTATTGCATTAATGATTTCAGAACTTGCTTTATGGGGTGAGAATTTTTGGTGTCTACACCGGGTTTGTGTCCGGGGTTACAAACCCGGACCATCTCTTCAGAGACGTTTCAGTCATTTTTAAGGTGGTCCGGGTTGTGTACTTGTTTTCAAACCCGGACCATCCTTCAGCGAGAGTTTCTGTCAAGTTTTTGAGGTGGTCCGGGTTTGTGTACTTGTTTGCAAACCCGGACCGTCTCTGTTGTGTACTTGTTTGCATACTTGTTTGTGTACTTGTTTGCGTACTTGTTTGCACACCAGTACAAATTCAGTCGGTTGCAAATTACAGTTTTTTAGGCTCTTTTCTCACTTCAATCCTTTGCCTGTTTCTTTACCAACATTCCCACATGAACTCTAGCATGTTTTAGCACTAAATCAACACTCTAAACTCCCTTAATTCATTCCTTAAACTCATCACCCATTTCTTAGTTTCCTTACATCATTTTCCCACTATTAATGCTCCTAAACCCTCTGTTACAGATTTTTGGTTTCTTCCTTTCTTCTCTAACCCAATGGTTCTTTCTTTGCCTTATTTCCATTATAAGCAACACAAGTCTTACCCAATACAATACTCCCTCCAAATCTTGTTCCCAAGGTGATTCACTACTCACTCAAACTCCAAAACATACCTAGTGCATCCTAGGTTATCTCTTCTCATAAACACACAAGTCTTCTAGTTTCCCATAGAAATTTTGACAGAGTTTCCCCGTTTTCTTAAGTATTTTCCAAGCATTATTTGCTTGTTCAACTCATTTCGCCTCCCTGTTTATTCACATACATAATCACACAAATCTCAAGCATTATTCCCACATTTGATTCCAGCACTTACACATTCATTCACTTAGCTCCACCATCCCTACTCATTAATACATACACTTGGCTCAAGAGCCTCTACTCATCCATATACACATTACTAACTATTCCATTTCATATTCACCATTTCTCATTTACTTGTAGTAATATACAATACTCAAACAGTATCAATACTTATACAAACACCAAAATTTGTACAAGGTAAGTTAGTTACCTTGGTGTTTTAACTTCTTGTTTTTCTTTCTTCCTTTCTCCTTCCTTCTTTCTTCTTTTCTTTCCCTTGTTCTTGGTTCACCAATTGGGCAATTCCATAGCCCATATCCAAGACACGAATGAATCTAATTTAACACTTAAAACCTAGAATTTTACTTTAGAACTTAGGAACATATATTTAGGGTTTAGGAGTGACTTTACCTTTCACTCACGATATAGTTCTTGAATAGCAAGAGAGCAATATTTCCAGCTCCAAGAAGAAGCCAAAACATCTGGACAACAAGGAACAAAAGCTCACATTTTAGGAATTCTTATAATGCAATTAGGAGCTAGAAATGAGAGATTTTCGGATTTCTTCTTACCTCAAACCAACAAGATTAAAGAGAGGCTTCCAATGGTGGTTTCAAACCTTCAATGAGGAATACCCATGGAGATGGAATGGGAGGTTTTTGATTTTTGAAACAGAGGAGAATGTTCTCCTTGACAAGAGGATTCCAACGGTACAAATTTTGTGATTTTTGGAGGAGATTCGAATGGTCAAAGATGGAGAAGAAGATGGAGTCTGTTTGGCTTTTCAAATTGCCATGGATGGAGCTCCAAGAGGAAGAAGAGAAATCAGAGAATAAGGGGAGCAGTACGTGAGAGAGTAGAGAATGGGTAGGAGAGAGAATCTCCAAAAGTAAGGTAAGTAGTACTTTTCTACTTTTTCTTATTTTATTTATTTTGTGTTTTATGGATTAGAGTGTGTGGAGAGAGAGTGGGAACCGAGACACACACAAACTCACATTCATATTTTATTTTCTTATTTCAAATGGGACACATTAGTTTGTGTCTTATTACAGTTTACCCCCACAATTTCCTGTTTTTTACAATTTTTACTAACCGGAACCCGTTTTCTGGAATTTTCTCGTTTAATTAATTTTATTGGTTCTAAACCTTCACTAATGTCTAGTTATAGACATTTGATTGACTAAAATTATTACAGGGCTATTTAATCCGCTCAAGTCGTGTTTTCCCGTTTCCTTGAAAAACACGCTTTAAGGTTCATTTGTGGTTTTAAGCCATTTTATGGATCTGTTTTCTTCAGGAATTTTTTCTACATACTATTTAGGCATAAATAAGCCTTAGGAATCCACCTAGGATCCTAGTCGAGGTCACATAACTCCTGCGGTTATGTAACACTCGTTT
This sequence comes from Limonium bicolor, assembly GCA_023374045.1. Lineage (NCBI taxonomy): Eukaryota > Viridiplantae > Streptophyta > Magnoliopsida > Caryophyllales > Plumbaginaceae > Limonium > Limonium bicolor. Next base: position 92,450,632 of record CM041777.1, on the reverse strand, counting down.
TTACATTTTTCACTTTTTAAGCGTTTTCTTCTTTTCTTTGGTTTTAATTTTCTCACCAATATTCTCTAGGCACTATTAGGCCCTTAATTACTTTATTATAATGATTTAATCACTATAACAAAGTTCGGGGTATTTCACCTAGACAGGTGCCCGAATGGATGGGCACATTCTTGAACGGAGTGCGCTTGCAACTTGCATGCTAAGCCACTCCTCTACATGTTTATCTGAATTATAAGCTCAAAAAACATATTAGATAAACAACACAGGTTTGCTATCATCAAAACTAGGGGTGTTCATGGAAAACCAGAACCACCAAACCGGATCGGAACCGTTGAAACCGAAACTGGAAACCTGGTTAACCGAAATCATTTGCCGGTTTGGTTAACCAAACCGTTTAGTTTCCCGGTTCCAGTTCCGGTTACGGTTATTGATTTTGATGAATCCGTTAACCGAAAAAACCGTTTAAGCATTTAATTTATTAATTTTTTTATTTTTTTTGAGTATAAGTATAAACTATATGGTTAATTATTAGATTTACCAAAATAAATATACAATCATATAGTTAATGGTTAGAATTATACCAAACCAATAAAATCTTATCAAAATCGGTGGTTACCGGTTTAATATCGCAACAAACCAGAAAACCGCACATTGTGTACTAATTATACGAAAAAAAACACATAAATCTACATCATTTCAGTTAACCGTTAAACCGGTAAAACCGCAACGAAACCGACGGTTAACTGCTTCTAAATGAACGGTTATGGTTATTAAATTTGACTAACCAACAATCCAGTTCACCGGTTTCTGGTTAACCGAAAAGCCGGTTAACCGGTTATGAACACCCTTAATCAAACTAAAGGATTTTGACTAACAATTTCCCCCCTTTTTGATGATGGTAATCGATACAAAATTGATTTTGGACATATGTACTTGACGTTTGGTATTTAGCTAATCCTAAATCAACATGTAATGTATATTAATCTGTTTCCATTTTCTGGAGCCTCTTGTTATATTTTTTGCTAACGTTAATGAGTTAATAACTTATATAAAAAATATAAGTAAGAAATTATAAAATAAAAATATAATAATTAATTAGTTAACTTTATTACTGTATACAACATATAAAACAAGAAACTAATAATAATTTAAAATATGGCTGAAATGTTACTGTATGTATGTAAATTAAAATAGAGATTTTATATTATATTTTTTATAAATGAAATATTAGCATTAGATAATGGTATTGGTAATCTTAAAAACAACTAATTGAATATTTATGGTAATGCGGGAATAGACTATCAACATAAATGCGACATAAATGTCACATGTAAATATGCTCTAAATGAATGGACAAAGGGAATATGCCAAAATGTGACATTTATGTCACGTTATGCTGCAAATGAACGAGGCCTTATTCTTGGATTCATCGTTGCTTGTTAACCAAGAGCTACTCTTGACAGGGTTTGTCATTGCTTGTGAACCAAGAGCTACTCTAGATAACGTTTTCTTCTAGGTGTGTGTCATGTCATCATTTGGTCCTTGTTGATTAACCCTACTCTCAATAGGGTTTTCTTCTAAATGAGTGCCACATCATCACTCAACTCCAGTAGACCTCAGGGAGATGAATGAGGAACAACTAAGCATGTTTTATCCTTATACTTATCACGTTGACCTTTGTCTAGCTATAATTAACCCTCGTCATTAGTTGGACAGAAACTGTCCAAATTATGCCCCGCCCTAACCCTGCCACACCATTGTCCTATACATCCAAGTTGCCCGTACAACGAGCCTTATATCCCTAGTTCTCAACACATAGTTGCTATATTTTGTTGATAGATAACATAAAACAACTTGAAAGCAACGTTTAGTTTTATAGAAGTGATACACTTAACGAGTGACACTAAGTTGTAAAATATTATATATTATGATTGTATAGTACATGTTGGAATATACATATATATATATATATAATATATATATATGTATAGGTTATTATTTTGTTAGTTTGTTACGTTTTCTGCTACTCTAGGTTACCGTTAGTAAGCACTAGTCAGGTTTAGTATATAAGCACTAGTTTACTACGGTAGTCAGATAGACATATACAGATACAGTTTGTAAAGTCTGAACAAGTTTCAATAATATAGAGAGAAAATACTCAAGTTACATTTTACGAAATGGTATCAGAGCAAAGTTCTCGATCCATAAATCTTCCCTCAACTCTTATCCTCTTTCTGTTACTCTAATCTTCCATGGGAGAGAAAGACAAGTAGAAACATCGGGGCAGATGGACGTGAAAAATGCCGACGCCAATGACCCCCTTTTCTTGAGCAGCAATGACCATCCCGGTTTGATCTTGGGTTACACATTCAATAATAAGCCAGGCGAGTGCTTCGGAGGCTGGAAACAGAAAATTATAGTTTCCCTCAAAGCGAAGAACAAATACGCCCTAATCGATGGAACCCTAGAAGCACCGAACAAAGATGATGCCAAGTACCGGAGTTGGGAGAGATGCAATAAATGATATAGATTGGCTAACACAATGTTTGAGCAAGGAGATTGGCGATACGATCATATACTTTAAGACCGTCGCAGAATCATGGAAATCGTTGTGCAAAAGTACGAACAAGCTAACTCCACCCAAATATACTCTCTGAAGAAGGAGATAAACAAAATCAAGCAGAATGAGGATAACGTCTTTGATTTCTACACCAAAATGCGTCGATTATGGATGAATTGGAAGCTCTTGATGAGAAACCCTCCTGCTCCTGTAGCACAAGACAAGAATATCAAAAAAAGCAAGAGGAGAAACTTATGCAGTTTCTCATGGTTGATGAGAAATACTCAAATGTGGCTGCGAATATTCTCCTGAAGGACCCCTTACCCACATTGAAGAGGCGCACCTCTTTGCTCTGTCGAAGAGAAGCGCAAACACTATCTGGAAGAACTGGAACAATGGAGCAAGATTCCATAGTTCTAAATGCAAGAAGGGAGCAGACGAAGAAACCTAATCAGACGCAAGGGTTTCGTAAATCTGGGAAGGAAGTCAACAATACGATCTTCAATGTACCAAATGTCAAAAACAAGGCTACATTAGAGAAATTTGTTTTGAACTTGTGGGTACCCTGAGTGGTGGAAGAAAAGGGTAACACCATTGCCGGAACTGCGGTCACCGATCAAAGCCCTGACAGAGCCAAGATGAGCACCATGACGTTCACTGAGAAGGAGGTGGGTCAACTCAAGGCTTTGCTTCAAAGGGGACAATCAAAACAAAGACAGCACAGAAGCGTTTTGTAGCTTTGTAGGTAAAACAAATCCTAATCTTTGTAATTTCGCAGGTAAAACAAACTGTAACACATTATGTTCTATTTGTCTGATGAGCAAAAATGACGTAGCTGACAATAGCTCCTGGATAATAGATTCAGGAGCATCAGAACATATGTGTGGAAATGAATCAATGTTTGTTACCTTGGGAAAACTGAATGAAAATAGAAGGGTAGTTATGTCTGATGGACACGTCCAATCTGTTGAGAAATATGGGAAAGTAAAATTGGGACATACTTTTCTGCTTGAGAATGTCTTGCTGGTAAAATGTTTCAATTTTAACCTAATGTCTGTTACAAAGTTGATCCAACAGATTGGAAGGTCCATCATATTTAGTGAATCTTCTTGTTTTCTGCAGGGCCCTGATGATGGGAATAATGTGATGATTGGAAGTTGCATGAATGGATTGTATATGTATTTTCACAGTCATAGTTAGACCACATTGCCTTTAATAGTTCGGATCACAAACAGCCATGGTAATCGTTTCCAGTTTTGTTTCAAGATGAAAAAAATGCCCTTTTATGGCATCTTAGACTTGGGCATGTTCCATACAATAAGTTGTATTCCTTAGGGCTGACAAAATGTGCAAAGAATGACCTCTCTTGTGATGTTTGTCAACGTGCTAGGGCTGTGAGAAAGCCCTTTGATGATTCTGTTTCTAGATCTAAAGAATGTTTTGAGCTTATCTTGCTGATATTTGGGGACCTTTTAAGGTTCCCACATATGACAATAAAAGATATTTCATTAATTTAGTAGATGATTATAGTAGAAGCACTTGGACTCATCTACTAAAAAGTAAATCAGAGGGGTTTTACATTCTTACATGCTTTGTTAAATTAGTCGAAAGACAATTCAATGTGAGGGTCAAGAAAATTAGGAGTGACAATGCTTTTGATTGGGAAACAGCAATGAAGGGATAAAATTTTTCCAAGAAAATGGTATTATTCACCAAACCACATGTGCCCACTCCTCACACACAAAATGGAGTTGTGGAGAGGAAAAACAAATACCTTCTTGAAACTGCAAGATCCCTCTACTTTCAAGCTAACCTCTCCTTAGAATATTGGGGAGAGTGCATAAGACATGCCACATACATCATAAATAAACTTCCCTCTAAAGCCATAAATGGAGAGGCACCTTATGAGAGATTATTTGGGAAGAAACTAGATTACTCTTCTTTAAAGATTTTTTGATGTTTGTGCTACAGAACTCACCTTGGGAAACCTAGAGGGAAATTTGATCCTAGGGGACAGCTTGTGTCTATTTAGGTATTGCTAACAACAAGAAAGGGCACAAGGTTCTGGATTTAGAAACTTCAGCCATTGTCAAAGTAGGGATTTGACCTTCTATGAGCAAGAGTTCCCTCTCTAGTCTGCCGTCAAAACCACTGAAAACACTACTCCTCAAGAATATTATCCTGAACAGAATGTTAGTGAAGATTATAACAGTGATCATTACGAAACCACCAACCAGAACCATGCACCCACAAGAATCAAGAATTAGAGCAGGATACCGAGAACCTTAGCAGTGATACTGGGCCACTTAGGAGATCTACAAGAGAAAGACACATGCATAGTCACCTGAATGATATTTTCTGGGAGGGGTAAAGGTCCCAGAAACTGATACTTTTACCCAGATACTGCATGACAGACTAAAACAATCAGAAAATACAGCCAACTGTATATCTGAATACCTAACTGATATTAAGCCCATCAGTACTTTAGACCTACATTCCCTTAGCCCTCAATCCTACTCCTTTGCCCTGAACACTCAAAACTTTAGGGAACCAAGGTCTTATAAGGAAGCTGTAAAAAAATCTGAGTGGATGAAGGCTATGGAGAGCGAATTGCAAGCCCTTAATGATAATAAAACATGGATCATCATGGATATTCCTAAGGGCAAGCAAATAATAGGTTGTAAATGGGTTTTTAAAGTCAAACTAAAGGCTGATGGGTCTCTATAAAGGTATAAAGCTAGGTTGGTTGTCAAAGGGTATAGTCAAACCTATGGAGAAGATTATTGGGAGACCTCTCTCTGTAGTTAAAATGACAATAGTTAGAATGTTGGTGGCTGTTGCAGTAAAATAGAATTAGATAATTCACTAGCTTGATGTTAATAATGCATTTCTTCATGGTGAACTCCATGAAGAAGTTTACATGGAGATTACATATTCCTGATGGATTGAAGGAGCTCTACAGAAATAAGGTCTGCAAACTCCATAAGTCCATTTATGGGCTGAAACAAGCAAGTAGAGAATGGTATGACAAACTGAGTAAGTTCTGCATTTTCATGGTTTTACTCAATCTAAAAATGACTATTCTCTGTTTGTTAAGTTCAATGGACAATTCAGGACTTTCTTAGGAGTGTATGTTGATGATATAATAGCCACGGAAATGATGCAACAGAAATTCAAAGGATAAAAGATTCTCTCGATGTAGAATTCAAAGTGAATGACCTATGAAGGCTACACTTCTTCCTAGGAATGGAGTTTCTTTACAGCAACAAAGGAGTCATGCTCCATCAAGGTAAGTATGCGCAAGAATTAGTAGATGAATATCTTTCCACTAACACCCCCATTGTTTCTGTCCCCTTACCAACAGGAATAAAACTGGAAAAACTGAAAGGCCAGCCACTCATTGACCCGACTGTCTACAGAAGACTGATTGGAAGAGTTAATTTCCTTGTCAACACCAGAGCGGACCTAGCATACGCAGTCCAGTACCTGAGCCAGTTTTCTGAAAGAGCAAAAGCAGATCACTACAAGGTAGCTATACATCTGCTGCAATAAATCAAAGGAACATCAGGCAAGGGATCTTCTTCAACGCTTCTGCGTACTACAAGATGACAGCATACTATGACACGGATTGGGCTAGTTGCACTCTGACAAGGAGATCAGTAAGCGGTTACATTATTCTGCTAGGGGGGGCACCAATAAGCTGGAAATCGAAGAAACGAAGAACAACAAACTGTTTCTTTGAGCACGCAGAAGCAGAATATAGGAGCATCAAACGGGTCACAACAGAGCTGACATGGTTGTCCAGACTGGCAGAAGAATTTGGAATTATGGAGATAACTCCAATTTGGGTCTACTGTGATAACAAGGCAGCGGTATTCATCGCTAAAAATCCGGTCTTTCACGAGAGAACAAACATATAGATTTGGATTGCCATCTCGTGAGAGAGAAATTCAAGAAGGGCTCATAACACTGCAGCACATACCAGGGACACAACAACTGGCTGATATGCTGACCAAGCAAATGACATCAAAAGGATACGAAGACTTTCTCCAGAAGACAAGTGCAGGCAACAAATAGTTATGCTTCTGCAAGACTTTAGGTTGTTTTTCTGTTAAACCCCTTAGTCTTGAGAGGGGCTGTTGGAATATACATATATATATGTATAGGTTATTATATTATAGCCTGTTACGTTTTCTGCTACTCTAGGTTACCGTTAGTAAGCTACTAGTCAGGTTTAGTATATAAGCACCAGTTACTACGGTAGTCAGATAGACATATACAGATACAGTTTGTAAAGTCTGAAGAAGTTTCAATAATACAGAGAGAAAATACTCAAGTTACATTTTACGAAAGTACAAAAAAGTAAAAAAAATATATAGTTCAATGAATAAACGTTAATTTGTTTTACTCCGAGATTGTAATTATGACTCTTATGACTGTTAATAAAATGTTAGATGATCATATACTAGCTAGCCAATTTTTATTTTTATGTTATTATATATCTTTCTAAAGGGAAATAATAGTATGAGTTGAAAATCATTTATTATAGTTATTATTACAAAAATGTTACTATAATTTTCGGATCCACAAGAATGCTACAATGTTAGGTTATAAATATGTAGATAATAGCTTATAATGTACCTATATAAATATGGTTTATATAGTTACTATACATGTTATTGGATTAAAAATTAAGTCTATATGATGTCAATTGTTTTATCTGCCATCAAATTAACTATCAAGACTAATTATCAGAATAAAATTGATAAAAAAAAATGTGAGAACGGTAAAGTGAAAGTAACACTAGATTCACCTTATACAACAAAACCCAATTACCCTCCTATAATTTGCTCCATAGCTTGAAATTTAGCATGTCCGATAAAGTCTTATGTTTTTAGGTAGAGCTGTCAAAATTTGACCCAACCCGAAAACATGCCCGTTTTATCCGAACCTGAAACCCGACTGAAACCCAAAAATATTTAAATATAATAAACCTGAAACCCGATTAGGTAAAACCCGAATGACCCGAACCCGAAATGACCCGAAATAATAGTAATTAAAAATTAGCCAAACTCGAATAACATGATATATATAGTGATCATAAATTGTCCCAAACCTGAAGGACCTAAATAATATGACAAAAACTTGATTCAAACTTATTATACCAAAAAAAATTCAAAATAGGCATTGTATTGACTTTTCTGTAATTTATATGTAGTATATTCTTATAGAAATTAGGTATATATTTATTTAATAATTTTGTCAAAAAAATATTAACCATGACCCGAAATAACCGAAACCCGATTCTATATGACACTATTACAACCCGAACCCGATTTGACCCGAACCCGAATGACCCAAACCCGAATGACCCGAAAGTTAAATAACCCGAACGGATATTGACCCAAAAAAATATGACGCAAAACCCGAACGGGTAACCCGTTTGACAGGTATTTTTATTTTTAGGTAAGTATTGTTTTTTCGCCATGTATTTGCATTGATCCATTTGAGTATGTTTTTAGAAAATGGGTTTAACCCTTTTTTCCTTTCAAAAGAGTTTATTTTTATATCCATCAGTTTTCAATCAATATGGACCCACTCTTCCATTAGTCCATTTTTATGCGTGTGCATTTCTGTACGCGATTTCGAAGATGGAGGTGGTGGTGGCACCTATTTTGTCTTTTTGTGGTTTATTATTTTGTGTAAAACTTTAAAATATTGTATTTTATTATATATAAGTTCAAATAACATAAATTTATATCATTGTTCATCGTAATTCGAGCTCTTCAAAATAAGATCCAACATGAGTATGTTTGATAAACTTTTTATTTTTATTTTTTGTATGTACGTATGTTTGAATCTTAAGTTTATGGAAAGTGAATCAAAGGTTGTTAAAAATTGAATCAAAGGATGTTAAAAAGTGAATCAAAGAGTTGCTTAGAAGTGAATAAGAGGTTTAAAAAAAGTAAATCTCAGAAACAGAGATTGTTTAGCTAAAGTGATTGTGATTGTTTGACTAGTGTGAATCAGAGGTTTAGAAAAGTGAATCAAAGGTTGTTAAAAATTGAATCACAAGTTGTTACAAAGTGAATCAGAGTAATAAGAAAGGCGAATCTCATAAGCATAGATTGTTTAACTAAAGTGATTAAGAGGTTTAAGAATGTGAATTAGAGGTTTTTATAAAGTGAATCATAAGTTTAAGAAAAGTGAATCAGAGGTTTAAGAAAATTGATTCTCGTAAATAGAGATGTTTAACTAAAGTGAATAAGGGGTTTAAGAAAAGTGAACAAGAGATTTAAGAAAAGTGAATCAAAGGTTTAGGGTTAGGAAGGAATTTAAGGTGTTGTGTGTGGGGGTAGTAAATCCTACCACAAACATATGCGATGGTGGATTTTAGGGTGTTTGGGGGGGGGGGGGGGTAGGGTATCATTTTGGTATTAGTCTACACTTTATATTGTCGTTACTGACTCGACAGGTTTTTTGGATTTGTGGTCCCTAAACCCTGCACTACAAACCATAAAATTGCCTTCGACGTTTTTAACTTTCCTATGATGGTTTTTAGAGTGTTTAGGGTAAGATTAATTTTGTTAATGAATAAGGTTCATTTTATTATTAAAGAAGATTCATTTTATTAATGAATAAGCTTCACTTAAAAAATACGTAATATATACTCCTTCTAAAAACATAAAGTTTTAAGTTTACCAAAACAATTCCATGATGCATCTTGTTTTGAACAGCATGGAAAATGTTGAACAATGGTATAATTTTTTTTTGCACTTATATTTTGTAAGTTATAACATTTTGAAAAAAAAATTATTTCTCTCTCCTAATAACAAAAATCATATTCAAACCCCCTCCCAATTCTTCCTGCGGCGTACAGTTTTTATTTCATTTTTTTTATTTTTGATCTTTTTCTTCTCTAAATTTTTTCTCCCTATGTTGACAAGTGGATAGTCTCCACCTTGTAATATGCCACCTTCGCCGGGTTCTTCATGTTGTTTCTGTATTTGTTCTCCTAACCAGCGCCCGAGAGGAGAAAGAAGCATGCAGTGACCTGTGGAATTGACCTTCCTTCCCGCATCAGTCAGCTTAATGTACAAAGGTTTTGCCGGATAATGGTCAAAGAGGTATCATATCACATCATATTTTATTTTTGAAATATTAATCTCAACCCTACATAAGTTTATTTACAACACAACAAAACACATAAACACAACGGGAATGGTCCTCTCAGGAACCGACCCCAAACATCACCAACACACTGGTGAGCCTAGAGATGGTTTGCCAGGTATCATAAAGCTCGTTACATAACTCGTTACCGTTTCGTTAAATGAACGGTTAACTTAACACAAGGTGCCCCGGATATATAGTGATCCAAGCACACCGAAAAAAACATACAATAGTATGCCCCTGTGGCCCGACGTGAGTCAGTAATAGCCTTGGTTAAGCTAAAGGGAAGGTTGGGAACCAAATTGGAAACAACCATAAAATACAGAGAGGATCGAACCTGATATGACAACGACCCCCATACTCACACGCGTGGCCGGAACAGACCGGACTCCTCATTCCCCCCGTTAGCACTTATTAGAAGTTCATCTTTGAACTTTATTAAACAATCCAAACATTGAGGTTAAGTCTTGTCAGACATACACAAGGGAAAAGAGAGTCATACATTCACATACAAACACCACGCACAAACAACATATCCAACTCACGCATAGCCGTGGTTAGAACGTTCCTTAGGTCGGGAAACGTTATTACCGGATACCGTTCTCTTACGTTTACCTAATAGTGGTTAACTAGCCCTTCAAGCGCATTAGAGGTTACCGGTATCGGCACGTAAACATACAATAACAATAATGACTGTAAACTCGTTTCATGATTTATATCATAACGTGGCAAAACAACAGAAAAACACATTGGCATACAAGCCGGTGTAATCCGGTAGGACACAGGTTGCAAGAAAACCATACCTGTCACCGGAGTCCACTTATCCTGTCCATTATGTTCCTCGAGCAATTCTCGAACAACTGTTAACATCACACGTGTTTTCATTAACATCGGGGTTTGCTTGATCATTAATGTCAATGCTTAATTTTCCCCGTTACTAGTTACATAACTTAACATTTTTAACTTGTTTTACTCTCACATTTAATACAACTTTTAACCCACTTAGGTGTCATTAAAACTCCCTAACATGTCCTTAACATCCTTAAACATCATTACCTACCAATCCCCATCATCACATATCATTTCATAACCTTAAACCATGTTTTTGGTCCGACCGACCACCGACCGACCCACATCTGGGTCGGTCCATTACAGAACCCTTTACTTCCTTAAATCATGCCCGTCCGACCCACGTCCGACCACCATTCTGGGTCGGTCCATGTGCGAACATTTTCCACCTTTGAAACTTGACCGACCGACCCATGTCCGACCCACCCTTTTGGGTCGGACCATTACCGAAACATTCCTAACATTTACAGAGGCTCGACCGACCCAAAAACTGGGTCGGCCCCTGGGTCGGTCGCCTTCTAAACTTACCAAAACTTTGCCAAATCTTCACCAAACTTCTCCTAAGCCTCTTAATGTGTTCTAACATCATTTGGCACTTCAAACACACCTTAAGATATTCTTAAACACTCACAAAACTATTTTTCCTAATTCCTTAAACCTTACTTATATCTCCACAAAATTCCTAACACTTACAATGTTTTCTCCTTATGATTTCTAGGTGGCATTTCACCTATAATGACCAAAATACCAAGGTGTTCCTCTACACCTTATCATCATCCTCAACTTCTTTTCTTACTAACTAAATCTCCTTTTCACATCATACCTAAACATCACTTATTCCTTGAACATCAACATTACCTAACCTTAAACAAACTCTCCAAGACTTAATACATCCTCAAAACACACATTGAATTCCTAGAACTTCCAAGATAACACCTAAATCCTTGCATCACTCTAAATCACCTTACACATGTTTTCTTCTCAAGTAAAATTTATTCACCTTAACACTTCTAGTTCACCAAACCACTTAAAACACTTAGAACTTCTCACACATTTCCCAAATTGGCCATAGCTTCTCTTGTATATACTCACATCCAAACACTTAGGTTTTACCTTATTTCACTCAAGAACACCTAAAATCCATCAAACACATTTTATACACAAACTTCACACATTAAGCACTACATCACAATATAGTGCATAACTTAAATTGCTTGGCACTTAGGCCCTTAAATAACATGGCTCTTAGGCCCTTAAATAACATAAACCATAAACACTGAATTTCCCACATAATAATGCCTTTGACCTGCAAATACATACACCAAAACATATGTTCTTTACTAGTCTCCTTGAGACATTTTACTAGGTCACTCACCATTGGCTCCTTAGGTATTTTATCAAGCAAATCAAGCTCATTTTCCTAAGGCATTTAAACTACATTGAGATAGTTTGTTTACCTCTTTTCCTCACAAACTTCTTTCTTGTTTCCTTGTAAAACCGGTGGGGTATTTGGTCCCTTTCAACTATTAAACATTATACAAACAATAGAATGAGTATTCAAGCATTATGCTTCATCTCATTGTAAAACCTAGTTACATATATTGTTTTAACACATTAAGGTAATTGTTTTACCTTGGAATTGGAAGAGAATTTGAATAAGTATCAAGAGAGGACTCCTCCTAGCCCTTGGAAGATTCAAATGAAGCTAAAACAAGCAAGATAAATACACCATTGTGAGGTGAATTTTCGGACAACATGAAAACATGGAGGAAACATGGATTTTCTTTGAGTTTCCTTACCTTGAAGCAAAGGAGAACAAGAATATGAAAAGGTGAGCTCAAGCTCCTCCCATGGTGGTTTCTCTTGGCACCGAAATGGAGGTTTTGAAGTTTGAAAGGACAAGATTGTAGAGCTTGGCTTAACTAAGAGAATGGTGGTGTTTGTTTTTGATTTGGTTAAGTGAGCTAGGTTTACATGTGGTCAAAGATGGACTTCCATGGTGTGTAGTGATATATTACCGAGAGAGAACAAGAAGAAGAGGGAAGAAGGAGTTGGAACCGTGTGAAATGGAGAAAGGAAGGGAGAAGGGAGAATGAAGATAGAACTTACTTTTGAAGATATTTAAGTCTTAAAGCAAATAGTAACTATGAGTCACATTATTACTTAACAAGTAACATACTTGGTGACTCCTCACTACAAAAACCGGCCACCATTATGCCTAGGAGGGTGTTTTGGTCTTTGTTGACCAATTTAATCACTTATAACATTATATGTTACAAACTAGCTGTTAAAAATTACTATTCACAAATACAAGGCACATAGAAGTGAAATTTTTGATTTCCCACTAATATGGCCACCCAAATGTGATACTATATAGTACACATGTTAATTAAAGAGTAATGATGGACATTTAGCCATTCAAAACTCATTTACAAGACAATTTTTCAAAAACGTGCTTTAAGACTTCTTAAAGCACATTTTGTGTTTTAACTTGTTTTCAAGCTTGGTTTTCTTTAGTAATTGATTTAATATGTTCATTAACATATTTATAAGGTATAGGTATGACCATTAGGTCTTATACAAATTTATCCCAAGCTTAGAGCACATTTTTGCTCATATTGACTTTAAGGTTATTCTTGTGTTTTGTTTGGTTTAATTGTCCACCAAAGTTTCCTAAGGACTTAATTAGCCTTATTAAATCATAATTAAATATTATTAAGTCTTGGTAGGCTCTTTGGGTCCTAACCAAGTTCACTCATAGCTTAGAGCATGTTTTTGCTCAAACTGTGTCTTAGTGCTTTATTGCATTTTACTATGGTTTAAATTGTTCACGATGTTTCTAAGGCACTTTTTAGCCTTTACATACCATAATTTGATATTTAAACCACATATCAAGGTTTGGGGTATTTCAATCTACCCCCCTTAAAAGAACTTCGTCCTCGAAGTTACACTTTCCAAACATCTCTTAGATTAGAACACAGGAATCACTTGGAAAAACTTCCATAACCAAACACACTTTACATCACAACCTCGGACTTAATGGTCCGGGCAACAATTCACATCCATACATAACATAACATATCACATGATAACCTCGGACTCTATGGTCCGGGTATCTTAACAACATTTACACATACATAACAACCCTTTGACTCACTGGTCTTGGGTAACATAACAACATTTGGACACATAGGTCTTGTAACATAACAGTCTTTAGACACATAGGTCTATGTAACACAACACATTAGACTCATAGGTCTTATAGTATACACTTTAGGAAACCAAGTCAAAACAACATTTATTACACATACCACACAACATGTCAGAGCATGTATAGCAATCAAAAATATCCTTGATATACACTGTGATCCCGCAGAACTCGGTCGCGATGGACACCTTCCGTCCCCGTGTCTTTGGGAGATCAAAACAATCACTTAAGTTTAAAATTTCCTTGTGAGGTTAAGTAAGAGAACTTTAATTATGTAAAGTATCCATCAACGTTTTATAAATACCAATTGAAAATCCTTTTGAAAAAAACACACAACTCCAAGTCCAACTTAAGCTCTTTGCTTCTTTTATTAGCGTGGTTATTTGTGACCACTTATAGGGAGTTCAAGAGTCATCCAACCCTGATGTGATCAGCATCAGTGTTGAACTATCCTTCCACTCCAATTTGTGTTCGGCTTCCCTTGATCGCATGCAAATCAAGTTCCACCTCCCACTTCATTTTCAAGCATCAAATAAGTCACTCATTTCAATTTTCTATCTTTTGAATCATTCTAGTCATGATCACAACATCTCCAAAGGATAGAACTCCGTCTATCAGTTGCCTCCATTCACTTTAATCCTACTGCCTAGGGGATCTTATTCTCACTAGGTTCTATGTCGGTATCATGCCCTTTCATGCATCACTATAAAGTATATATATATATATAACATATATTTTATCCAAAATACTACACCTGGTTTTACATTTATACACTGTCGGGGCTTTTGTTCCCCCGGGAGTTTATCTACTCCCCACACTTGTACTATCACACACAACTGTTAACAAACACACACACTTATCACAATGGTATTCGCATCATCTGTGCGCAATTACCACAATTAAACCATGAATGAATGTGTATGTTTACGTAACACACACACCAATCATCAAAACAAACAATAATTTTGTGCTATGCACAATATGAGTCACATACACTACGTACACTTGTACGGTAATATACACTAAGTGGTTTTGCGCTCTACCCCCCTTAAAAGGGATTACGCCCACGTAATCAATCACTAAACATTAGCTTAAATGTTCTGCCGTCGTGAAGTGTTTTAACTTCCACGCGGTCTATTACACAATGGATTCTGATTAGAGGATCTTAACCATTTGGCGGTTTAGTCCCTAAACCAAGAAGCATTGGATTTTATAACTCATAACCGGTTTCGGTCCTGGCCTGTGAGGCTTTTAGGCGTTAATAATTAGCCATCCACTCATATTCGTTATTCACGTTGTACATTTGAATCACTGGTTCACTAGTTTCTGCTGCGAAACTCTAATAACTGTAGAGCTTAATTGCTCCCTTTTGTTATTCTTACTGTATTGTACATCCCCAATTGTCACCTTCATCTTGGTAACAATGGTTTCTCAACCGACGCACGGTATCTTTTACCCTGAGCGGATTCGGTGAGTTCACAATTTTCCATCCACTTCCATGATAATTTACTGTGTATACAGCTATGTATTTCACAATGATTGACTTGTTCCCTTCCGACTTACTGTCGGTTGAGATTGAGCTACTACCTAGTGTGTAGTGCTCTCTCAGCTATTTACAACCTTTGGGGTATATTCTATACCGATATTGGCAGTTAGTGCTACTGTAGTCACTTACTGTTAATCATGTCTCCACATTGGTTTTTGTACAAGTATTCTTTCATTGGTGCGGCCTTGCATTTCCTATGCATCGGCCATTACAACATTATTCCTCCACAATTAACATGTCTCCAATTCCTAGCTATCCCACTCGATCATTACTGCGCAAGTGCAATACCAAAACACTCAGTCATACAGAGTGCAGAGGCGTAAACTCTTGACAGTAAATCCCTTATGCGATTCGCCATGGAATTCACACTGAGTTCCTCATCACACAGTACCTACCACTGGCTTATTGCCCAGTTGTTTAACATCACTCATTGCATCTCCACTGAATTTAACTCATAACTGATCTTATCTGTTACGTTTTCGTTTAACAACATTTATACAACGGTCGCTTGTTGCGCACCGTGCTCTTACTCCTGTATAACATAGCTTATATATCGTATCTACTGTCACTCAACTTCCACACATAAATACATTATTCACATTATGGTTCATCCCTCATTGGATGACCACTGAATGCTCCTTGAGCATCGATCATTCGAGTCACAAGCCGGCGTTATTCAGCAGGTGCTTCACTTTATACACATACCGCTCCTGCGGTGCCACAATGTCGAGAGGTATCCCCACTCTTAATGCAGTGGTTCGTTTCCCACTCTATTCACTATATTACATAAACTTTGCAGTCAATCTATTATTCATAACATTATTTGGCTTATAAGCCTTACTGCCTTGAGCTCCGCTCATTTTAGGCTGTCCACACACATGTACTTCTCTGTACAAATTACATGGTTTGGATATTATATTGGGCTCCATGACAAAGTCGTTGCATCACGTTTCCTTTCATGGGATGCCCCTTAAGATTGTCAGTCCGTCTCCTGACAACTTATGTCTAAACTGGGTGTTAGTTTCAACCCTTGTGCTTCTGTCATGCATTTCATTCAACAATTGTTGATGTGAACACCCTTCAAGGATTGCTCCTGGGTGTTGTTAAGTTATGCCTTTACATTTGGTTTACACTTATTGGTACATTCAGTTAGCCACGCCTTTTGCGTTCTTAACTGGTTATTATCTTCTCTGTGAAGATAACATTTCCTGGTAGTGTAGGTACTCATTCTGGGAATTCATCCCGTTCATTGCACATTAATGTGTCCACATTAGGCATCTGCTTGCTATGTACAGGCTGGGTCACCATTCCAGCTATAATGTTTATCCCTAAGGATCCTTAAGACATATGTGGTGTCTTTACATAACAGTCAGTGCACTTCGCACTTCCTGACTCTTAAACATTTCCTTGAAAGGAGTTCTCTAATCCTTTTAGTCTTGTAACTCAACTGAATTCCTTAACTTCAACTATTCCTTGTAATCCTTAGCTCTTGTTTGATTTATACTGCTGACCGTAGACGGAGTCGACTACTTCCCGTGTTTCGGACTCTACTCGTATACATATATGGGGTATCATACTGATACATTGCTACTTACCCAACTAACCCATAAGTAGGTCTGTCAGGCCCACATGCTCCTATCGGAGTGCGGTCGTCCCACAACACAGTTGGTACACTTGTAGTGTCCGTCACACGCCTAGGTGAAGTATTCTGTTGTCAACTCCCTTATATTGTCCCGTGACAATATTCATTCCTTACCCGAACTTAATCGAGGGAAAGTTTATCCATTGTTGTATCCTTGTCAACTGTCCTTGATTTTACTGGTTTGGTTTAAAAGAAGGTTGGAAAGAAGTGTTGGTTTGAAAGAAAATCTGGTTTGAAAAGAAAAGGGGTTGAATAAATCTGGTTTGAAAGAAAAATTTTCATGGTTTCACAACATCTTCTTACCGTAACCAAGTCTAGCTTCTTGCTGACTGGTGTACTTACAATTACAGAGGTTAGGCTAACAGGCCCTTCCACTGTTATGACAATCACATTTAACTTTATTGTACTTTCCAAGTACTTCGTAGTGGTTATAAATTTCCCGAACAGCCCCATTATAGCAGCACTTGCTATGGCAAGTGCGCCATGCTAACTGGCTATCAGTTTAACACATACCGGTTGTGGTATTGTTTTACCCGTACTGTCATCAGTGGCCTTGTTGGCCCTCACTGATCTTACTGTCTTGATAATAACTTGTCTAGGTAACTTCTCACTGTTTTCACATGATAATCATAACTAGGGTGTTTCCCTTTCTGGGAGACCCCGTTCTCTTAGTATTGTATTCACTTTTGTAGTCCGTTCCACGTATTTGGGCACTACCTTGTAGTTTCCCTTGTCGGTTGGTATACCGTTGGTGCATTATTTATCAACTGTGGTCCCGTAGACACTCGTCTCGGGTTTACTAATCCATTTCTTGCCTGTTGCACAGTTGGTGCATTGCAAGTGGTTATTTCGACTGCTCGGCATGTCGACCCAGGTTGCCGGAAATTCTATTCCTCTATACACAAAGATCCTTCATTCATTGCTATGAAATGCGGTTAACATTATTCAGATGGAGACCGTCTCCGGGATTCCCAGTTTTCGGGATCTACCGTATGACAGATTCTCCGTACCCTTAAAGGTACTTACTAACAGCCAGATCGGGTATTCCCGAGTAAGAGAGAACTTTCATCTCTCTGGCGTTGTTTCCCAAGTTATAAACAGGGATTGTGGAGGGTGGGATGGATATTGTAGGTTTCCAGTAGTCACTGGTAGTTCCTATAGCGTATCTCTCACGCTATCACTCAACCCTTAACCCAAAATACTTAAATCCTAACTCGGTACTTCCTAAGCTCGGTAATTCAGTCATCAGAGCGATACTTCGCTCTGATACCACTTTTGTAACACCCCATCCAACATGAACATACTTACAACAAACTGCAGCGGAAGAACAACCTCATCACATTACTTAACTTGTTGGTGTTACACGCCGTTAGCCACCCACGTGGCTAACAAGGCTAATACATACACAATGTACCGGTCTGATGGGCTAAATTCCCGAGCAACTATACATTAGTATCCCTTTCCATTAACAACATCAACAACATACACCTTATCAACTATACCGAGTATTTATAAACTGGTGCCGACAACAACATCGGTCTTACTACACCTACTGTATACATACTCTTAAAAGTTTACCCATGTACAATGACTACCCGTCCTACTCTCGAACGGCTTCCAGCACTTCGTACCTGAAATAGGAAAAGAAGAGAAAGGGGTGGCCCCAAGGGGCTCAGCACCTTTGCTGGTATGGTAATCCCGCAGCCCACATGCTACCGGGCCACGCACAACTAATTGTCGTCTTAGCATGCAGTTGATTATATTTAAATCATGCATGTAACAATAAACACACATCACATAACATTTCGCCTCAATGGGCTCAACAACGGATAATATATCCTTACTTAATAAGTCACTCCTGGTATCATCATGCCTAGAGTATTCCTCCTCTGATGGAGCTACTTCCTTAATAGACGACACATACCCTTAAATCGGGTTACCCTTACAAACGCCTCTTATCACAAACTGGGAATCATATCCATGATCCACACACTCCATATTTTACAACCCATAACATACACTACATAACAACACTTAACAACACTTTGCACGTTTCCACGTGCACAACATAACACCGCAATAATATTGCATCACAACAAAAACACATAACACAACGGGAATGGTCCTCTCAGGAACCGACCCAAACATCACCAACACACTGGTGAGCCTAGAGATTGTTGCCAGTCTCATGATAAGCTCGTTACATAACTCGTTACCGTTTCGTTAAATGAACGGTTAACTTAACACAAGGTGCCCGGATATAGTGATCCAAGCACACCGAAACAAACATAACAATAGTATGCCCCTGTGGCCCGACGTGAGTCAGTAATAGCCTTGGTTAAGCTAAAGGGAAGGTTGGGAACCAAATTGGAAAACAACCATAACATACAGAGAGGATCGAACCTGATATGACAACGACCCCCATACTCACACGCGTGGCCGGAACAGACCGGACTCCTCATTCCCCCGTTAGCACTTATTAGAAGTTCATCTTTGAACTTTATAAACAATCACAAAATTGAGTTAAGTCTTGTCAGACATACACAAGGGAAAAGAGAGTCATACATTCACATACAAACACCACGCACAAACATTACAAATCCAACTCACGCATAGCCGTGGTTAGAACGTTCCTTAGGTCGGAAACGTTATTACCGGATACCGTTCTCTTACGTTTACCTAATAGTGGTTAACTAGCCCTTCAAGCGCATTAGAGGTTACCGGTATCGGCACGTAAACATACAATAACAATAATGACTGTAAACTCGTTTCATGATTTATATCATAACGTGGCAAACATACAGAAAAACACATTGGCATACAAGCCGGTGTAATCCGTTAGGACACAGGTTGCAAGAAAACCATACCTGTCACCGGAGTCCACTTATCCTGTCCATTTATGTTCCTCGAGCAATTCTCGAACAACTGTTAACACCACACGTGTTTTCATTAACATCGGGGTTTGCTTGATCATTTAATGTCAATGCTTAATTTTCCCCGTTAACTTAGTTACATAACTTAACATTTTTAACTTGCTTTACTCTCACATTTTAATACAACTTTTAACCCACTTAGGTGTCATAAAAACTCCCCTAACATGTCCTTAACATCTCCTTATAACATCATTACCTACCAATCCCCATCATCACATATCATTCATAACCTTAAACCATGTTTTTGGTCCGACCGACCCACCGACCGACCCACATCTGGGTCGGTCCATTACAGAGAACCTTTTACTTCCTTATAATCATGGCCGTCGACCCACGTCCGACCCACCATTCTGGGTCGGTCCATGTGCGCGAACATTTTCCACCTTTGAAACTTGACCGACCGACCCATGTCCGAACCACCCTTTTGGGTCGGACCATTACCGAACACATTCCTAACTTTTAACAGAGGCTCGACCGACCCAAAAACTGGGTCGGCCCCTGGGTCGGTCGCCTTCTAAACTTACCAAAACTTTGCCAAATCTTCACCAAACTTCTCCTAAGGCCTCTTAATGTGTTCTAACATCATTTGCACTTCAAACACACCCTTAAGATATTTCTTAAAAACACTCACAAACTATTTCCTAATCCTTAAACCTTACTTATATCTCCACAAAATTCCTAACACTTACAATGTTTCTCCTTATGATTTCTAGGTGGCATTTCACCTATGATGACCAAAATACCAAGTGATCCTCTACACCTTATCATCATCCCTCAACTTCTTTCTTACTAACTAAATCTCCTTTTCACATCATACCTAAACATCACTTGTCCCTTGAACATCAACATTACCTAACCTTAAACAAACTCCTCCAAGACTTAAATACATCCTCAAAACACACATTGAATTCCTAGAACTTCCAAGATAACACCTACATCCTTGCATCACTCTAAATCACCTTTACACATGTTTTCTTCTCAAGTAAACATTTATTCACCTATAACACTTCCTAGTTCACCAAAACCACTTAAAAACTTAGAACTTCTCACACATTTTCCCAAATTGGCCATAGCTTCTCTTGTATATACTCACATCCAAACACTTAGGTTTTTACCTTATTTCACTCAAGAACACCTAAAATCCATCAAAAACACATTTTATACACAAACTTCACACATTAAGCACTACATCACAATATAGTGCATAACTTAAATTGCCTGGCACTTAGGCCCTTAAATAACATGGCTCTTAGGCCCTTAAATAACAAAACCATAAACACTGAATTTCCCACATAACAATGCCTTTACCTGCAAATACATACACACCAAAACATATGTTCTTTTACTAGTCTCCTTGAGAACATTTTACTAGGTCACTCACCATTGGCTCCTTAGGATTTTATCAAGCAAATCAAGCTCATTTTCCTAAGGCATTTTAAACTACATTGAGATAGTTGTTTACCTCTTTTCCTCACAAACTCCTTTCTTGTTTCCTTGTAAACCGGTGGGGTATTTGGTCCCTTTTCAACTATTAAACATTATACCAACAATAGAATGAGTATTCAAGCATTGTGCTTCATCTCATTGTAAACCCTAGTTACATATATTGTTTTTAACACATTAAGGTAATTGTTTTACCTTGGAATTGGAAGAGAATTGAACAAGTATCAAGAGAGGACTCCTCCTAGCCCTTGGAAGATTCAAATGAAGCTAAAACAAGCAAGATAAATACACCATTGTGAGGTGAATTTTCGGACAAACATGAAAACATGGAGGAAACATGGATTTTCTTTGAGTTTCCTTACCTTGAAGCAAAGGAGAACAAGAATATGTGAAAAGGTGAGCTCAAGCTCCTCCCATGGTGGTTTCTCTTGGCACGAAATGGAGGTTTTGAAGTTTTGAAAGGACAAGATTGTAGAGCTTGGCTTAACTAAGAGAATGGTGGTGTTTTGTTTTTGATTTGGTTAAGTGAGCTAGGTTTTACATGTGGTCAAAGATGGACTTCCATGGTTTAGTGATATATTACCGAGAGAGAACAAGAAGAAGAGAGGAAGAAGGAGTTGGAACCGTGTGAAATGGAGGAAAGGAAGGGAGAATGAAGATAGAACTTACTTTTGAAGATATTTAAGTCTTAAAGCAAATAGTAACTATGAGTCATTTATTTACTTAACAAGTTAACATACTTGGTGACTCCTCACTACAAAAACCGGCCACCATTATGCCTAGGAGGGTGTTTTGGTCTTTGTTGACCAATTTAATCACTTATAAAATTATATGTTACAAAATAGCTTGTAAAAATTACTATTCACAAATACAAGGCACATAGAAGTGAATTTTTGATTTCCCACTAATATGGCCACCCAAATGTGATACTATATAGTACACATGTTAATTAAAGAGTAATGATGGACATTTAGCCATTCAAAACTCATTTACAAGACAATTTTTCAAAAACGTGCTTTAAGACTTCTTAAAGCACATTTTGTGTTTTAACTTGTTTTCAAGCTTGGTTTCTTAGTAATTGATTTAATATGTTCATTAAGATATTTATAAGGTATAGGTATGACCATTAGGTCTTATACAAATTTATCCAAAGCTTAGAGCAACATTTTTGCTCATATTGACTTTAAGGTATTTTCTTGTGTCTGTTTGGTTTAATTGTCCACCAATGTTTCCTAAGGACTTAATTAGCCTTATTAAATCATAATTGAAATTATTAAGTCTTGGAGGCTCTTTGGGTCCTACCAAGTTCATCCAAGCTTAGAGCATGTTTTTGCTCAAACTGTTTCTTAGTGCTTTATTGCATTTACTATGGTTTAAATTGTTCACCGATCTTTCTAAGGCACTTTTTAGCTTTACATACCATAGTTTAATATTTAAACCACATATTAAGGTTTGGGGTATTTCATACATAAAAGGATTCGATTTTACCATTAACATGAATTCTTTAAAAATAAAATAAAGTGGATAAGTTGTTGGGTTAAGTTTATTTATTACTAACTAAAAGTCCATTCATTCATTTTAAAAATTGTGTTGTCTAAATATAAAATCTACATTTAGATCAAAATCTACACCTACAGTTTAAAAAATCTATCATTTTACTTAAATATCTACCCTTTACTAAAAAGAGAAATTAATAAAAATGTACACTTCTATCAAATATATATACACTTGCATTTTAAAAATTCAATGCTTATAATTTTACACTTTTACTATGGGTAGAAAATCCATTACTATGAGAAGGAATGGGTAGTAGAGTACATGAAGAACCAAACGAGAGAGGAAATTGAGTGAAAGAAACTTCCATGTTGTTAGTGGTAAAAAATTATTATAATTGTGAAAGTCTATTATCCCCTTTTACAAATTTAGTTATTTTTTATATTTTATAAAATTAATTATTAAATAAATAAACTTATGTAGGGTTGAGATTAATATTTCAAAAATAAAATATGATGTGATATGATACCTCTTTGACCATTACCCGGCAAAACCTTTGTACATTAAGCTGACTGATGCGGGAAGGTCAATTCCACAGGTCACTGCTTCTTCTCCTCTCGGGCGCTGGTTAGGAGAACAAATACAGAAACAACATGAAGAACCCGGCGAAGGTGGCATATTACAAGGTGGAGACTATCCACTTGTCAACATAGGGAGAAAATATTTAGAGAAGAAAAAGATCAAAAAAAAAAAAAAATGAAATAAAAAAACTGTACGCGCGCAGGAAAGAATTGGGAGGGGGTTGAATATGATTTTTGTTATTAGGAGAGAGAAATAATTTTTTTTTCAAAATGTTATAACTTACAAAATATAAGTGCAAAAAAAAATTATACCATTGTTCAACATTTTCCATGCTGTTCAAAACAAGATGCATCATGGAATGTTTTGGTAAACTTAAAACTTTATGTGTTTTAGAAGGAGTATATATTACGTATTTTTTAAGTGAAGCTTATTCATTAATAAAATGAATCTTCTTTAATAATAAAATGAACCTTATTCATTAACAAAATTAATCTTACCCTAAACACTCTAAAACCATCATAGGAAAGTTAAAAACGTCGAAGGCAAATTTATGGTTTGTAGTGCAGGGTTTAGGGACCACAAATCCAAAAAACCTGTCGAGTCAGTAACGACGACAATATAAAGTGTAGACTAATACCAAAATGATTACCCTACCCCCCCCCCCCCCCCAAACACCCTAAAATCCACCATCGCATATGTTTGTGGTAGGATTTACTACCCCCCAAACACCTTAAATTCCTTCCTAACCTAAACCTTTGATTCACTTTTCTTAAATCTCTTGTTCACTTTTCTTAAACCCCTTATTCACTTTAGTTAAACAATCTCTATTTACGAGAATCAATTTTCTTAAACCTCTGATTCACTTTTCTTAAACTTATGATTCACTTTATAAAAACCTCTAATTCACATTTCTTAAACCTCTTAATCACTTTAGTTAAACAATCTATGCTTATGAGATTCGCCTTTCTTATTACTCTGATTCACTTTGTAACAACTTGTGATTCAATTTTTAACAACCTTTGATTCACTTTTCTAAAACCTCTGATTCACACTAGTCAAACAATCACAATCACTTTAGCTAAACAATCTCTGTTTCTGAGATTTACTTTTTTTAAACCTCTTATTCACTTCTAAGCAACTCTTTGATTCACTTTTTAACATCCTTTGATTCAATTTTTAACAACCTTTGATTCACTTTCCATAAACTTAAGATTCAAACATACGTACATACAAAAAATAAAAAATAAAAAGTTTATCAAAACATACTCATGTGGATCTTATTTTGAAGAGCTCGAATTACGATGAACAATGATATAAAATTTATGTTATTTGAACTTATATATAATAAAATACAATATTTTAAAGTTTTACAAAATAATAAACCACAAAAGACAAAATAGGTGCCACCACCACCTCCATCTTCGAAATCGCGTACAGAAATGCACACGCATAAAAATGGACTAATGGAAGAGTGGGTCCATATTGATTGAAAACTGATGGATATAAAAATAAACTATTTTGAAAGGAAAAAAAGGGTTAAACCCATTTTCTAAAAACAATACTCAAATGGATCAATGCAAATACATGGCGAAAAAAACAATAACATTACCTAAAAATAGACCTGTCAAACGGGTTACCCGTTCGGGTTTTGCGTCATATTTTTTTGGGTCAATATCCGTTCGGGTTATTTAACTTTCGGGTCATTCGGGTTGGGTCATTCGGGTTCGGGTCAAATCGGGTTCGGTTCGGGTTGTAATAGTGTCAGATAGAATCGGGTTTCGGTTATTTCGGGTCATGGTTAATATTTTTGACAAAATTATTAAATAAATATATACCTAATTTCTATAAGAATATACTACATATAAATTACAGAAAAGTCAATACAATGCCTATTTTGAATTTTTTTTGGTATAATAAGTTTGAATCAAGTTTTTGTCATATTTATTTAGGTCCTTCAGGTTTGGGACAATTTATGATCACTATATATCATGTTATTCGAGTTTGGCTAATTTTTAATTACTATTATTTCGGGTCATTTCGGGTTCGGGTCATTCGGGTTTTACCTAATCGGGTTTCAGGTTTATTATATTTAAATATTTTTGGGTTTCAGTCGGGTTTCAGGTTCGGATAAAACGGCATGTTTTCGGGTTGGGTCAAATTTTGACAACTCTACCTAAAAACATAAGACTTTACCGGACATGCTAAATTTCAAGCTATGGAGCAAATTATAGGAGGGTAATTGGGTTTTGTTGTATAAGGTGAATCTAGTGTTACTTTCACTTTTACCGTTCTCACATTTTTTTTATCAATTTTATTCTGATAATTAGTCTTGATAGTTAATTTGATGGCAGATAAAACAATTGACATCATATAGACTTAATTTTTAATCCAATAACATGTATAGTAACTATATAAACCAATATTTATATAGGTACATTATAAGCTATTATCTACATATTTATAACCTAACATTGTAGCATTCTTGTGGATCCGAAAATTATAGTAACATTTTTGTAATAATAACTATAATAAATGATTTTCAACTCATACTATTATTTCCCTTTAGAAAGATTATATAATAACATAAAAATAAAAATTGGCTAGCTAGTATATGATCATCTAACATTTTATTAACAGTCATAAGAGTCATAATTACAATCTCGGAGTAAAAACAATTAACGTTTATTCATTGAACTATATATTTTTTTTACTTTTTTGTACTTTCGTAAAATGTAACTTGAGTATTTTCTCTCTGTATTATTGAAACTTCTTCAGACTTTACAAACTGTATCTGTATATGTCTATCTGACTACCGTAGTAAACTGGTGCTTATATACTAAACCTGACTAGTAGCTTACTAACGGTAACCTAGAGTAGCAGCAAAACGTAACAGGCTATAATAATAATAACCTATACATATATATATGTATATTCCAACAGCCCCTCTCAAGACTAAGGGTGGTTAACAGAAAAACAACCTAAAGTCTTGCAGAAGCATAACTATTTGTTGCCTGCACTTGTCTTCTGGAGAAAGTCTTCGTATCCTTTTGATGTCATTTGCTTGGTCAGCATATCAGCCAGTGTTGTGTCCCTGGTATGTGCTGCAGTGTTATGAGCCCTTCTTGAATTTCTCTCTCACGAGATGGCAATCCAAATATATGTTTTGTTCTCTCGTGAAAGACCGGATTTCTAGCGATGAATACCGCTGCCTTGTTATCACAGTAGACCCAAATTGGAGTTATCTCCATAATTCCAAATTCTTCTGCCAGTCTGGACAACCATGTCAGCTCTGTTGTGACCCGTTTGATGCTCCTATATTCTGCTTCTGCCGTGCTCAAAGAAATAGTTTGTTGTTTCTTCGATTCCAGCTTATTGGTGCCCCCCCTAGCAGAATAATGTAACCGCTTACTGATCTCCTTGTCAGAGTGCAACTAGCCCAATCCGTGTCATAGTATGCTGTCATCTTGTAGTACACAGAAGCGTTGAAGAAGATCCCTTGCCTTGATTCCTTTGATTTATTGCAGCAGATGTATAGCTACCTTGTAGTGATCTGCTTTTGGCTCTTTCAGAAACTGGCTCAGGTACTGGACTGCGTATGCTAGGTCCGCTCTGGTGTTGACAAGGAAATTAACTAACTCTTCCAATCAGTCTTCTGTAGACAGTCGGGTCAATGAGTGGCTGGCCTTTCAGTTTTTCCAGTTTTATTCCTGTTGGTAAGGGGACAGAAACAATGGGGGTGTTAGTGGAAAGATATTCATCTACTAATTCTTGCGCATACTACCTTGATGGAGCATGACTCCTTTGTTGCTGTAAAGAAACTCCATTCCTAGGAAGAAGTGTAGCCTTCATAGGTCATTCACTTTGAATTCTACATCGAGAGAATCTTTATCCTTTGAATTTTGTTGCATCATTTCCCGTGGCTATTATATCATCAACATACACTCCTAAGAAAGTCCTGAATTGTCCATTGAACTTAACAAACAGAGAATAGTCATTTTTAGATTGAGTAAAACCATGAAAATGCAGAAACTTACTCAGTTTGTCATACCATTCTCTACTTGCTTGTTTCAGCCCATAAATGGACTTATGGAGTTTGCAGACCTTATTTCTGTAGAGCTCCTTCAATCCATCATGAATCTCCATGTAAACTTCTTCATGGAGTTCACCATGAAGAAATGCATTATTAACATCAAGCTAGTGAATTATCTAATTCTATTTTACTGCAACAGCCACCAACATTCTAACTATTGTCATTTTAACTACAAGAGAGAAGGTCTCCCAATAATCTTCTCCATAGGTTTGACTATACCCTTTGACAACCAACCTAGCTTTATACCTTATAGAGACCCATCAGCCTTAGTTTGACTTTAAAAACCCATTTACAACCTATTATTTGCTTGCCTTAGGAATATCCATGATGATCCATGTTTATTATCATTAAGGGCTTGCAATTCGCTCTCCATAGCCTTCATCCACTCAGATTTTTTTACAGCTTCCTTATAAGACCTTGGTTCCCTAAAGTTTTGAGTGTTCAGGGCAAAGGAGTAGGATTGAGGGCTAAGGGAATGTAGGTCTAAAGTACTGATGGGCTTAATATCAGTTAGGTATTCAGATATACAGTTGGCTGTATTTTCTGATTGTTTTAGTCTGTCATGCAGTATCTGGGTAAAAGTATCAGTTTCTGGGACCTTTACCCCTCCCAGAAAATATTCATTCAGGTGACTATGCATGTGTCTTTCTCTTGTAGATCTCCTAAGTGGCCCAGTATCACTGCTAAGGTTCTCGGTATCCTGCTCTAATTCTTGATTCTTGTGGGTGCATGGTTCTGGTTGGTGTTTCGTAATGATCACTGTTATAATCTTCACTAACATTCTGTTCAGGATAATATTCTTGAGGAGTAGTGTTTTCAGTGGTTTTGACGGCAGACTAGAGAGGGAACTCTTGCTCATAGAAGGTCAAATCCCTACTTGTGACAATGGCTGAAGTTTCTAAATCCAGAACCTTGTGCCCTTTCTTGTTGTTAGCAATACCTAAATAGACACAAGCTGTCCCCCTAGGATCAAATTTCCCTCTAGGTTTCCCAAGGTGAGTTCTGTAGCACAAACATCAAAAAATCTTTAAAGAAGAGTAATCTAGTTTCTTACCAAATATCTCTCATAAGGTGCCTCTCCATTTATGGCTTTAGAGGGAAGTTTATTTATGATGTATGTGGCATGTCTTATGCACTCTCCCCAATATTCTAAGGAGAGGTTAGCTTGAAAGTAGAGGGATCTTGCAGTTTCAAGAAGGTATTTGTGTTTCCTCTCCACAACTCCATTTTGTTGTGGAGAGTGGGCACATGTGGTTTGGTGAATAATACCATTTTCTTGGAAAAATTTTATCCCTTCTGTGTTCCCAATTCAAAAGCATTGTCACTCCTAATTTTCTTGACCCTCACATTGAATTGTCTTTCGACTAATTTAACAAAGCATGTAAGAATGTAAAAACCCCTCTGATTTACTTTTTAGTAGATGAGTCCAAGTGCTTCTACTATAATCATCTACTAAATTAATGAAATATCTTTATTGTCATATGTGGGAACCTTAAAAGGTCCCCAAATATCAGCAAGATAAGCTCAAAACATTCTTTAGATCTAGAAACAGAATCATCAAAGGGCTTTCTCACAGCCCTAGCACGTTGACAAACATCACAAGAGAGGTCATTCTTTGCACATTTTGTCAGCCCTAAGGAATACAACTTATTGTATGGAACATGCCCAAGTCTAAGATGCCATAAAAGGGCATTTTTTTCATCTTGAACAAAACTGGAAACTATTACATGGCTGTTTGTGACCGAACTATTAAAAGGCATGTGGTCTAAACTATGACTGTGAAACATATACAATCCATTCATGCAATTTCCAATCATCACATTATTCCCATCATCAGGGCCCTGCAGAAAACAAGAAGATTCACTAAATATGATGGACCTTCCAATCTGTTGGATCAACTTTGTAACAGACATTAGGTTAAAATTGAAACATTTTACCAGCAAGACATTCTCAAGCAGAAAAGTATGTCCCAATTTTACTTTCCCATATTTCTCAACAGATTGGACGTGTCCATCAGACATAACTACCCTTCTATTTTCATTCAGTTTTTCCAAGGTAACAAACATTGATTCATTTCCACACATATGTTCTGATGCTCCTGAATCTATTATCCAGGAGCTATTGTCAGCTACGTCATTTTTGCTCATCAGACAAATAGAACATAATGTGTTAACAGTTTGTTTTAAACCTGCGAAATTACAAAGATAGGATTTGTTTTACCTAACAAAGCTACAAAACGCTTCTGTGCTGTCTTTGTTTTGATTTCCCTTTGAAGCAAAGCCTTGAGTTGACCCACCTCCTCTCAGTGAACGTCATGGTGCTCATCTTGGCTCTGTCAGGGCTTTGATCGGTGACCGCAGTTCCGGCAATGGTGTTACCCTTTTTCTTCCACCACTCAGGGTACCCCCACAAGTTTAAAACAATTTTCTCTAATGTAGCCTCGTTTCTGACATTTGGTACATTGAAGATCGTATTTGTTGACTTCCTTCCCAGATTTACGAAACCCTTGCGTCTGATTAGGTTTCTTCGTCTGCTCCCTTCTTGCATTTAGAACTATGGAATCTTGCTCCATTGTTCCAGTTCTTCCAGATAGTTGTTTGCGCTTCTCTTCTTGACAGAGCAAGAGTGCGCCTCTTCAATTGTGGGTAAGGGGTCCTTCAGGAGAATATTCGCAGCCACATTTGAGTATTTCTCGTTCAATCCCATGAGAAACTGCATAAGTTTCTCTCCTTTTCTTGCTTTTTTGATATTCTTGTCTTGCGCTACAGGAGCAGGAGGGTTCTCATCAAGAGCTTCCAATTCATCCCATAATCGACGCATTTTGGTGTAGAAATCAAAGACGTTATCCTCATTCTCTGCTTGATTTTGTTTATCTCCTTCTTCAGAGAGTATATTGGGTGGAGTTAGCTTGTTCGTACCTTTTGCACAACAATTTCCATGATTCTGCGACGGTCTTAAAGTATATGATCGTATCGCCAATCTCCTTGCTCAAACTTGTGTTAGCCAATCTATTATCATGTTATTGCATCTCTCCCAACTCCGGTACTTGGCATCATCTTTGTTCGGTGCTTCTAGGGTTCCATCGATTAGGGCGTATTTGTTCTTCGCTTTGAGGGAAACTATAATTTTCTGTTCCAGCCTCCGAAGCTCTCGCCTGGCTTATTATTGAATGTGTAACCCAAGATCAAACCGGGATGGTCATGCTGCTCAAGAAAAGGGGTCATTGGCGTCGGCATTTTTCACGTCCATCTGCCCCGATGTTTCTACTTTGTCTTTCTCTCCCATGGAAGATTAGAGTAACAGAAAGAAGATAAGAGTTGAGGGAAGATTTATGGATCGAGAACTTTGCTCTGATACCATTTCGTAAAATGTAACTTGAGTATTTTCTCTCTATATTATTGAAACTTGTTCAGACTTTACAAACTGTATCTGTATATGTCTATCTGACTACCGTAGTAAACTAGTGCTTATATACTAAACCTGACTAGTTGCTTACTAACGGTAACCTAGAGTAGCAGAAAACGTAACAAACTAAAATAATAATAACCTAACATATATATATATATATGTATATTCCAACATGTACATATACAATCATAATAATATATATTTTACAACTTAGTGTCACTCGTTAAATGTATCACTTCTATAAAACTAAACGTTGCTTTCAAGTTGTTTTATGTTATCTATCAACAAAATATAGCAACTATGTGTTGAGAACTAGGGATATGAGGCTCGTTGTACGGGCAACTTGGATGTATAGGACAATGGTTGGCAGGGTTAGGGCGGGGCATAATTTGGACAGTTTCTGTCCAACTAATTGACCGAGAGTTTATTATAGCTAGACAAAGGTCAACGTGATAAGTATAAGGATAAACATGCTTAGTTGTTCCTCATTCATCTCCCTGAGGTCTACTGGAGTTGAGTGATGATGTGGCACTCATTTAGAAGAAACCCTATTGAGAGTAGGGTTTAATCAACAAGGACCAATGATGACATGACACACACCTAGAAGAAAACGTTATCTAGAGTAGCTCTTGGTTCACAAGCAATGACAACCCTGTCAAGAGTAGCTCTTGGTTAACAAGCAACGACGAATCCAAGAATAAGGCCTCGTTCATTTGCAGCATAAACGTGACATAAATGTCACATTTTGGCATATTTCCCTTTGTCCATTCATTTAGAGCATATTTACATGTGACATTTATGTCGTATTTATGTTGATCGTCTATTCCCGCAAATTACCATAAATATTCAATTAGTTGTTTTTAAGATTACCATACCATACCTTATCTAATGCTAATATTTCATTTTAAAAAAATATAATATAAAATCTCTATTTTAATTTACATACATACAGTAACATTTCAGCCATATTTTAAATTATTAATTAGTTTCTTGTTTTTATGTTGTATATAATAAAGTTAACTAATTAATTATTATATTTTTATTTTATAATTTCTTACTTATTTTTTTATATAAGTTATTAACTCATTAACGTTAGCAAAAATATAACAAGAGGCTCTAGAAAATGGAAACAGATTAATATACATTACATGTTGATTAGGATTAGCTAAATACCAAACGTCAAGTACATATGTCAAAATCAATTTTGTATCGATTACCATCATCAAAAAGGGGGAAATTGTTAAGTCAAAATCCTTTAGTTTTGATTAAGGGTGTTCATAACCGGTTAACCGGCTTTTCGGTTAACCGGAAACCGGTGAACTGGATTGTTGGTAGTCAAATTTAATAACCATAACCGGTTCATTTAGAAGCAGTTAACCGTCGGTTTCGTTGCGGTTTTACCGGTTTAACGGTTAACCGAAATGATGTAGATTTATGTGTTTTTTTTTCGTATAATTAGTACACAATGTGCGGTTTTTCTGGTTTTGTTGCGATTTAAACCGTTAACCACCGATTTTGATAAGATTTTATTGGTTTTGGTATAATTCTAACCATTAACTATATAATTGTATATTTATTTTTGGTAAATCTAATAATTAACCATATAGTTTTTATACTTATACTCAAAAAAATTAAAAAAATTAATAAATTAAATGCTTAAACAGTTTTTTCGGTTAACCGGATTCATCAAAATCAATAACCGTAACCGAACTGGAACCGGGAAACTAAACGGTTTGGTTAACCAAACCGGCAAATGATTTCGGTTAACCAGGTTTCCAGTTTCGGTTTCACACCGTTCCGATCCGGTTTGGCGGTTCTGGTTTTCCATGAACACCCCTAGTTTTGATGATAGCAAACCTGTGTTGTTTATCTAATATTTTTGAGCTTATAATTCAGATAAACATGTAGAGGAGTGGCTTAGCATGCAAGGTTGCAAGCGCACTCCGTTCAAGACATGTGCCCATCCATTCGGGCACCTGTCTAGGTGAAATACCCCGAACTTTGTTATAGTGATTAAATCATTATAATAAAGTAATTAAGGGCCTAATAGTGCCTAGAGAATATTGGTGAAGAAAATAAAACCAAGAAAAGAAGAAAACGCTTAAAAAGTGAAAAATGTAAAACGAGTGTTACATAACTGCAGGAGTTATGTGACCTCGACTAGGATCCTAGGTGGATTCCTAAGGCTTATTTATGCCTAAATAGTATGTAGAAACAATTCCTGAAGAAAACAGATCCATAAAATGGCTTAAAACCACAAATGAACCTTAAAGCGCGTTTTTCAAGGAAACCGGGAAAACACGACTTTGAGCGGATTAAATAGCCCCGTAATAATTTTAGTCAATCAAATGTCTATAATTAGACATTAGTGAAGGTCTAGAACCAACAAAATTAATTAAACGAGAAAATTCCAGAAAACGGGTTCCGGTTAGTAAAACTGTAAAAACAGGAAATTGTGGGGTGTAAACTGTAATAAGAACAAACTAATGTGTCCCATTTGCAAATAAGAAAATAAAATATGAATGTGAGTTTGTGTGTGTCTCGGTTCCCACCTCTCTCTCACACACTCTAATCCATAAAAGACAAAATAAATAAAATAAGAAAAAGTAGAAAAGTACTACTTACCTTACTTTTGGAGATTCTCTCTCCTACCCATTCTCTACTCTCTCACGTACTGCTCCCCCTTATTCTCTGATTTCTCTTCTTCCTCTTGGAGCTCCATCCATGGCAATTTGAAAAGCCAAACAAGACTCCATCTTCTTCTCCATCTTTGACCATTCGAATCTCCTCCAAAAATCACAAAATTTGTACTGTTGAATCCTCTTGTCAAGGAGAACATTCTCCTCTGTTCAAAAATCAAAAACCTCCCATTCCATCTCCATGGGTATTCCTCATTTGAAGGTTTGAAACCACCATTGGAAGCCTCTCTTAATCTTGTTGGTTTGAGGTAAGAAGAAATCCGAAAATCTCTCATTTCTAGCTCCTAATTGCATTATAAGAATTCCTAAAATGTGAGCTTTTTTTCCTTGTTGTTCCAGAGTTTTGGCTTTGGCTTCTTCTTGGAGCTGGAAATATTGCTCTCTTGCTAGTCAAGAACTCTATCTAGTGAGTGAAAGGTAAAGTCACTCCTAAACCCTAAATATATGTTCCTAAGTTCTAAAGTAAAATTCTAGGTTTTAAGTGTTAAATTAGACATTCATTAGTGTCTTGGATATGGGCTATGGAATTGCCCAATTGGTGAACCAAGAACAAGGGAAAAAACAAGAAAGAAGGAAGGAGAAAGGAAGAAAGAAAACAAGAAGTTAAAACACCAAGGTAACTAACTTACCTTGTACAATTTTGGTGTTTGTATAAGTATTGATACTGTTTGAGTATTGTATATTACTACACGTAAATGAGAAATGGTGAATATGAAATGGAATAGTTAGTAATGTGTATATGGATGAGTAGAGGCTCTTGAGCCAAGTGTATGTATTAATGAGTAGGGATGGTGGAGCTAAGTGAATGAATGTGTAAGTGCTGGAATCAAATGTGGGAATAATGCTTGAGATTTGTGTTGATTATGTATGTGAATAAACAGGGAGGCGAAATGAGTTGAACAAGCAAATAATGCTTGGGAAAATACTTAAGAAAACGGGGAAACTCTGTCAAAATTTCTATGGGAAACTAGAAGACTTGTGTGTTTATGAGAAGAGATAACCTAGGATGCACTAGGTATGTTTTGGAGTTTGAGTGAGTAGTGAATCACCTTGGGAACAAGATTTGGAGGGAGTATTGTATTGGGTAAGACTTGTGTTGCTTATAATGGAAATAAGGCAATGAAAGAACCATTGGGTTAGTGAAGAAAGGAAGAACCAAAAATCTGTAACAGAGGGTTTAGGAGCATTAACAGTGGGAAAATGATGTAAGGAAACTAAGAAATGGGTGATGAGTTTAAGGAATGAATTAAGGGAGTTTAGAGTGTTGATTTAGTGCTAAAACATGCTAGAGTTCATGTGGGAATGTTGGCAAAGAAACAGGCAAAGGATTGAAGTGAGAAAAGAGCCTAAAAACTGTAAATTTGCAACCGACTGAATTTGTACTGGTGTGCAAACAAGTACGCAAACAAGTACACAAACAAGTATGCAAACAAGTACACAACAGAGACGGTCCGGGTTTGCAAACAAGTACACAAACCCGGACCACCTCAAAAACTTGACAGAAACTCTCGCTGAAGGATGGTCCGGGTTTGAAAACAAGTACACAAACCCGGACCACCTTAAAAACTTGACTGAAACGTCTCTGAAGAGATGGTCCGGGTTTGTAACCCCGGACACAAACCCGGGCCACCCCAAAAAATGCCCAGCATATGTTTTAATGCATTCTAATGATGGGGCTTTGAATGGTAATGATAGTATAAGGTAATTAAGACTTGATTAATGATGTTTAATGGTCATTAAGGCTATGAACAAGCTTAGAAAATAATTGTAAGTAAGTAACCTATGAAAAAGGATCTGAATAACAATGAGTAGTAAGTATAAACCGGCAAACATTAGGAAAGTAATGAGTAAGGTTAATTATAGATAATTAACCACCCAACTCTATGTATGTGATAGGACTCGAATAGTCAAACACCGAAGGGGAGTCGGTGATTCCAAGTCAACGGTGAACGGTACGATTCCTCATGCTCTGTATCCTAACCTGGTTACCCCGATTTGTGTGCTTATTTGATCACCTAAATAAGATAGATGCACGAATTGGATTTTAATGCACTTACTTTTGCTTGTTTTATATTGTTCCGGTTATGTTGCCTTGAACATTTAGTTTGTATAATTCATGAAATGAATGGATGGGAATGAAGTGTATGTGTACCTTGTGGTGTACTTGTGTAGTGTATTAATCATTGTATGAATGTGATGACTTCTACTAATTCCTAACCACCTAACTCCTAACTTGAGTAATGAATAAATTGGAATGAGTAGAAGTCCGATATAGTTTCGGCCACGCGTGAGGAGGCGGAGACACAAGAGGTTGAATCCAAATCCTGGCTTTAATCTTTTCCCGGCCCAAACCCTTTAATGGGTAGCATCCTGGATTAGTGAGCCAAGTAAAGCCCGGTGGTGGGACTGTGTAGTCCCTTCCCGGAGGTCACAACGACTTGACTTGAGTAAGTAAGTAAGTAAAGTATTGTATGAGTAACGGTCTTGTCTAGTGTAAGTCATTGACCTTGAGTAAAAGAGTAATGTACACCCGATTAACCCGGGTGGGTAAAAGAAGCTAACAAGCATTGTGTATGTATTGTGGAAGCATATTTCTGTAAAGGTAAGTATGAATGGTTGACTTGTAATGTCTTCCTTGTATGTTTTGAAATGTATGTATGTATGCTTGTGATGTATTGTAAAATTATGAATGAAAGCATGTATTATGTATGAGTAAAATGGACTGCATGTATTCGACCTAAGTAGTCGGCGTACCCTCGCTAGTACGCGGGGTATGCGGATTTCATATGCAGCGTAAGCTGAGCCCCTTGGGGCACTGTTTTTATTTTACAGGTACCCGAAGCTGTTATGGTCGTTGTAAGAGACCGGCTGCTATGCTTAGTTAGCTAGGGATAATTTTGTGGATAGTAAAGAATTGTATAAGACTTGTAGCCCTTGAAGTATAAGTGTACCAAGTGGTACACCCCCGTTGTATTTGGAGTAGTATGTAGAATTGTGAGGAATGGGTATATGATAACTCGTAAGGAGTATGTGTAGACATGTGGAAATGTTGAATTTTGGTATTGTACTTAGGATACTCGGTATATTGTATTGTAAGTATGGAGTATTGTATTGAATGGAGAATCGTAGTACTCGGTTTGTAATTGGAATATGGATTGTAATTGTGTAGTACTCGGGTATTCCGGTCCATCAGACCGATGCTGTAAGTAGTAGTAGGCCTTGTTAGTCACGTCGGTGGCTAATGACATTGTGTCACCCACCGTTGTGTAAGGAAGTATCCGCTGCGTAAGTATGGAAGTATGAGGAGATTAGACGGTAATGGTGGTATTAGCGGTAGGGTGTTACAAAAAGTGGTATCAGAGCGAAGTATCTGCTCTGATGACTGGAAATACCGAGTTTAGGAAATACCGAGTTAGGAATTAGAAGCTTAGGGCTAAGGGCTGAGTGATAGCGTTAGAGATACGCTAGTTAGGAACCACCGGTGTGTACCAGATACCTACAATATCAGACCCGCCCTTCGCATTCCCATTGTATAACTTGGTAAAGAACGTCAGAGAGAAGGAAAGTCCTCTCATACTCGGGAAAACCCGATCTAGTAGTAGTGAGATATTCTAATAAGAGGGAAGAACCTGACATATAGTAGATTCCAAGAATTGGAAGTCCCGGAGATGGTTCCCGGTTGAACAACAATACCCGCACTTAATAGCGGTAGAATGAGTACTCCAACCATAAGGAGGCTACAACTTACAACAGCATGGGGCGACATGCTTAGCAGTCGCAAAACCTGGCTAGTCTACCAGCAGCAGGAGAAGAAGCACTATGCGTGCAAGAAAGCGGAAAAAGGAACAGTAACGGGACCAGAGATACAAGTCTACGGGACAGTAACAGCTAAATAACACCACCAACGGTATGCTAACTGACTAAGGACATAGTCGGGAGTGGTTAACTCCAAAACTACAACGCCAAAAAGGTTACAATACCTGGCCAGTATGCTTAGACACCTACGAGAACGTTCACGGGATATAACCCAACCGGACTATAGAAGTAGTGCCTAAACAAGCAGAGGCTCGGTAACCACGGTAAACGTGTGGGAACAAGCAACAAAGAAAAACACAAAGGCAAATAAATAAGGATCTCCAAGGATTGGAGAAGTACCCCGATCGACGACAGTCATGTCAAGATCACTGAGAAGTTACTTAAAAGATTGAGTATCTCAAACATAAATCAATAGATCAAAGAAAGAGTCGACAAGACTACCAAATACGAGTGGAAACCATACCGTGACCGGTAGGGGTTTACCCAAAAACCACCAGTACCACGCACTTGCCACGGCAAGTGGAGTGAGAATAGGAACATGTAGAGGAACTCTAACAAACAACAAGTACTTAGTAATGTACGGTGACCGTAATGAAGTGACTACAAGATCACACATCCTTAAAACTGGAAGAATGAAACCTTGGAAAGGCCTAACGGCTCGACCATTGTATTAAGAACATACCAGTCAACGAGAAGCTGGACTTGGTCAAGACCTCAGACATGGCCACGCCATGAAAAACTTCTTTTAACACCGAACTGTTACTTCAAAACCCAAAAATTTTCTTTCAAAACCACAAACCTTCTTTTAAACCTTGGATTTTAAAACCAAACCAACAGAATTACGGTGAGTCATAGAGTGATAAAGAGGAGTTGACAATAGAATACTTCACCTAGGCGTGTGACGAGCACTACGAGTGTACCCAAATGCGGGATGTGGGACGACCGCACTTCGAAGGAGCTTGCGGGCCTGACAACTAGTCGGGTAAGTGGTAACGTACCAATAAGGTACCCCATGTATGTATACATGTAGTGTACGAAACACGGAAAGTAGTCAACTCCGTTCTACGGACCATGAGTAAGTTCAAAGCAGGACAGCTGGACACCTCAGATGATCAAGGAGTAGGAACTCAGCTAAGTAATGAGTATAAAGGAACTCAGAGAATCCATCTGAAGATAAGAAATGAGGATTAGGAAGTGCAAAGAGCACAGACTAGTAAGTATAGACAGTGGATATGTCTCAAAGACTTCACGCAAATACATGACAGCTGGAAAGGATACCCAGCCTAAGCACATAAAGGAAAATGCCTAACGTGAACATAACGATGTTCAACAAACGGGACAGAGTTCCCAAGAACAATTACAAGGACTACCAGGGAGCACAATCCATCATTGAAGAGGATTTTAAACCGAGTCAAGAACACTAGGAGAAAGTATAAACATTCTACCCAAGAACGGGAGACGCTATAACCCTAAAGGGGATAGCTCAGAATACGATACCACAAGGCGGTATGGTGGACATAACAGATCACAAACATTAGCCGGATGTAACGGCATAACCTAACAACACCTAGGAGCAATCCTTGAAGGGTGTATTAGTTAACAACGGTCGAACTAAGCATCATGATAAGAGCACGGGAGCTAGAACAAACACTCGGTTAGGACACCGAAGGGATTTCACTTAACAAGAAATACCCTCAATCACAAAGAGGCACTGATTAACACCAAATTGCCTAAAGGGCCTCCCATGAACTGAAGCGTGATGCAATGACCTTACCATGGAGCCCAGTAATACCTCCAACCCTATGATAGTGTACAAGGAGGTGGAAACATGTATAACAGCCTGCAAGGAGCTTAGCTCGCAGCAATAAGGCTCAAAAGCCATAAACCAACTACGTGGTGTAGATTTAAATGGTTGCAGAACCACATTGAATAATAAGAAGAACTGCCGATGAGCAGGACGACGATCGAATCGCGCAATTTGAACTCAATATGATGAGAGGCTTGGAGTACTGGCTACCTCAGTGTCACTGTCACTGGAGCATTAGCCCAGTATACAGTTGACAGGACTTTAATTACCCTTCATGCCTCCTATGGCAATGGTAGCACAGAGGCATAAGAATCGTGATAATGCTAATACTGGTTTAGTCCACACTTGGACACTACGACAAACCTGAGGGAAGATACCTCTCGTTAACCGAAGACCACCAATGCGGTGATAATGCGAACCCTTAGAAAAGGCTTCCATTTACCATAATAACAAAGCTTGTGCATGTAGTTATTGCCATGAGGCAATTGAATAAGGAAATTAGATTTCTAAACCACTATGACTAGAAAGAGGCTTTGAGAGCAACTGTGAAAACCAAAGATGGGTCGGTTTAGAAGCAAACACAGAATGTGCATAATGTGGACTATAGAAGCACATCGCTTAAAGAGCATAGAGACCTGAAGAAGTAAGTATACTCCATACACAACCAAGCGTATGGTGAACCATTGCATAAATGGTGGAAGTACATAAACAGAGACTAACCTAGTAAACCTTGTCATGAGACTTATGAGTGGAAACAAACCTCTCAACAAGAACTTTCACTTACAAGTGATAGAATACTCTTCAATTGGAGAACGGGACCAGAAAACCCTTGAAGTCCCTTGGGATCCCGGTGAGGTACATACAAAAGTAAAACTGCACAGCCAAACCGTACATCCAATGCCAGGATTAAGAAGGAAGTGAGCGCCAAATCAATCAATGTGAATACACATTTCGACATTGAATGACCAAAGCCAAAGGATTTAGTGATCCAACAGATCACTTCATCCTTGGTCAACCAAGATATTTGGCAAATTATATCATAAATGATGAAGTAATGTGAGGTAAGCTAACCTACACATGAAACCTAAATTGAAATAAAACATCTCCACATTGGGAAGATAATAACATTGCGGTATGCTACGACAACCGTCATACACACGAAAATAGGAAACCTTCGGTGTATTCACACCATAAGGAAATGGTGCCAACGACAATGGCAATCAGTAAAGGTAAGCTACCACAGTAACAGAGACCGTAAAAACGATGTCGTATAATGAGTAAGAATATGGTGCGCAACAAGCGACCACTATGAGGAAGTAGTTAGACAATGACACGGAGTTGTAAACACGAGATGACAGGCGGAAGTATTATTCCTATTGCGATCACATAAGTGATTTACTGCCAAGCGTTTACGCCTCTGCACTCTGTGGGACTGAGTGTTTTGGTATTGCACTTGTGCAGTTATTGATCTAGTGGGATAGCTAGGAATATGGGAAATGTAAATCGTGGTAAATCCTTCGTTTCACCAACGAACATGGCATAAGCTAGTCAAGCAAAAGCTTAAAAACAAACCGTGCGGCCTAAGGCCAAAGAAGCACAAGGAGTGTGAAACACACCAACAATCACAAAATGTGAATTCCATCGGAATAAAAAGTGCAAGGAGACATAAGGACATAGAAAACGCATAGAAAGATGCATACAAAAAGTAAAAACTAGTTGTGCTGAACCAGAAGAACTGGTATAATTCAGAAGCTACTAACAATAGAGGAAGCACTACAACTAAGTAGTGACTTAACCTCACCCAACAATAAGTTGGAGGAACTTAGTGAATAATTGTGGGAGTACGAATAGTATGTATAATAGATTGCCAGAGAGCTGGTTATAAATCTAAAACTCATTGGGTTCAAGCACGATAAAAGAATACCACACTTATTTAATAAACCTTATTCCCACAATAGAGAGATAAAAAGGTGATGTGTAGCACATTAACGATAACAAGAAGGGTGAATAACCCAAGTTATCAGGGTCACGCAACAGAAGCTAGTGGGCCCTATCTCAGAGGTTTAATTACCCAGTAAGTATGAGAGAATGGCTAACTGTCAATGCCTTGAAGCCTGATAGGCTAGAACCGAATTAATTATGAGTTAAATAAACTCCAATAGGAATTCTTGGTGCAAGGACTAAACCATTAGTATGGTTAATACCCTTTGACCGGAATACATTGAATAATAGACTGTAGAGAAGCTAAAACGCTTCAGGATGCCCAAATTGAGTGAACCAGTGTTCAATAATAACATATGGTAGATTATGTGGGCATAATCCCTTTAAGGGGGGTAGAGAGAAAAGCCGCTTAATGTAAATTTCACGTATAAAACACTAAACTATAATGTGCATAGCACAAATGAGAATTGATTTGACGATTGGTACTTATGTTAAATAAACATACGTACCCGTCCATATTGTAATTGTGGTAATTAGGCATGGGAGATGCGAATACCATAGGAGGAATATACCTATCTTGTAACTCCAGTATGAGAGTATTAGTAAAGAAGAGTAGAGAAACCCCTAGGGGAATGATAACCCTATAGTATATGTCTATTTGAAGCTAGACATGACATTACGATGCATGAGTCGGTATAAAACTAATGTAGAACCTAGAGGAA
This sequence comes from Limonium bicolor, assembly GCA_023374045.1. Classification (NCBI taxonomy): domain Eukaryota; kingdom Viridiplantae; phylum Streptophyta; class Magnoliopsida; order Caryophyllales; family Plumbaginaceae; genus Limonium; species Limonium bicolor. Next base: position 92,408,722 of record CM041777.1, on the reverse strand, counting down.
ATTGAATTCCCTAGGTGATTGTTTTGAGACAATTAAGAATGAGTAGTGGACGGAGCTCCACAAGTATTGTATCCCTTAAAGAAATAGTACGGAATGATTGAGAGCAGTTGATGAATGGAGCCCATGAGTAGTGTACCCCTAGGTAAGTTATTGGAAGTAAATTGAGGACGACTGAAAGTAGCGAAAGTCAATGAAATGAGCCCGTAGGCATTGAATCTTGAAGTAAAGCATTCGGAAGTAGATTGAGAATGATTGATGGACTGAATTCCATCCTTTGGAGATGTATGAATTTGTAATTCTGACTAGGAAGAGTAAAAAGATAGAAAATGGAAGTAATTGAATTATTTGATTGTTTGAAACTGATGTGGGAAGTCGAACTTGATCCTGATTAGGTCAAGGGAAACCGAACACAAATTGGGGTGGAAAGATAGTTCAACACTGATGCTGATCATATCAGGGTCGAATGATTCTTGAAGCTCCCCTCAAGTGGTCACAAGAATCACGCATAGGATAGATGTAATGAACATGAATTGGAATTTGGAGTTGTTGTGTTTTAGAAAGATTTCTAATTGGAGGTTGCGAAAGGATTTTCCTTCAGACTTGTGAATGAGAATTGGTTGAAGCCATACTAGAGAACAGTGGTGGTGTATCATGTTGTATTATTCCAAGGGCAGCGGGACATAGAGGAGTCTTGTGTCTAGATGACCTGAGTGCCTGCGGGATCGTAGTGAGTATTGCATTGCTTTGGGATAGCTTTGCATTGTGTGTATGTATAAACCTTGTAGTATAAAACCAGAGGGTTGGTTGTAGTACGGATTGGAGTGATTGTAGTATATAGGCATGGTATTGTGTGAGATACTTTGTGTAACAGATTTGGGAATTTGTAAGGAGGAGGAATGTATGATCTTTGGCATTAGATATGTCAGAATGAGCGGAGTTGTAATCCCTCAACTTTGAACAACTTTGAGGGCAAAGTTCCTTAAGGGGGGTAGATTGAAATACCCCGAACTTAGTTATAGTGATTAAATCATTATAATAAAGTAATTAAGGGCCTAATAGTGCCCAGAGAATATTGGTGAAGAAAATAAAACCAAAGAAAAGAAGAAAACGCTTAAAAAGCGAAAAATGTAAAAACGAGTGTTACATAACCGCAGGAGTTATGTGACCTCGACTAGGATCCTAGGTGGATTCCTAAGGCTTAATTATGCCTAAATAGTATGTAGAAACAATTCCCAAGAAAACGGATCCATAAAATGGCTTAAAACCACAAATGAACCTTAAAGCACATTTTTCGAGGAAACCAGGAAAACGCGACTTTGAGCAGATTAAATAGCCCCGTAATAATTTTAGTCAATCAAATGTCTATAATTAGACATTAGTTAAGGTCTAGAACCAATAAAATTAATTAAACGAGAAAATTCCAGAAAACGGGTTCCGGTTAGTAAAAACTGTAAAAACAGGAAATTGTGGGGAGTAAATTGTAATAAGAACAAACTAATGTGTCCCATTTGCAAATAAGAAAATAAAATATGAATGTGAGTGTGTGTGTGTGTCTCGGTTCCCACCTCTCTCACACACTCTAATCCACAAAAGACAAAAGAAATAAAATAAGAAAAAGTAGAAAAGTACTACTTACCTTACTTTTGGAGATTCTCTCTCCTACCCATTCTCTACTCTCACGTACTGCTCCCCCTTATTCTCTGATTTCTCTTCTTTCTCTTGGAGCTCCATCCATGGCGATTTGAAAAGCCAAACAAGACTCCATCTTCTTCTCCATCTTTGACCACTCGAATCTCCTCCAAAAATCATAAAATTTGTACCGTTGGAATCCTCTTGTCAAGGAGAATATTCTCCTCTGTTCAAAAATCAAAACCTCCCATTCCATCTCCATGGATATTCCTCATTTGAAGGTTTGAAACCACCATTGGAAGCCTCTCTTTCATCTTGTTGGTTTGAGGTAAGAAGAAATCCGAAAATCTCTCATTTCTAGCTCCTAACTGCATTATAAGAATTCCTAAAATGTGAGCTTTTGTTCCTTGTTGTTCCAGCCGTTTTGGCTTCTTCTTGGAGCTGGAAATATTGCTCTCTTGCTAGTCAAGAACTCTATCTAGTGAGTGAAAGGTAAAGTCACTCCTAAACCCTAAATATATGTTCCTAAGTTCTAAGGTAAAATTCTAGGTTTTAAGTGTTAAATTAGACATTCATTAGTGTCTTGGATATGGGCTGTAGCATTGCCCAATTGGTGAACCAAGAACAGGGAAAGAAAAAAAGAAAGAAGGAAGGAGAAAGGAAGAAAGAAAAACAAGAAGTTAAAACACCAAGGTAACTAACTTACCTTGTACAAATTTTGGTGTTTGTATAAGTATTGATACTGTTTGAGTATTGTATATTACTACAACTAAATGAGAAATGGTGAGTATGAAATGGAGTAGTTAGTAATGTGTATATGGATGAGTAGAGGCTCTTGAGCCAAGTGTATGTATTAATGAGTAGGGATGGTGGTGCTAAGTGAATGAATGTGTAAGTGCTGGAATCAAATGTGGGAATAATGCTTGAGATTTGTGTTGATTATGTATGTGAATAAACAGGGATGCAAATTGAGTTGAACAAGCAAATAATGCTTGGGAAAATACTTAAGAAAACGGGGAAACTCTGTCAAAATTTCTATGGGAAACTAGAAGACTTGTGTGTTTATGAGAAGAAATAACCTAGGATGCACTAGGTATGTTTTGGAGTTTGAGTGAGTAGTGAATCACCTTGGGAACTAGATTTGGAGGGAGTATTGTATTGGGTAAGACTTATGTTGCTTATAATGGAAATAAGGCAAAGAAATAACCATTGGGTTAGTGAAGAAAGGAAGAAACCAAAAATCTGTAATAGAGGGTTTAGGAGCATTAACAGTGGGAAATGATGTAAGGAAACCAAGAAATGGGTGATGAGTTTAAGGAATGAATTAAGGGAGTTTAGAGTGTTGATTTAGTGCTAAAACATGCTAGAGTTCATGTGGGAATGTTGGCAAAGAAACAGACAAAGGATTGAAGTGAGAACAGAACTTAAAAACTGTAAATTTGCAACAGACTGAATTTGTACTGGTTTGCAAACAAGTACGCAAACAAGTACATAAACAAGTACGCAACAGAGACGGTCCGGGTTTGCAAACAAGTACACAACCCGGACCACCTCAAAAACTTTACAGAAACTCTCGCTGAAGGATGATCCGGGTTTGCAAACAAGTACACAAACCCGGACCACCTTAAAAACTTGACAGAAACGTCTCTGAAGAGATGGTCCGGGTTTGTAACCCCGGACACAAACCCGGACCACCCCAAAAATTACCCAGAATATGTTTTAATGCATTCTAATGATGGGGATTTGAATGGTAATGATAGTATAAGGTAATTAAGACTTGATTAATGATGTTTAATGGTCACTAAGGCTATGAACAAGCTTAGAAAATAATTGTAAGTAAGTAACCTATGAAAAAGGATTTGAATAACAATGAGTAGTAAGTATAAACCGTCAAACATTAGGAAAAATGAGTAAGGTTAATTATAGATAATTAACCACCAAACTCTATGTATGTGATAGGACTCGAATAGTCAAACACCGAAGGGGAGTCGGTGATTCTAAGTCAACGGTGAACGGTATTATTTCCTCATGCTCTGTATCCTAACCTGGTTACCCCGATTTGTGTGCTTATTTGATCACCTAAATAAGATAGATGCACGAATCGGATTTTAATGCACTTACTTGTGCTTGTTTTATATTATTCCGGTTATGTTGCCTTGAACATTTAGTTTGTATAATTCATGAAATAAATGGATGGGAATGAAGTGTATGTGTACCTTGTGGTGTACTTGTGTAGTGTATTAATCATTGGTATGGATGTGATGACTTCTACTAATTCCTAACCATCTAACTCCTAACTTGAGTAATGAATAAATTGGAATGAGTAGAAGTCCGATATAGTTTCAGCCACGCGTGAGGGGGCGGAGACACAAGAGGTTGGATCCAAATCCTGGCTTTAATCTTTTCCACGGCCCAACCCCTTAAATGGGTAGCATCCTGGATTAGTGAGCCAAGTAAAGCCCGGTGGTGGGACTGTGTAGTCCCTTCCCGGAGGTCACAACGACTTGACTTGAGTAAGTATGTAAGTAAGTAAAGTATTGTATGAGTAACGGTCTTGGCTAGTGTAAGTCATTGACCTTGAGTAAAAGAGTAATGTACACCCGATTAACCTGGGTGGGTAAAAGAAGCCAACAAGCATTGTGTATGTATTGTGGAAGCGTATTTCCGTAAAGGTAAGTGTGAATGGTTGACTTGTAGTGTCTTCCTTGTATGTATTGAAATGTATGTATGTATGCTTGTGATGTATTGTAAAATTATGAATGAAAGCATATATGTATGTATGAGTAAAATGGACTGCATGTATTCGACCTAAGTAGTTGGCGTACCCTCGCTAGTACGCGGGGTATGCGGATTTCATATGCAGCGTAAGCTGAGCCCCTTGGGGCACTGTTTTTATTTTACAGGTACCCGAAGCTGTTATGGTCGTTGTAAGAGACCGACTGCTATGCTTAGTTAGCTAGGGATAATTTTGTGGATAGTAAAGAATTGTATAAGACTTGTAGCCCTTGAAGTATAAGTGTACCAAGTGGTACACCCCCTTTGTATTTGGAGTAGTATGTAGAATTGTGAGGAATGAGTAATATGATAACTCGTAAGGAGTATGTGTAGACATGTGGAAATGTTGAATTTTGGTATTGTACTTAGGATACTCGGTATATTGTATTGTAAGTATGGAGTATTGTATTGAATGGAGAATCGTAGTACTCGGTTTGTAATTGGAATATGGATTGTAATTGTGTAGTACTCGGGTATTTCGGTCCATCAGACCGATGCTGTAAGTAGTAGTAGGCTTTGTTAGTCACGTGGGTGGCTAACGGCATTGTATCACCCACCGTTGTGTAAGGAAGTATCCGCTGCGTAAGTATGGAAGTATGAGGAGATTAGACGGTAATGGTGGTATTAGCGGTAGAGGTTTACACTAGGAGAGCTCCGGTAGAAGTTCTAGTACACACATGAATTCAAATACTATGCAACCATATCTCTCATGCATCAGACGCAGTAGAAAGATAAAAGACATCAAGTATGCCGACAAACTCATGCACACTCATGCATCCACACAAGCAACTAGCTCACGACAAAGTCTTGCTCATTAATGAACAAGATAACAAGACAAGGCCAGGGCTATTAAGAGGCACTCATTATGCAGCATTAAATAAGGCCTGGTAGAGCATTAATGAGGCAAACAAGATCAGCAAGTGGAGAGTGCAAGTGGTGACCGACCACCTGAGCACACACCTCTAACGTGTCCAACCACAGGGCGACACATGTCCTGACGCTCCCAAAGCAAGTTGAAGATCAGCCTATATTCGAGCGTGGCTATTTTGTTGGGGATGAAGAAGCAAATGACTCATAGAGTCTAGGAGATCATAGGATGTTTGTTACACATCTAAACGTACCTGTATAAATACGATGTACAACATCTTATGTAAATTAACTTGGTCATACATGAAGAAGAGAGATAACTAGAGCAAGTGTAAATCAGACTAATTGTGTGTAAGTACTAGGAAGTTGGTGAGCTGGATAGGACTGGGTCTGTGATTTAATACTGTGTATTTGGTAGACTGATCAGTCGGGGAACGGTTGGGGAACCGTAGGCCTACTGTCAGGAGAGGGTAGAGGACTTAAGGATAAAGTCATAAACTATCCCGAAGTCCGTAGGTAGGGCGGAGGGAGATTGAGTGAATTTCTGTGTGTAAATTCTCAATCGAAAAGAAGTTTCTAGTTTGAGTTTATCAAGTACTCCCCTCAAATAACAAGAAGCTCACATAGGCAAAAGAGACGTTCACGATCGGTCGAGGACGTGTCATGAGCACTAGCCAGTTTCAGTAACCAGATTTGGGAAGAAAGGGAAGCTAAGTCCTAAGTTCGTAGGGCCTTACAAAATCCTGGAGAGAGTTGGGAAGGTGGCCTATATATTGGCGCTTCTTGGTGAACTGGAGAAAGTGCACAATGATTTTCATGTGTCTCAGCTGAAGAGATACATCTCTGGTCCCTCACACGTTTTACAACCTGAGGTGTTGGAGTTGGAGCAGAATCTGTCATATGAAGAGTATCCCATCAAAGTCCTCGATACTAAGACCAGAGAGACCCGGTCAAAGTCCACTCGGATGATCAGAGTCTTGTGGTCTAATCATGGAACAAAAGAGGCAACGTGGGAGGTTGAGGAAGAGATGAAGAAGAAATACCCACAACTCTTCGAGCATGTAATAGTTTAAGAGATAAGTCAGCATTGGTTTGTAATTGATTTCAGCATGGACACCCTAGGAGTTAGGAATGGATACAGTATTGCTAGAAGGTTGAAAGTTTGGGATTACTGATTGAGTTTCAGCTTCGAGGGCGAAGCTTTCTTTTAAGGGGGACATGACGAAATACCCGCATAATTTGAGATAGGAAATTCATACTATTAAATCGATAAGGTTGGGGGTTAATTTCATAATAGTTACTGAGTTATCCGAAGTTAGAAATTATTGGTGGCCCAGGGAAGTCAAAATAATTATTCTAATTAACTATATTTTAATATCTTATTTTTCATTCCAAAATTAATTAATATTGTTATCCTCACCTTCTACTGACGTTACAACGTTTCCTTACTTCCTTTAAGCTATTTATTCAATTTTAAAGTGTCTCTTTCTAAAATAATGACCCCTTTCTAAAGATGATCACGTTCATCTTTATCCTTCTGAATTAATTATTCGATTCTACTTTATAATTATTCTTACCCCTTTCCAAGGATAATTACGTTTGATCTTATCTCTTATTGATCAATTAACTATTTTACTTCTTATTTTTCTATTAACTATTAATTATTTTACTTTGTCATTATCTATTCATTCCTTATTTCACTGATCAATCATCCTTGTCTCATAATTTATTTCTCTACTTAATTTATTTCTTACTTATTATCTACATTATTATTTTCCCTTCTTATTCTCAAAATATTTCTATAAATACCTATCTCTATTCCCCTTTTCCTTCATCAGTTCACGTTCATCTTCCTCAATACAAGTCCCTCGCTCTTTCTCTGTTTCTTCAAGTTCTTCAAGTTCCTTCTTGGTGCCGAATTAGAAATTAGAAGGGCAAGGTCTAATACCTGGGTAAGGTTTTGGATTATTTTGGTTGTGAATTGGTGGTTTATGATTAGTAATTCTTACAATTCTAGACCCCAAATTTGTTGACGGGCGCTACATGTGATTCTGCTGAACCGTCCACATTGTTGGTGTAAGTAATCAGGTAAACTTCAGTGCTCATAATTGAATTCTTGTGTGGATTGTGAATTATGGAATGATTATTTAAAACCCTAATTTGGGATTTGGAAGTAGGAATCTATTCCCCCGCGTTATTTTGGATTCAATGGTTTTGCAAAAGTGGGATTGATTACTGTTTTGGGAGACTTTCACTGGATTAATTTCTTTGTTGGTACCGATTGGTGCTCCATGTAAATTGTTGGTACCTTGGTACTCCGTGTAAATTGATGGTACCTTGTACCCATGTATATAAATTTATTTGCGCTGCGAACAATGAAACGCAGTTAAGCTCTATGATCTACTCCTTTAGGTCAGAAGTACCTTCTGGGGGGTGCACACACATAAGGATTTAGGGTGAGGTGGTATTATTATTGTTGTGGCCCCAATTTGGGTGTCCATCCGCGTATACTTGTGATTATTTCCTGGCGAAAGCTCCACTGAATTGTTTGATAAATAATGATTGTTGAAAATAATTATGGCTTGGAAATGAAGGTTGTTTACGTTAGTTCTTTAATAATTCAAAAGGAGTTTTCAAAATGTATTTTACACTATGAGGCAGAGGTTACTCAGTTTCACTGATTAGCGCGATCCTTTCTGGTCTGTATATTGTTTTCTGATCGCAGGTATGAGTTGCTGAGATATAGGACTGGAGAATCCGCTACCACATAGTTATTAGAGTTGTTAAATTGCTGTTGAGAATACAATGTTTTGGATTACAATGTTTTGAATATTTCCTTTTGATGTTTTGTTGCCTAATGAGCCTGAGCACTCAATGGGGTTGACTGTGGGCAGTAACGCTCTAGATTTGATTTGCCATTCCGCTGTGGTTTTATGTTAAACTTTTGCCATATATGCTTATGAATCTTTCATCTTCTATTACAATTAAGATTATAATGTTGAGGTGCATTCCTTGAAGTTTTTCACTTTAATTTTTGCAGAATTGGACCTATCCGAACGTCCGTCTGGACGTACATGTTCAGACAGCCGCGAGAACATTTTGTTTTTCATAGTACTAGTGTGTCTGAACATCTGTCGAACTTACATGTTCGGATAGCATGCGAGGACGGGTCTAGAGTGTAAGTCTCGACATTGGTCCAACTTACATGTCCGGACCAATGTTCGGACCACGTACTTGGGTTTTTATCGGAACTTGTGTTCGAACATCAAAGTTCGGACACATGTTCAGACTCCTACGTTTTAACTCTCGACTTGTGTCCGAACGTCAACGTCCGGACACAAGTTCGGACGGGTCTGGAGTGTAAGTCTCGGCATTGGTCCAAACTTACATATCCGGACCAATGTTCGGACCACGTACTTGGGTTTTATCGGAACTTGTGTCCGAACATCAAAGTTCGGACACATGTTCGGACTCCTACGTTTTAACTCTCGATTTGTGTCCGAACGTTAACGTCCGGACACAAGTTTGGACATTTGGATTTCTCAAATGGTTTAACTCTCGACTTGTGTCCGAACGTTAATGTCCGACACAAGCTAGACAAATCTACAAATCTTTTTCTCAGTTTTAAGACTCGTTCGAAGTCCGTTTTCGTTTCCGTTTTTGTTTGTGGCATTAGATTCGTATCGTCGTGTACTTTCAAATGAGGCAAAATTCAGGGTGTTATAGTACTGGTCTACTACGACATGCTTCCCTGCGTCAGGGTCTCAAACTCCTAGTGCTTCTTCTGCTTCAGGTGAGCTGGATAATATATACTTCCCTCGGAGCAGCTCCATGTATGCTGCTCATGTACTAGCAGCGTCCTTCAGGTTGAATGATGAAAGATATTATTGTGTCAATAAGCATGAAATGATGAAAGATATTAATTATTGTGTCAATAAGCAAAGATTTATATATTGTCAAATTTTTGAAGTTGTTGGCTTGACATTTGTTCAGTGACCAACTTGAGTTATAGAGTGTTATAGGTTTGTATATATGATGTGATTTGTTTTCGGTCACTTCATTATGCATTTTCTTGTTTATAAAGTGGGGAGGACTTGTGTTAGAACATACTCACCATTGAGAGCATGGTGTGCCGTTGTAACAAGGGAGTGACTACTAGTACATGTAAAGTATTTGAAAGATATGACTAATGAGTCAACACTGTTGGAAGTGGATTCACGTGAGTGCTTAGGTTCGTTGATTATTTCTACAAGTACAAAGATTTTATCTCCTAATAGCCGACACAAAGTCGAGTGACGAGTTTTAACATGGATTTTGGTGCATGCATAGTTGATAAAGAAGGGTTACTATTCTCACAAGTTACTTATGGCTTTTCTTCATGTGATGGGCTTGAGCTTGGCATTTGATCATTTGAATGCAATGAGTTTTATGTATGCTTTCTTGTTTGAAAACGAGGGTCAGCCAGCGATTCTACTTAGTGTGTTTGTCTTGTGATGGTTTGTCTTATTAGTTGGTTGAGCTTGGATCTAACCTCTTCGTGTTATACTAATGTGCCAACTGGGAATAGCGTTTAATGGATGGCGTATGGTTGTGATGTTTGGCTCCCCTTTCATACGACCCCAACAAAGAAAATGGTGGAATGGTTTAAAGAAATAAGTTCCCAAAGAGAAATAATGTTGTGTTGGAGGTAGATGTGATGAGAGTTAGGCCACCATGGGTGTAAATGATGGAGTTTGGGGAAAGGGTGGTTCGGACGCTCAGTCGAGCGCCGGTAGCACTACAAGAAAAACCAAATTTAGCTATCGTTGATTTGCTACCGCACATATATTGGTAGCTACTTTCAAAAATAACTACTGATTTTTAATGATACTAACATATTGGTGTCTATTTTGCTACAACAACGATAATGGTAGCTAAATTTTTTAAACAGTAGCCAAATCGCTACCGCCTGATAAGACAGCTACCATTAGTAGTAGCTATTTTTTATTTCATCTTGGTTCTTTTAGTAAGAACAATTTAGCTACCAATGTCGGTAATAACTTAAGGAATAACTACTTATGGATGTGCCTAATTCAATCATGGTGGCTATTGTGCTACTATTAAAGCAACAGTAGCTAAATTGCTACTATCTTTAAAGTGCTACTATCAAATAGATAAGCTAAGTTAATAAAATTGCTACTGACACTTCAACACGGTTGTTGTTCTACTACTGTTTAGGCGACGTAGCAAATATTTTTAACAAGCAGAATATTGTTATCTTAAATTATGAAATTGCTACTGACTATTGATGTTAATGAGATTTTAGTTGATATTGTGCTACATTATAAGAAATGATAGCTATATATTTAAGCGGTAGCAAATTATAATTCTCTTATAATTTAGGTGTGTGATAACTATATAATTCAAAGTACACACCCATTTACAATTATGAGAAAGATAGATTTTTAAGACATTACCCCAAATTAATGTATATAAAGATAAGTATAGGAAGTATGGGTATTTTTTTTGCAAAAATCCACGATAACTGAAAACTATGGATTGCATGAATGATTGACTACCCAAGCAACAATCTTAATTACGTCATTATTATCCCGATAATAGTTTATCATCCAGACTTAAAACCTAAACACACACATATCACATCATGTTAAAGTGTTGTCTTAAAAGCAAAGAAAAAATTGAATTATTGTTGAGCATTAATGGCAGCTAGTCAAGTAAATTAAATCGGGTCATTATTAAAAAATATAGTATTTACTTGGAATCTAAATAAATAATCGAATTAAAACCAAGCTTTTAAGATATTAAATCGAGTAAACTTAGGGTTTGAATTGAGAAAAGGGGTCTCAATCAAAGGAAAATTTCTAAAAATCCAAAGTTAAAAGGGAACTGATGAATTGCTACTACACATATTGGTATCTAAATTAAAAAATTGCTACCGATTTTTAACGTTATTGACAAAGTGGTAGCTATTGTGCTACACGAGCAACAATGTAGCTAAGTTTTGTACTTGTAGCCAAATGTCCTACCGCCTTACACGATTGCTACCACCAATAGTAGCTATTTTATCTTTCATCTTGGTTCTTTCAGTAAAAATATGTTGCTACCATATCGGTAGCTAAATTAACTATTTCAACAACACTAGCAAAAATATTATAACTAGTAGCTAACTTGCTACTATCTTAAAAGCTGCTACAGCCATAGATAAGCAAAATTATGAATTGCTACTGATACTTGATTACAGTTGCTATGATGCTACTATTTAGCAAATGTTTTAAACAAGTAGCTAAATTGCTACTATCTTTAATTTCAAAATTGCTACCGACTAATAATTCTAATACAATTTCAGCTCATATTATGCTCGATTATAAGAAATGAATGCGGTAGCAAAATTATTATTGTCTTATAACTTACACGTGTGAGTATTACATAATTCGAAATACTAACCTATACTACTACTATCATAGTAGATATATTATCTTTTTATCTAAATATTTTAATTCTCAATATAGTACATTTAATATATTTTACTTTTTACCTTTTAGCTATCGAAATTAAAAAAAAGAACTATAAGTAAAAAAAAATGTCTAATTCATGAAAAATAATTAAACTACATACCACTACTAGAATTTATTTTTATCATATAAGATATACCTAACATAATATTTTTTTGATACTTTTTAATATTTTTAAGTCCCAAAGTATCACACATATTAATACATTATAAAATAACAAGTATTAATAATTTAAATTAGTACATATGCTGATTAAAATTTACAAAATTAATATAAAATAGTAGTAATAATAATTTAAATGAGTAAATTGTATATATATATATGTGTGGGTATATATATTTAATTAAATACATTTTTTATACATTTTTACTTATATGATGCTTTTAATTTACAAAAGCCGCATAAACTAATAAAACATAAAAAACTAAAAGTAATAAAAATTTAAATCAGTTGATGAAATACCCCCAACCTTGATATGTTGTTTAAATATTAAAATATGGTAAATTAAGGATAAAAAGTGCCTTTGAAACATTGGTGAACAATTTAAACCATAGAAACACAATAAAGTACCATAAAGACAATTTGAGCAAAAAGATGCTCTAAGCTTGGGATAACCTTGGTTAAGACTCAAAGAGCTTACCAAGACTTTATTAACATGCTAATAGACATGTTAAACCAATTACTAAAGAAAACTAAGCTTAAAAACAAGTTAAAACACAAATTATGCTTTAAGGAATCTTAAGGCACATTTTGAAAAATTGTCTTAGAAATGGGTTTTGAGTGGCTAAATGCCCATCATTACACCTTAATTAATATGTGTACTATTAGTATCACAGGAAGTCTAAATCAATGGGAAATCAAAATTTTCACAAATATGTGCACTAATTTGTGAATAATGCTCAAATAGTGCTAGTTTAGACTTAAGTCAATTTAGCTTAATTAAATGGTCAACAAAGACCATAAGATATCTTATGTAATGAAGGGGCCGGTTTTCAAGGTGGGGAGTCATCCCACTTGTTAGCTAATAAGAAAGAAGAAGAAGAAAATAAAGTGAAGACTATTTGCTTTTAAGCTTAAATATCTTACAAAAGTAAAACCTCTCACCTCTCTTCTTTCATTCCCTCTTGTTCCCACCGTATTCTTCATCTTCTCCCAGCTCCAAATTCGTTTTGCTACAGAACTTCTCCATTCTTGAACTTCCTTTGCTTGTAACTTCTAGCTCCATGCTCCAAATTTAATTCCAAGACACCACCTTTGTCTTAGTTAGACCAAGCTCTACATTCTATCTTTTCAAATCTTTAAGAACTTCAATTAGGTTCCATGGAGAATCTCCATTGAAGGAGGAAAAACTAATCTTCTAACACCTTGTCATTCTCCTTTGCTTCAAGGTAAGGAAAACCAAAGAAAAATTACATTTCCTCTCTTTTTGTGTGTGCCGAAAATCATCTTTTGATGATGCATGTTTTACTCTTTTAGTAGCTTGATTCAATATTAAAAGGACTAGGTGAGTCCAATCTTACTTCTTAATCAAGCTCTCTTTCAATTCCAAGGTAAACATCAATTTTAGTGTTTTAAAACACTTATGTTAATCTAGGGTTTGTCCATGAGTAAGTGTAACGCTCAATGCTCATTACCCTTGCATGTATGTTGGTTAGAAGGTTGACAAGTGAACAAGTCCTTGCTGATTTTCAATCAAAGAAAACAAGAAAGAAATCTTGAAAAGGAAGAGGTAAATAACCTATCCTAATGTGTAGTTAAGTGCCTTAGGAATTGAGCTTTAATTGCTTAATAAACAACCTAAAGAGCCAATGGGAAATGAGTTAGAAAAATACCCACAAGTGGACCCTAACACGCACATGATACTAAATGCATCGCAGGCGGAATAAAATAACTACACAGTAACTAAGAACGCTTCGGTGCTTACAAGCCGTCACCCCACCCTAAGACGTGTTGACAAGGCAGAATGAAATACAATTGTACCGTCTGATGATCAGACTCTAGAGCATAAAACTAACCCTAAATACTCATATAACATACCGAGTGTTTTACATATCCTTCACTGTATAAAATTACTGGAACTGCAACAACCAAAAGTACATAACGCCACAGGAGCACAGGCGCATCCCGGGCCAACATCCAAAAGTATACAAAAGTATCACATCCTAGGATCTAAAGCCACTCCGCTTCTTCGATCCTCATCCTGTAGTATAAGAAATATGGATCCCCCGAGGGGGTCAGCAACCCTTGGCTGGTATGGCTAACGCGCAGCCCATCGGCTACCGGGATACGCGCAGCTACTTGTCATTATAACATGGCATTCCATTTATATACATAACATAACATATGCTTAGCATCAATGGTGCATAGCACACAACACATACACAGTGGTTTTCACTCCACGATAACAAACCACAAGGTCAATAACATAAGAGCCTAGAGAGTGATTCACTCTCATGTCAAGCTCGTTAAACACACTCATTACCGTTCTGTTAGACGAACGAGTAACTTAAGTCACAGATGGTTCGGATTTAGTGACCCGAACACACCACAACAAACACAGGTTCCCACTAAACCCGATCATAAGTCAGAATAGGTAAGCTTTGGAAGAAGCTAGCGGGAGATCGAACGCCAATTTAAGGAGAACAATCTTAACAACATAAGAGTCGAATCTGATTCAGATATCTACTCTTAACTTACATGCATGACCGGACAACCGGATTCCTCACTTCCCAGTTAACACTTGTTAGAAGTTCATAGTGGAACTTAACAACCAACACACAATAGGTGGTAAGTCATGTTAGACACACACAAGGGAATTGAGTCACAACATCACACATCACAATAATATGAACAACTGTAAACTCATTACATGTTTAATCTTATAACGTTGTAAACACACAGAAAAAACATACAACACACAAACCGGTGTAAACCGCTAGACAACAGACTGCAAGAAAACCATACCTCGGTCCTTGCCTCGTTTGGTTTCCACCTTAGAGAATCCTAAACACATTAGTAAGTCGGTTAATTAACGCACTAGTCCACTATTAACATTATCTACTCAACATTACTAGTTTTATTTTTATTTTACACTTGTTAACTTGTTCAACTTTCATCCTTTTAATCGCTTTAAAACCACCTAACATGTCTCACATAACCTATAATATCATTACTAACCACTACCATTTTTAGATAACAATTCCCATCTTAAACAACATTTTTTGGTCCATACAGTGGCCTGTCCGAACTTGTGTCCGAGCTTCCAAGTTCGGACACAAGCCGTGACTTTAGAACCCGAAATCAGACACATGTCCGAACTTGTGTCCGGACTTCGGAAGTTCGGACATGAGTCGAGGAAAATCCTAACCAGAAATCCATACGTCCGAACATTGTCCGGACTTCCCAAGTCGGACACAGTTCGAGGATAATCCCTAGAAATAACAGGTGCGTCCGAACTTCCAAATTCGGACGGTAGTTCGGACATTACCTAAAATCCAGAAAACTGTAAGCGCAACGGGCATGTCCGAGCTTCCAAGTTCGGACGGAAGTTCGGACGTGCCATTATACTCAATTTTCTAAGCCTTTAAACACTTAACCAAATTCCTCCCAAGCCTCCTAATGCTTCCTAACACATTTGGTACCCTTATATCCACATACAACATTCATGAAACTCATTTTCTAATTCCTTAAGCCTTTACTTATTTCTTTGTGAATTCCTTAACACTTACAACATTTTGTACTAGGTTTCTAAATGGTGTTTCTCACCTATTATAACTACTATCCCAAAATGCTTCTCCTCATCTTAACATCATCTCTAAGCATTATTTCTCACAACCAACTCCTTATGTCACTCTTGAAGTTCTTTTCCAAGTTACACTTCCTTCTTAAAATTTACCAAAGTTTGCCTAAGATTACCTAAGTCAAAATGACTTTGGTACATACTAAAATCTCAAGCTCATGCCTAAGTCCTTGTTACATCCAAATCACCTTATGCATGTTTTCTACACAAGAACAACACTTAACCATTTTAAATACTCCTTAACTTATCAAACTCATTTTAACACTTAGAACTTCACATTTGTTACCCAAATTTCGACATAGGTTCTCCTAGAACATTACTAACCCAAAACACATTGTTTTTACCAACAAACAACCAAGAACACTAAAAATCCATCAAGTACTTATTATACACAAACTTCACTCACAAAGCACTACATCACAATATAGTGCACAATTTAATTGCATGGCACTTAGGCCCTTAAATGACATGGCTCTTAGGCCCTTTAAATGCACAAATCATAAACACTGAATTTCCACAATATATTTGCCTTTAACCTGCAAATACACTCAACAACACATATGCCTTTACTAAGCTCTTGAGAACACTTTACTAAGTCATTCACCATGGCTCTTTAGGTAGTTTTAATAAGCATTTATAAGCTCATTTCTCCTAAGGCATTAAAACAACATTAGGTTAGTAGATTTACCTCTTTTGCAAAATAACTTCTTTCTTGTTTCCTTTAGAAAACCGATAGAGTACTTGATTCTTTGACAAGTTCTAAACAATATACAAACATTATAATGAGTATTCAAGCTATAGCTCCATCTCATTGTAACCCTAGTTTTACATTGTTTCAAAAACATTAATGTAGTTGTTTTACCTTGCTCTTTGAAGAGAGTTTGAATATCTAGCAAGAGAGGACTCCACCTAGTCCATGAAGAGTTGGAATGAAGCTAGAACAAAGTCACATAAAAAGCTCCTTCAATAGTATTTTCGGACATGACAAAAACAAAGGAGGAAATGAGTTTTTTATTTGAGATTCCTTACCTAGAAGTCAAGGAGAGTAACAATATGTAAAAATACAAGCTCAAGCTCCTTCAATGGAGAAACTCCATGGCACGAAATGGTTGTCTTGACTTTTGAAAGATAGGAATGAAGAGCTTGATGAGAGGAAGAAGATGGTGGTGTTTGTTTTTGATTTGGACAAGTGAGCAAGGTTTTACAAGAGATCAAAGCTTGTGTTCTAATGGTGATAGTGGTTCTACCGTGAGAGAACAAAGAAGAAGGAAGAAGAGAGGTGGGAAACCGTGTGAGCAAGGAAAGGAAATGAGAGAATGAAGATTGGTTTTACTTTAGAAGATATTGTAGTTTAAAAGTAAATAGTACTTCTTAGTCATCATTATTTACTTAACAAATTAACAAGAGGGTGGTGAGTCACCAACCTTAGAAAACCGGCCCCCAATTATAATGAGGGTAATATAGTCTTTGTTTGTCAATTTAATTACTTATACAAACATATGTTACAAAATAGCTTATAAAAGTTACTATTCATAAAACAAGGCACATAGAAGTGAATTTTTGATTTCCCACTAATATAGACACCCAAATGTGATATTATAGTACACATATATTTAAGAGTAATGATGGACATCTAGCCATTCAAAACTCATTTACAAGACAATTTTTCAAAAATGTGCTTTAAGACTCCTTAAAGCACATTTTGTGTTTAAACTTGTTTTCAAGCTTGGTTTTCTTTGTAAATTGATTTAATATGTTCATTAGTGTATAAATGAGGTCTTGGTAAGTTCATTAGGTCTTAACCAAGTTATCCCAAGCTTAGAGCACATTTTGGCTCTTATTGACTTTAAAGCACATTTTGTGTTTTCTTTTGTTTAAATTTGTTTACTAATGTTTCTAAGACTCTTTTTAGTCTTAATACACCATATTTAAGTGTTTAAACAATATATTAAGGTTTGGGGTATTTCAATCTACCCCCTTAAAAGAACTTTGTCCTCAAAGTTCATACTTCCACATATCCTAAATATTAGAACACGGGAACACTTATAAACAATACTTCCATATATTACTAACAACACACTTACATAACATTGGACTCCAGGTCCATACAACATAACATAACATTGGACACAAGGTCCATACAACATTATCCACATCATTCAGACACAACGGTCTGTAACATAACAACATAACATAGACGATGTATTCAAATACACGTCGTACACACATAACCGAAACGGCTCTACCCCCCTTAAAAGGGGTACGCCCCGTACCCTATACACATAAGTACTAAGAAGTAAACAATGACGGGTACTTCGCCTTCATCTTATCTTCCAGCTCCCAAGTGGCCTCCTCAACGTCCTGGTTAGACCAAAGAACTTCACCAGTCTCACGGACTTATGGCGAGTGTCTCGAGTCTTAGCATCCAGAATCCGTACCGGAGTCTCCACTGATCGCATGGTCGGCTCTAAGGTTAGCCTTTCAGGCTGAAGCACATGAGACGGATGAGACATATACTTCTTCAACTGGGACACATGAAATACATCATGTACCTTGCCCAGCTCGGCGGGTAGGTCTAGTCTATAGGCTACCGGGCCGATCCGCTCCGTCACAAATAAGGCCCCACATATTGGGCTCAACTTGCCCTTCTGGCCAAAACGAAACACTCCCTTCATGGGGGATACTCTCAAAAATACCTGATCGCCCACGGCGAACTCCAGGTCACGTCGGCGCACATCTGCGTACGACTTCTGTCTATCCTGAGCTGCTTTCATATTAGCCCTGATCTGGCGAACTTCTGCCTGAACTTGCTCAAGATACTCTGGTCCTATAATGACCGTCTCACTCGACTCATCCCAGCATAATGGCGTGCGGCATGGTCTACCGTACAAGGCCTGGAAGGGAGACATCTTGATCGAAGCATGATAACTGTTGTTGTAACTAAACTCGATCAGATGTAACTTATCAATCCAGCTGGTCTGAAAGTCAAGTGCACAAGCACGTAGCATATCCTCAAGTGTCTGAATAGTGCGCTCACTCTGACCATCGGTCTGTGGGTGAAACGCTGTACTCAATTTCAATTCAGTACCCAATGCCTCTCGTGTGGACTTCCAATATCTGGATAAGAATCTGGTGTCTCTGTCAGATACAATCGTTTTCGGTACACCATGATGTCTTACAATCTCTTTATCAAACAGTTCTGCCAATCTTGCCACTTTCCAAGTGTCCTTCATCGGAATGAATCGGGCCACCTTGGTCAGTCGGTCAACTATCACCCATATCATATTCAGACCTCCCCTTGTAGGCGGAAGCCCTACTACAAAGTCCATGGAGATATCATGGAACTTCCACTCAGGCACTGGCATTGGCTGTACCATACCACCAGGCCGTCGGTGCTCAAACTTGACCTTCTGGCAAGTGAGACACCTCAATACATAATCACTAACATCTTTCTTCATTCCAGTCCACCAAAA
This sequence comes from Limonium bicolor, assembly GCA_023374045.1. Lineage (NCBI taxonomy): Eukaryota > Viridiplantae > Streptophyta > Magnoliopsida > Caryophyllales > Plumbaginaceae > Limonium > Limonium bicolor. Next base: position 92,389,667 of record CM041777.1, on the reverse strand, counting down.
ATACCTTTCATACTTTATACATCTTTGAAGCTCCGGGGTGAATCGAAGAAGTAGTAGAACAATGGGATTCACTCAATATGCGCTCCTTCAACTCAGCGCTACCCTAGGTATACACAAGCGGCCATTCAGCCTAATCAGGTCATCATCATGGAGTCTGAAGTCGTACTTCTGACCCTCGAATGTGCCATCAATAAGCTTCTGCCGGATCTCCAGCATGTACTGATCCGTCATCTGAGCACTCCGCACCTCTTCAACCAAGCCAGTATAAGACTAGCGAATGGAGAGAGTGTGCTCGGCGACTCAGTGCGTCAGCTACCACATTTGCCTTACCCTTTGTATTGCAGATTATATCATAGTCATTCAGAAACTCAACCCACCTTCTTTGCCTCATGTTCAACTCTTTCTGAGTGAACAAGTACTTTAAGCTTTTATGATCAGAATAGATTGTCACACTTACCCCATACAAATAATGTCGCCATATCTTCAATGCGAAGACAATGGCACCCAATTCTAAGTCGTGGGTAGGGTAGTTCTCCTCATGCTTCTTCAGCTGACGGGAGGCGTATGCTACGACCTTCCCGTGTTGCATCAAACACAACCCATACCTCTGCCTGATGCGTCGCAGTAGACCTCAAAACCATCTGGACCGTCTGGTATAGTCAGGACTGGTGCAGATGTCAGAGCATCCTTGAGACTCGCGAAAGAACTCTCACAGTCAACTGTCCACTCGAATGGTGCATCCTTCTTCATTAAGGAAGTCATCGGCTTCGAGATACTGGAGAAGTCCTTCACAAACCTCCTATAATATCCTGCCAGACCGAGGAAGCTCCTGATATCAGTGACTGTCTTCGGCCTAGGCCAGGTGCGCACTGCATCTATCTTTGCCGGATCAACAGCGATCCCGGCATCAGAAATCACATGTCCAAGGAAAGATACTTGGTTCAACCAAAATTCACATTTCGAAAACTTTGCATACAACTGGTTTCTCCTCAGAGTTTGTAACACATCTCTCAGGTGGCTTTCGTGCTCACCTCTAGATTTAGAATACACAAGAATGTCATCGATGAAGACTACCACTGACTTGTCCAACTGATCTTGGAACAAGCGGTTCATTAAGTCCATGAACTTGGCTGGTGCATTCGATAAGCCAAATGCATAACTGTGAACTCATAATGCCCATACCTCGTTCTGAAAGCTGTCTTTCGATATCACTGTCACGGATGGCAATCTGATGGTATCCGGAACGTAAGTCTATCTTGGAGAATACTGATGCACCCCTCAGCTGATCAAATAGATCGTCGATGCGTGGTAAAGGGTAACGGTTTTTCACCGTAACAGCATTCAGCTCCCGATAATCAATACACAGGCGGAGGCTACCGTCCTTCTTCTTCACGAAGAGGACCGGCGCTCCCCATGGTGACACACTAGGGCGGATGAAGCCCTTGTCGAGTAGGTCTCTCAGCTGCTCCTTGAGCTCTGTCATCTCTGCTGGAGCCATACGATAAGGTGCTTTCGCAATGGGTCCAGTGCCCGGTACTAAGTCGATCTCAAACTCAACCTCTCGTGCTGGCGGCATGCCCGGCAGTTCCTTAGGAAATACATCAGGAAACTCCGACACTACCGGCACATCTGGGCTAAACTCAGGGTCTCTCTCTATGTCCTGGACATAGCAGAGGTACACATCACTCCCTCGTCGTAACTCACGATACATGGCCATGGCGGTGATGATCTGAGTCGAAGGCTCCCTGGGCCTCTGGCGGTAAGATATGGTAACCCCAGATGGACTCCGAAGAAGCAGTCGATGCTCGGCACACAGGATTCTGCCCTTGTACCGCTCCAACCAGTTCATCCCGACAATCACATCAAATCCAAGTCCGTCGAACTCTATCAGGTCGATCGGGAACTCTTCACCTCTGATTCGTACAATGACATCTCGGTGGTAGCGGGTACACCTGATCCGCTCTTTCGATGGGAGAGTGACCAAGAAGTCTGGCATCTCCTCTCCATCTAACCCCAGCCTCTTCGCAAAAGATAGCGAAACAAATGTGTGCGAGGCTCCAGAGTCGAACAGATCGATGCATCCACGCCATTCACTGGAAAGGTACCGGTGAGGATTGTGCCGCTCTTGCCGGCTTCTGCCTCATTGCAGACACTCAATGTACCTCCCGTTCCGAGTGCACAGCCTAATTCATTGGCAAACTAATAAGTACTGGGTAACAACACGGTTGATATACTTCAATAACTCCACTTTATTCATTAACACTTCCTCTTTACAACATTGTTGTTTACATGGTTGATATAACTTAACACATACATAACTCCCTTAACATATACTGGCTTAACACATTACAAAGTATACAAGGTTTAGAATTGTCTGAAGGTCAAATTCAAACGTCCGGGTTTCATGTGTGTGGCATTGATCACTGCCGACGGTGCGGTATTCAGTTTGATCTTCCTGATGCCATGATAGCATCCTTGACTGCCCACCCATGATTAATACATCTCCTGACTTTAACATTAACTTCCTTGCGAGATCAGCACGCTTCTGCTCGCCATATACAAATACTGCGGTATCACCAATGGACCAAGACACCACGGGTACTCCCTTACTTAGAGACTCGGGTGACTCGTCCTTATCTTGGTGTAAACCTAACCGTCCACCTTTCTGGTAGAAGTTCACAATACACAAATCTGCTTCCACATTGGAATTGATTCCGTTTCAACTTGTTGAGCAATTCCCACGGCGTGATTAACGACCGCACGGAACTCCTCAGGTATACTTGGTACCGTTGCTCCATCTTCAGCTCGCACTCTTGATATGACTTGGTGTAGTGTAAGGGTTCCAGTCCTTACCCATGCACATCATCTTCAATTGCATTCTTGATCCGTTCGGATATTCAGGTGTGTAGAAACCTCCAGGTTTAGCTCCAAGTTCGTCGCATCGTCTGATGATATGGACTTGTGCTTCCGGTGTCAGGTATCCACTTAAGAGTATCATACCTGGCTGGATAACCTGACATTGCTCCATTGGAAAGTCGGTGATGTGATGGTGGTCTCTTCAGGGTTTGGTGTGGGTGGGATTGGATAACATATATTGAAGGTTCCTTTCAGTTTAGAATTATCTAATTAGGTGTCTTTCACACTATACTTTAACTCCTTACTCACATGATAATACACTTGAACTCACTAACACACATAAGCATGAAATGCGGTATGCAATCACTTATTACATTCAACAGTTTTAGGCGGTACCTGGTCTAGAAGAGGGCCCTGGCGCCTCAGACCGGTCCACCACATTCAGGGTGGCCTTGCTAGGTCCCGACCCTTTCCCCTTCTGGGAATCAGTATGCCTCTGATCGGTGGGTGGCTGGTTAGCCGTCTTCGGGCCATCAATAGCTGCTGTGGCCTTACCCTTCCACTGCCCCTTGGGCTTGTTGACTCTGCTGTTGGGGTTCCGGTAACACTCGTGGTCACGGTGCCCCACTTCTCGCAGTATCGACACTGCACCTCATTCCTTTGCAGTCCTTGCCGGGGTGGTCTCCATTGCACCACTTACAGTAATAGTGGCGCTCCGGTCCAGAGCCCGTGCTAGCTGCTAACACAATACACACTCAGTACTTGTTTCACAACTTATCAACATACACATCAACTTATTACACATGATTAAACAATTACCCTTTGGTGGGTAAGAGCGTAGGGGCTTCGCCGCATAAGCATATGTGAGCTTCAGTGGCTCCTCAGCTGTGGTGGTTTGGGCTTGGCCCTTGTCACCCTGGTGCTGACTCTTCTGGGCTGGGATAAGGTTTCTTCTTTTCTTCCTCCCCCGTACCCCTGCGAACTCTGGCCCTCGCTCGTGGCCTTGCGCTTGTGCGCATTCTCCTCGTCCCTCAGACGGACGGTGATCTCCACCTTAGCAGCGGCATGATAGCACTCCTGTATTTAGGATGATCAGTCATGCCCCGCAATACATACTCACAAACTCACATTAATACTCACTTGTAGACTACACATATTCACATCACTCTTTACTTAAATTACCTGCAAGGTAGTATACTCAGCTGGCCCCATCCCATAGCGAAGACGGTGGCTGAGACCGTTGTAGAAACGGTTTACCAGCACCCGGTTCGAGTATCCCAGGTCCGGTAACAGGTGGACAAGGCCGGTGAAGGCAGTGTAGTGTATACTCATCAACCGACACCTTGTCCCCCTGCCTCAGACTATCCAGCTCCAGGCGCTTGGCCTCTTGAACGTGCACGGGGTAGTATTTGGCTCGCAGCAGAGCCGTGTACTCCCTCCAACCAAACTGAGGATCCGCCATCCGGTCCTCTCTCACTAGCTTCCACCAGTTTGTGCCGAACCCTTCAGGTAGTAAGCGGCAAGACGGACCTTAGCCTCTGCGGGCACAGCCAAGGTCTCGTAGGCGGTCTCCAACTCGGAGATGTACGCCTCCAGCTTACGTGGGTCGGTCTCCCCATGAAATGAAGGGGGTCTCAAGTCTGCCAATGCCTTGACCCAGTTGGTCTCTCGTGGCGGTGGCGGTGGTGGCTGAACTCCGGGCATCTGCCCCTGCTGGATCGCAGCTACAAGCTGGGGTACCATCTGGGCCACAGCGGCTGCTACAGCCTCAGCCATAACCTGAGCCGTAGTGTTCTCGCCCTGGTCACCCCCAGTACCAGTACCACTTCCGCGGCCTCTACCGCGTGGTCTACCTGACATCTGTATTCACATGAGTATTCATTAGCAATATGCTTACACACTTATCGGTCCAACGATCGTAACGCTTCCCGACAATAAGGTATTCCACACTTAGTTAGTGGTTAACCTTTCCATAACTGATCACTTAGGTAACTGTAGTTAGGTTTCCTAACTCGGTATATTCCTAAGCTCGGTCTAGTCATCAGAGCGATACTTCGCTCTGATACCACTTTTTGTAACACCCCTAATACGCACATGATACTAAATGAAATCGCAGCGGAATAAATAACTAAACAGTAACTAACGCTTCGGTGCTACAACGCCGTCAACCACCCACGTGGTTGACAAGGCAGAATAAATACAATTGTACCGGTCTGATGATCAGACTCCCGAGCATAAAACTAAACCATAAATACATTATATACAATACCGAGTAATACATAATCCTTCACTGTAAAACATCACTGTAAACTGCACAACCAAAATATAAACACGCCACGGGGCACAGGCGCATCCCGGGCCAACATCCAAAAGTATACAAAAGTAATCACATCCTAGGATCTAAAGCCACTCCGCTTCTTCGATCCTCATCCTGCAGTATAAGAAATATGGATCCCCCGAGGGGGTCAGCAACCCTTGGCTGGTATGGCTAACGCGCAGCCCATCGGCTACCGGGATACGCGCAGCTACTTGTCATTATAACATGGCATTCAATATATACATAACATAACATAACATGGAGCATGGCATCAATGGTGCATAGCTCAACAACACATACACAGTGGATTTTACTCCACGATAACAAACCACAAGGGTCAAATAACATAAGAGCCTAGAGAGTGATTCACCTCATGTCAAGCTCGTTAAACACACTCATTACCGTTCTGTTAGACGAACGAGTAACTTAAGTCACAGATGGTTCGGATTTAGTGACCCGAACACACCACACAAACACAGGTTCCCACTAAACCGATCATAAGTCAGAATAGGTAAGCTTTGGAAGAAGCTAGCGGGAGATCGAACGCCAAATTAAGGTGAACAATCTTAACAACATAAGAGTCGAATCTGATTCAGATATCTACTCTTAACTTACATGCATGACCGGACAACCGGATTCCTCACTTCCCAGTTAACACTTGTTAGAAGTTCATAGTGGAACTTAACAACCAACACACAATAGGTGGTAAGTCATGTTAGACACACACAGGGAAATGAGTCACAACAACACATCACAATAGTATGAACAACTGTAAACTCATTACATGTTTAAATCTTATAACGTTGTAAACACACAGAAAAACATACAACACACAAACCGGTGTAAACCGCTAGACAACAGACTGCAAGAAAACCATACCTTGGTCCTTGCCTCGTTTGGTTTCCTCCGTAGGTCACTCCTATACATAATTCAAGAACGTCGGTTAATTAACTTACTTAACCTCCAAATTTACTAAGTGTTTAACATAATTGTATGACATGTTTTAATGTCTATCTTACCCTAGGTTACTTCATTATACACCCTAGGGTTAACTACATAAGTCACATTCTTTCTGTTTTTTTTTTTTTTTTTTACAAGTTTAGGTCCGACCGACCTTGCCGACCGGACTTACCAAGTTCGGTCGATTCCAGTAATTTCCGTTAAAAATTTTTACTCCGACCGAACTTACCAGTTCGGTCCTATGTTCGGTCGTTCCGAGAGTTCCCTGTAAATTTCCGACCGAACTTACCATGTCCGGTCCCTAAGTTCGCCTTTCCAGAGATTTCTCCCCTTTGTAAATTTAGCCCGACCGAACTTACCATGTCCGGTCCCTAAGTCGGCCTTTTCCAGTAACTCAATCCGTACTCAAAATACAGGCCCGACCGACTTGCAAGTCCGGCCCCAAGGTCGGTCTTTTCCAGAAGCCATTCTCGCAGGTAAACTGGGCTCGACCGAACTTGCAAGTCGGTCGCAAGTTCGGTCTGCCCAAACCTTTGTTTCCTTGTCACATTCAACTCCAAACTTCACCCCATACAACCTAGTACCCCCTAACCTCATTTGGGCACTTCAAACACACCTTAAGACATCCTTAAACACTCATAAACTCATTTTCTAATTCCTTAAACCTTTACTTATTTCTTCACAAAATTCCTAACACTTACAACATTTTACACTAGGTTTCTAAATGGTGTTTCTCACCTATGATAACTACTATCCCAAAATGTTTTCTCCTTATCTTAACATCATCTCCCAAGCATCATCTCTCACCCTAATTCCTTATATCCTTCTTGAAACTCTTTCCTGTGTACACTTTCTCCTTATTTACCAAAGTTTGCCTAAGTCTTTATTAAGTCCAAAATGCTTTGGTACATACTAAAATCTCAAGCTCATGCCTAAGTCCTTGTTACATCCCAAATCACCTTAATGCATGTTTCTTACACAAGAACAACACTTAACCATTTTAAATACTCCTAACTTATCAAACTCATTTTAACACTTAGAACTTCACATTTGTTACCCAATTTTGACATAGGTTCTCCTAGAACATTACTAACCCAAAACACATTGTTTTTACCAACAAACAACCAAGAACACTAAAAATCCATCAAGTACTTATTATACACAACTTCACTACAAAGCACTACATCACAATATAGTGCACAATTTAAATTGCATGGCACTTAGGCCCTTAAATGACATGGCTCTTAGGCCCTTAAAATGCACAAATCATAAACACTGAATTTCCACAATATATTTGCCTTTAACCTGCAAATACACTCAACAACACATATGCCTTTTACTAAGCTCTTGAGAACACTTTACTAAGTCATTCACCATTGGCTCTTTAGGTAGTTTAATAAGCATTTATAAGCTCATTTCTCCTAAGGCATTAAAACAACATTAGGTTAGTAGATTTACCTCTTTTGCAAAATAACTTCTTTCTTGTTTCTTTAGAAAACCGATAGAGTACTTGATTCTTTGACAAGCTCTAAACAATATACAAACATTATAATGAGTATTCAAGCTATAAGCTCCATCTCATTGTAAACCCTAGTTTTACATTGTTTCAAAAACATTAATGTAGTTGTTTTACCTTGCTCTTTGAAGAGAGTTTGAATATCTAGCAAGAGAGGACTCCACCTAGTCCATGAAGAGTTGGAATGAAGCTAGAACAAAGTCACAAAAAGCTCCTTCAATACATATTTTCGGACATGACAAAAACAAGGAGGAAATGAAAGTTTTTATTTGAGATTCCTTACCTAGAAGTCAAGGAGAGTAACAATATGTAAAAATACAAGCTCAAGCTCCTTCAATGGAGAAACTCCATGGCACCGAAATGGTTGTCTTGGACTTTTGAAAAGATAGGAATGAAGAGCTTGATGAGAGGAAGAAGATGGTGGTGTTTGTTTTTGATTTGGACAAGTGAGCAAGGTTTTACAAGAGGTGAAGCTTGTGTTCAATGTGTGTGTAGTGGTTCTATCGTGAGAGAACAAAGAAGGAAGGAAGAAGAGAGGGGGGAAACCGTGTGAGCAAGGAAAGGAAATGAGAGAATGAAGATTGGTTTTTTTAGAAGATATTTGTAGTTTAAAAGTAAATAGTACTTTCTTAGTCATCATTATTTACTTAACAAATTAACAAGAGGGTGGTGAGTCACCAACCTTAGAAAACCGGCCCCCTAATTATAATGAGGGTAATATAGTCTTTGTTTGTCAATTTAATTACTTATACAAACATATGTTACAAAATAGCTTATAAAAGTTACTATTCATAAAACAAGGCACATAGAAGTGAAATTTTTGATTTCCCACTAATATAGACACCCAAATGTGATATTATATAGTACACATATATATTTAAGAGTAATGATGGACATCTAGCCATTCAAAACTCATTTACAAGACAATTTTTCAAAAATGTGCTTTAAGACTCCTTAAAGCACATTTTGTGTTTAAACTTGTTTTCAAGCTTGGTTTTCTTTGGTAATTGATTTAATATGTTCATTAGTGTATAAATGAGGTCTTGGTAAGTTCATTAGGTCTTAACCAAGTTTATCCCAAGCTTAGAGCACATTTTGGCTCTTATTGACTTTAAAGCACACTTTGTGTTTTCTTTTTTTTAAATTTGTTTACTATGTTTCTAAGACTCTTTTTAGTCTTAATACACCATATTTAAGTGTTTAAACAATATATTAAGGTTTGGGGTATTTCAGTTACGCTTGGCTAATCTTACTTTATCACCTTTAAGGTTTAAGATATGTTACTTCCCCAATAGTCCACCTAGATGTCACATTAACATTTGATATTTTTAAGCGCCACGTATGATAGGTTTATCCCAATCTTCTCTTAATTACGCTTCCATAAGGTATGTTACTACTTTTATTGCCTCTAATGTATTTATATATACACCTTATTTTCCTTAGAATTTATCCAAAACATTCTTAAGAATTTTTTATTGTATTTAGTATATTTAATACATTTTAGAAATATCCACAACTGATATATGGTTTAAAAATAAAGTGTTTGCCCTAGTTTAATTCAGCATATTAACCTCCATTAATAATAATATGTAGTTTAGTTAATACCTCGATTTAATATAGGTCTATTTTATTTTTCTCATATAAGTATATTTATGTGTAAACAACTTTTACTTCATCTAAAAGATATACCCAAAAATTTATAAACATACTGTTATAAAATGTTAATTTAGTTTCTTTATTTTCCCCAGCTTAAAAGTTAATACTAGCCATACTTTAATTTTTGGTTACATAAAAACCTTATTTATGGGTTATTCTTATGAAAATTCCATAAACATAATTTTAAACCCATTTAACTTTGTCCAAAAATTCACAAATTTAATATATAATAACTATAACATTTAGACATATTATAAAATTTTATTTCATAAAAATATATTTTTAAATTACCCAAATAATTCCATAATACTCGTAACTGCAAAAATCATAACTATGTTTAAAAACTCAAAACCCATATTGATTTACATCAAAATAAAATAGATTTATAAGGAATCTATGGTTAAATTTCAAGTCAAAATACATTCGGGAAGGCATTAATAGATCTAGCAAGTAGGACTCTATTCTGGAAAATAATTAAATTATACAACTTAAATCCCCACGATCTAATCTCGGCCGTCCATGTTTACTAACTGAGATCGGACGGCCCAGAACGCGCTAGTTCATCAGAAACCCCCAATCGCACCCGAGTACTAATCCGATGTTTTCTCACAATCCACAGAACGAAAATCGATGTTGATTCTGTTCCTATCGACTCGAAAGTAAAATTCCGGTTCTAATGGTACCAATTCCCCAATTATCATGCAGAATTGAATAAATTCGAATCTGGGTTCGAAGTTAGGGTTCTTATTTGGTTTCGATTTAATTCAGCAAATTCTCCTATTGTAATGCATAGTAGACTAAATGGTATGTGGGTTGATCGATGATGAAATTGCGAATGGAAAACCATGGAGAAATTTGATCGGAAACTCACCGGAATTGCATTAATGGGGTGAATCCAAATCGGGAATTCTGGAAAACGTTATTCTATGTACGGTTCAGGTATGCCACTTCTCGAATCAACTCGCACAAACTGAGAGAGATTGATTCACGTAACCTATCACAATCCAAACTAGACATGTAACTATAGATGTTAGTGGAAGAATCATTGATTTTGATGAACTAGGGAGAAAGTTACAGATCTCACAAGATCCGTGTTTACCTAGTTGGTTTCGGGATGAACTGGGCAAAATTACCGCCGTGATCGAGTAGGCATCTTTGACAGATTATCTCCCAAACTAGTGCGAATCAGCCTTGGCCATCAACATGAAAGTTATAGAGGGATTAGAGATCTTTAAAAACAAGCTAAAGAACAAGAAATTTGGACGAGAAATGAAGAAGTTATGGCGTGACGAAGTTTACCCGATTTCAGGAAAAACTGCAGTTCTGGGTTACGCAATCGCGAGGAGCCACATTTGGATCAATTTTCCGGTCATTGTAGAAGGAGTTAGATGATGTGTGAGTAATGGTTGGAAAGATGAGATTAAGGAGAAGAGAATGAAAACAGACGGCATACCAAATGGTGGAGTAGAGTAGGAGATATAGGCGTCTCAAATTCGACCCTCGACATGCCAAAACATCGAAAACTGGGACTGTTCAGTGGTACTGCCTGGCTGACTGACACGTCAGCATTTCTCAAAATTTTGGCTCTAAACTTCAATCTATCATAACTTTGGCTAGGATGATCCGTTTTTAACGTTCTTTTTATCGATCTTCATGTTTTTCATAAACTTATTTATGGTATAGGTTTCATGGCCTGGTTTGACCATTCTCAAAAAGTCAACTCTAACAAGGCTTAATAAGCTTTAAGGTTTCTAGAATTTTATATGACTTTTATGTTTCAAAACAATGTTCCAACACTTCCTAAAATTTTAAATATATTTGGAGTTTTAGTTTAGAAATTTTCCCAAGATTTATTGACTTATAAATCTTATTATTAAATTCATAATACTATATAATAATGTATAATAATTAGGGTTAAATAGGAGAAAACCCCTAAATAAATTCACAATCCATATAATAATTAATATTCATAATTCCATATAATAATTTAATTTTGAATAAAAGAAATCCCCTAAATTAATTTAAATTAATTTAGGGGTATTTCAGTATATCCCCCTTAAAGAAAACTTCGGCCGAAGTTAACACACAAACTAATAGCTACTCACACCACATCAGGTGTGCTGTCAAGAATTACCAGAATGTTCATCAATAACAATCCCCAACCAAAATTCCATACAATCCATACCAATGGTAACTTCTCCACGATCTATTTACACTCATTTCATTTCCAAATTCCACAGCAAGATTATTCATCGTCAGACCAAAACCAAGATTTCATAAATAGAAATCAAGAATCACACAATGTATAAATCAAGTACATGCATACACCTCTCCATCATACTAACAAAACAAACAGGGCATAATCTGGATGAGGTGACGAAGGAAGAGTATGCACTACCCCCCCCGAAAGAGCCAAGGTACGCCCTCGTACCGCTATGAACAAGAACCCAGTAAAGGCAAGAATACAAGGAAATATCATGGAAATAGGTGTGGGTACTTCACTCTCATAGAGTCCTCAGTCTCCAAAGTAGCTTCTTCAACCCATGATGCTCCTAAAGAACCTTCAAAGCTTGACTAATCTGCCCCTATCGTTTCCCGGATCTGAATGGGAGTCTCCTCATATCTCAGTGTAGGTTCAATCTCTAATCTCTTGGCTGTAGCACGTGAGAAGGGTAAGGTACATACTTCTTCAGTGCGATACATGAAACACGTCATGTACCTTCCCCAACTCCACTGGTAGGTCTAGTCGATACGCTCTGGGCCCACGCGCTCCGTAATCCTGTACGGACCAACATACTTAGGGCTTAGCTTTCCTCTCATCCCAAATCTGAAGATACTCTCATCGGAGACACTCGTAGGAAAACCATATCACTGATATGAAATTCAAGCTCTCTGGTACGCTGATCCCCGTAAGATTTCTGCCTATACCCTGTAGATACACATCACTGTCCTGAGCTGCATATACCTCCTCAGCTATCGTGGTCGTCTCTATGAGAGCAAGAAGTGAATGTGCTCTTCTGCTCAGAGCGTCTGCCACGACATTACCTTTACCCTCAGTGTACTGGAGGTCAATATCATAGTCAGCTAGTAGCTCGATCCACCGTCGCTGTCTCAAGTTCAGCTCCTTCTGGGTCCAGATGTATTTCAAACTCTATGATCTGTCATAATTCGGACCGTGGCTCCATACAGGTAGTGTCGCCAGATCTTCAAGGCAAAGACTATGGCGAGGAGCTCAAGGTCATGTGTGGGATAATTTTCTTCGTGCTTCTTCAGCTGTCGAGAAGCGTAAGCCACGACTCTGCCATTTTGCATCAATACTCCACCGATCCCCTTGCCTGAAGCATCACAGTAAACCTCGAATCCCTCATTTCCCTCGGGATCACCAATACTGGAGCTGTGGTCAGAGCATCCTTCAGTGCCTGAAGGGAGACCTCACATGCCTCTGTCCATACAAACGGGCTATCCTTCTTCATCAGGGAGGTTAAAGGCTTGGCTAGCCTGGAGAAATCCTTCACAAAGCGTCTATAATAGCCAGCCAAACCAAGGAAGCTCCGAATCTCAGTCACTGAGCGAGGTCTGTGCCAGCTCTTTACCGCCTCAATTTTAGCTGGGTCCACTGAAACTCCCTCGGCTGAGATCACATGACCAAGAAATGATACCTTGTCCAGCCAGAATTCGCACTTGCTGAACTTGGCATAGAGTTGCCTCTCTCTCAGAGTCTGCAAGACTGTCCTCAAATGCTGCTCATGTTCCTCTTTGCTCTTGGAGAAGATCAGAATGTCGTCTATGAATACGACCACTGACTTATCTAGCTGGGCTTGGAAGACTCTCTGCATCAAATCCATAAATCTCGCCGGTGCATTGGTCAGTCCAAACGGCATCACTGTGAACTCGTAGTGGCCGTATCTGGTCCGGAAGGCTGTCTTCTCGATATCTGTCTCAGCTACAGCTATCTGATGATACCCCGGAACGCAGATCAATTTTAGAGAACACCTTAGCTCCCCTCAGCTGGTCGAACAAGTCATCGATCCTGGGCAGTGGGTACTTGTTCTTGATCATGACATTATTCAACTCCCTGTAGTCAATACATAATCTCATGCTTCCGTCCTTCTTCTTGACGAATAGCACAGGAGCACCCCAAGGTGAGACACTGGGTCGGATGAAACCCTTATCTAGTAACTCCTGCAGTTGTTGTTTCTTCAATTCCACCATCTCCGCAGGGCCCATCCGGTATGGTGCTTTGGCAATCGGGCCTGTACCAGGTATGAGGTCGATGTTGAACTCAACCTCCCTCAATGGTGGTAGTCCAGGTAACTCCTCCGGAAAAACGTCGGGGTACTCCGACACAACAGGTACGTCACTCTTGAACTTCGGATCTGTCCTCAGGTCCTGGGCATAACAGTAGTAGGCGGTCGCTCCTTGGACACCTCCTTCATCAGGGATAATGCCGATACAACCTTCACAGTCGGCTGTTGGGCTGCATTCGGTATGATACTGTGATCCCTGTAGCTGACTTCAAGAGGAGGCGATGCTCTGCACAGTGTAGCCTACCTCTGTATGTTGTGTAGTGTGTCCATGCCTACAATTATATCAAACCCCATGCCAGGGAAGACAATGGCATCAAAGAGGAAGTCTGCTCCTTGATGTGTATGTTCAAGTTCCTACATTGCTTACTGCACTTGATTAACTCTCTGGATGGCAATAAGACTGAGCAGTCATGGATATCTTCTGTAGGGCATCTATCTTAGCATGGAATGCCTGGGATATGAATGAATGGGAGGCTCCAGAATCAAACAGAACAGTGGCTTCCACCTCATTAATTAAGAACGTGCCTGAAACCACAGAGTAAATTCTAAGATTCTCAGGCATCTCTTCCAAGGTAATAAGTCAGGCTAGTAGTTATACCTGTGATGACCATCCCATTGCTCTTCGCTTGAGCCTGGTTCAACACAGTCACTCTGATCTCTGAGTTCCCGACCCCTACAACGACGCAACAAACTCATAAGATTTCCATTCTTATTAAGGTCTTCATAAGCATTTTAATGATTACAATGCTGAAATTGCATAAATTACAAGGCTAGATCTGTCTAAAGGTCAGGTTTAAACGACCAGGTTTCATGTGGGTCTGGTTGATGATGGATGTGGGGGCTGTGTGGGGCTTAATTCTCTTCACCCCATGGTAGATAAGTCTGGCTGCTCCCCGAATATCAACACATCACCTGACTTCAGGAGGATCTTTGTAGCAAGATCCATTCTCTTCTGATCTCCAAATAGGAATTCCGCGTCGTCTCCAAGTGATATGGACACCACTGGAACTCCTCTGGTGATGGACTCCAGAGACTCGTCCCTATCCTGATGCATTCCTAGCTTACCTTCTTTCCATAGAAGTTGATGATGCACACGTCTGAGGTTAGGTCTGGGACGGGCTCATCCTCCAATTCCTGGGCTGCTTTAACTGCAGCTCCAATGATGGTCTGCAACTCTCCTGGAATTGGTGGCACCTCCACCTCTTCGTAGCTTCTAGTGGTGTGGTCCCACTTCTTACCTAGGCACATGATCTTCACCTTCATGGTTGCACCGTTCTTGAAAGTAGGGGTGTAAAAGTTTCCTCCTTTCACACCTAACTCTCTGATCTTGAGGATCAATGCATATTGGTCAGCCCAGCTTCTGGGGTCAAAAAATTCTCGTAATAAGACCTCCCAGGTCTCAGTATCTCACACTTCTCTGGGGTTGGTGTGGTTTGGCTTCAAAGGGAATGGTGGGTGTGGAAATAGGCAATACAGGAAAGCAAATATCGAAAGCTGAACGAAAACAACAGTTGCCATTAATTAAACAAGTCAAGGTTCAAACTGGTCTTAGCACAAAGATGTAAAAGAAAGAGGGATTATAGTTCATCCCTTACAATGCAGAGAAAAATTATTTGAAGAAATGAAGCAGAACGAAGGTCTAAGCTTCTTCAGTAGGAAAGTAGTCCTCACCAGGTGAACTTGGGTCATCACTCGCTGATTCGACACGGTCCACCAGGTTGAGAACTGGTACTTTGCCTGGCCTCTGAGGGTAGTTCTGGGCAGGGCGATGGGTAGATGGTCCAGCACCTCCGGTGCCACCTCTACCTCCTCCTCCATTTGTATTAGTAGCTGGGGCTTTAGTCGCTGACCTGGTGCGTGGCTTGTAGTTCCTGGAATCCGGGTTCGAGAAGCACTCAAAGGATCTATGCCCCTTCCTGCCACAGTGGTGACACGTCACCAGAGTTCCGTCACACTCCTTTCCTGGATGGTCCCTCTCACACTTCCTGCAGAAGTATCTTCTTACGGGTTGGTTTCCTGTTCCAATTCAGGGTCAGTAGTAGTGTGATAGCAATATGTAACCACATTGTAGATTCTGTATTATCTTACCATAGGTGGCTGGGAGCGGATTGGCTCAGCATCGATATGTGAAGGGACTATGGCTTTTTCATTCTTCCCCTTGTAGAACTTGCCCTTCCTTTCATAGTTCTGGGAAGAGTTTCCTCACTACCTCCACCAGCATCTCCCTTCCTCTTGCCTAGCACAGAATCCTGGTAGGCAATGGTGGTTTCGCAGTCGTTTGCATCATCAGCTAGTTCCTGTCATTACAATATGTGTTAGTGGGAAAATCTTATCGAACCAGAAATTCCAAAGTCATATTCCATACCTGTAAAGTCTTTCCCCTGGTGGAACCAATCATGTTCATGATCCTGAAGTTCAAGCCAGTATGAAATTTATCCACCAGGTACCTCGGAGCGTAAGCTCCCTCTCCAATGACAGCAAGCAACTCCCAAACTTGTCATAGTACTCAGCAACAGAAGAAGTCCCTTGCTTCAGCTGCTCAAATTCACTTCTCATCCTCTTCTGTAGGTAGGATGGGTAGAACTTAGCTCTCAAGGCCACCAGAAAAGCTTGGAAGTCAAAGTTCGCTTGGGCGGTCAGCTCGGCTCTAGCTGTCTGCCACCATCGATGAGCGGGCCCTTGGAGAAAGTAGGCCGCTATGTCCACTTGGCGATCTGCTGGAACGTGTAGAGAGGTAAAAGCCTTTTGAATCTCAGCGATGTATTTCTCCAGAGCTTCGGTACTGGCTGGCCTTCGTAGACTGGGGACGAAGATCGTTGACCGCTTTTAACCAGTTAAACTCTCGCGGACCGTGGGGTGGTGGGCGGTGGTTGAGGGATCTGAGCCTGCGCTGATGCTGCTAGTGCAGCGGTCACAATCTGAGCTATGACCTCAGGGGTAACAGCGTCGGGTCCGTAACCACCTGGGGGTCCCACCCCTCGTCCTCCTCTTCCTCCGCGTCCTCCTCTTCCTCCTCCTTGAGACATTTAGCTGCTAAGGATGGTATTTGTTGTTCAGAAGTTGTATGTTAAATCTAGATATCTATGTAGTAACATGCGAAGTGTTCATAACTACCCAGGGACGGTATGTAGTTAGAGTGTTCATGAGTAATGTAATAAGGTCAAGTAGGGGTAAGGGTAACGTGCCTTTCTGGAATCCTCACTTCCC
Source organism: Limonium bicolor (assembly GCA_023374045.1). Classification (NCBI taxonomy): domain Eukaryota; kingdom Viridiplantae; phylum Streptophyta; class Magnoliopsida; order Caryophyllales; family Plumbaginaceae; genus Limonium; species Limonium bicolor. Next base: position 92,372,848 of record CM041777.1, on the reverse strand, counting down.
AATTCTACCCCACTTCCCCAGTTTTAAGGGCACCTATATTCTAAGTATTTCACTCAGCTTGTTTTCTCGGGCTCAGAGCGTAACTACGCTCTGATACCACTTTCTGTAACGCCCCTATTTAACATAAATGCAGTGGAAATAAAACACTAAGGCGATTACAGATCATCGGGTTCCAAACACCGGCACCAAACCTCACCAATTACAACTTATGATATTACAAAAGCTACGGTCTGAACTCGAGAAAACATAACATAAAAGAATAATAACAAAATACAATAGCTCTCCAAAGTTCCTAATTCCCATCCCATACACTCATACTCTTCGTGGCTACCTGTATAGCAATTCGTACCTGCAAGATGAAACCAAGCAGCCCACCCCAGGAGGGGTGAGTCAGTTCCCTGGAATGGAACTGGTACAACTCTCCAAAACAACATTTTAAAGCAATAACTCTTAAAAATAAACAATAAGATGAAGCCAAACACTTAGAGCAAAAGCAGAAGAACAAGGCACACCAAAACACCAAGTCAAAGATAACAAGTCAAGGATAGAGATAAATAACATGAAGGTAAAGTGAGCCAACATAAAAGAAACCACGCCAGAAGTTAGTGAACATCCATTGTTTAAGTAAGATTCAGTTCCAATTAGGATTAGAAAGACCCAAGAACCTTAACTCAAGAGTGGAATAAACCCAATTGGGAGAGATGGCCCCACCGCCAGTCAGTTGTCACAAGGACGAGGTAAACAGACCTCCGCTGTCAGTTGTCCATATGGACGAGGTATAGCAGACCTCCGCTGCCACGACCCGTTCTCAGTCATCGGTGAAAAGTGAGTGCACCACTTATTAGAAATAATCCATACCCAATACCAAGATTGACATTTCCCATATTCCCACTAGACTATTAACTGTACAAGTGCAATACCAAAACACTCAGTCCTACAGAGTGCAGAGGCGTAAACCCTCAACAGTCAATATCTAATGAGATAACCAGATAAAAGGAACCAATGATCATGTGAGTTGTACATCCAAGGCTCAGTTAGTCACAACAGGCTGAGTCAGTCACACAAACAATTTCCTTTCAAGATACATTCATACTCATTTAGCGTTTCTCAAAACGTTCCATAAAATTCGTCACCAAAAGCATCTGAGTACGAGAAATCGTACAAACATTCCATCAAGTCCTTAACACATCAAGCTGAGTACGAGAAATCGTACAAAACATTCCATAGAGTCCAAGACATAACAAAAACATTCCATAGAGTCCAAGACACAACAAGCTGAGTACGAGAAATCGTACCTGGTATATGTAGAAGCAGTAACCAAACTTGAAAATGCGAACTACTCCCACTAATCACCTATAATTAAAGTATTCCAACATTATAGTTAAGGTACTATAACGCTACACATCCTCCATCTTATTAGTCTATAGTTTTGTTTTACAGTTACACCCTCCTAAGGATCTGGCTAGATCTCGTAATTAAATCTTTAATGCATACTTAACTTATTCCATTTACCCACTCCTGATTATAGGTTTAGTTTAATTAAACCCTTTGGTTACGCTTGGCTAATCTTACTTTATCACCTATTTAAGGTTTAAGATGTACTTCCCCCTAATAGTCCACCTAGATGTCACATTAACATTTGATATTTTAAGCGCCACGTATGAATAAGGTTTATCCCAATCTTTCCCTCTTAATACGCTTCCCATAAGGTATGTTACTACTTTTATTTGCCTCTAATGTATTTATATATACACCTATATTTTCCTTAGAATTTATCCAAAACATTCTTTAAGAAATTCTTATTGTATTTAATTATATTTAATACCTTTTAGACATATCCACAACTGATATATGGTTTATAAAATAAGTGTTTGCCCTAGTTTAATTCAGCATATTAACCTCCATAATAATAATATGTAGTTTAGTTTAATACCTCGATTTAATATAGGCTCCTATTTTATTTTTCTCATATAAGTATATTTATGTGTAAACAACTTTTACTTCACCTAAAAGATAATACCTAAAATATTTATAAACTTACTGTTATAAAATGTTAATTTAGTTTCTTTTATTTTCCCCAGCTTAAAAGTTATTACCTAGCCATACTTTAATTTTTGGTTACATTTAAAACCTTATATTATGGGTTATTCTTATGAAAATTCCATAAACATAATTTTAAACCCATTTAACTTTGTCCAAAAATTCACAAATTTAATATATAATAACTATAACATTTTAGACATATTATAAAATTTTTATTTCATAAAAATATCTTTTAAAATTACCCAAATAATTCCATAATACTCGTAACTTGCAAAAATCATAACTTATGTTTAAAAACTCAAAACCCATATTAATTTACATCAAAATAAACTAGATTTTATAAGGAATCTATAGTTAAAATTTCAAGTCAAAATACATTCGGGAAGGCCATTAAATAGATCTAGCAAGTTAGGACTCTATTTTGGAAAATATATTAACTTATTACAACTTAAATCCCCACGATCTAATCTCGGCCGTCCATGTTTACTAACTGAGATCGGACGGCCCAGAACGCGCTAGTTCATCAGAAACCCCCAATTCGCACCCGAGTACTAATCCGATGTTTTCTCACAATCCACAGAACGAAATTCGATGATTTTTGTTCCTATCGACTCGAAATTAAATTCCGGTTCTAATGGTACCAATTCCCCAATTATCATGCAGAATTGAATAAATTCAAATCTGGGTTCGAAGTTAGGGTTCTTATTTGGTTTTCGATTTGAATTCAGCAAATTCTCCTATTGTAATGCATAGTAGACTAAATTGGTATGTGGGTTTGATCGATGATGAAATTGCGAATGGAAACCATGGAGAAATTTGATCGGAAACTCAACGGAATTGCATTAACGGGGTGAATCCAAATCGGGAATTCTGGAAAACGTTATTCTATGTGCGGTTCAGGTATGCCACTTCTCGAATCAACTCGCACCAACTGAGAGAGATTTGATTCACGTAACCTATCACAATCCAAACTAGACATGTAACTCTAGATGTTAGTGGAAGAATCATTGATTTTGATGAACTAGGGAGAAAGTTACAGATCTCACAAGATCCGTGTTTACCTAGTTGGTTTCGGGATGAACTGGGCAAAATTACCGCCGTGATCGAGTAGGCATCTTTAGACAGATTTATCTCCCAAACTAGTGCGAATCAGCCTTGGCCATCAACATGAAAGTTATAGAGGGATTAGAGATCTTCAAAACAAGCTAAAGAACAAGAAATTTGGACGAGAAATGAAGAAGTATGGCGTGACGAAGTTTACCCGATTTCAGGAAAAAAAGCAGTTCTGGGTTACGCAATCGCGAGGAGCCAACTTTGGATCAATTTTCCGGTCATTGTAGAAGGAGTTAGATGATGTGTGAGTAATGGTGGAAAGATGAGATTAAGGAGAAGAGAATGAAACAGACGGCATACCAAATGGTGGAGTAGAGCAGGAGATATAGGCGTCTCAAATTCGACCCTCGACATGCCAAAACTGTCGAAAACTGGGACTGTTCAGTGGTACTGCCTGGCTGACTGACACGTCAGCATTTCTCAAATTTTGGCTCTAAACTTCAATCTATCATAACTTTGGCTAGGATGATCCGTTTTTAACGTTTTTTTATCGATCTTCATGTTTTTTCATAACCTATTTATTGGTATAGGTTTCATGGCCTGGTTTGACCATTCTCAAAAAGTCAACTCTAACAAGGCTAATAAGCTTTAAGGTTTCTAGAATTTTATATTGACTTTTATGTTTCAAAACAATGTTCCAACACTTCCTAAAATCTTTATAATATATTTGGAGTGTTTAGAAATTTTCCCAAGATTATTGACTTATAAATCTTATTATTAAATTCATAATACTATATAATAATGTATAATAATTAGGGTTAAATAGGAGAAAACCCTAAATAAATTTCACAATTCCATATAATAATTTAATATTCATAATTCCATATAATAATTTAATTTTTAATAAAAGAAATCCCCTAAATTAATTTAAATTAATTAAGGGGTATTTCATTCAACATTTACCTTAATTTATAAATTTCCTTTATTTATAGTTTGTCACATTATTTAATGTGAATACCCTTAATACCCTTGTTTATATTAATTCCATTTAAACCACATTAATACCATATAATTGTTATAACATTTATAACATTGTAGACCATAGTCTAAAATTCATTTTCCAACCTTTATAAATTCGGTACAGCACTATACTATATTTAATTTTATTTGACCACATAACATTATGTAATGTTATACCATATACTAATATCATATAATATGATATCTTTATCTTATATAGATTATAACATATAGTTTTATACAAAACTATTGTTAATTACCGAAAAGGTATTTCCATTTAAACCAATCTCATTAACTTACCATATCTTTATGTTTATTACCAAAATCACCACATAATTTATACCATGTTATATATACCATATAATATAACATTTTAAACCTTAATTTAAATATAACCCATGGTTATATATGTTTTTAATTTCCGAACAATACTATAATCTGTTCTAAATTATTTTTCCACCCACCAACTTCTTATAATTACAATTTGACCCCAATTTATAACATATAGTTTTATAATACCATCAAAACTATAATTATACTCTTATCTTATTAAAACACCTTATATTATTCTAAATATCACCAAACTATACCAAATGGTTATAAATATCATTCCTAACCCACGAACTTTCGGTTATTTACATTTCCTCCCCATTTTCTTTTCCAAAGTATAACAATGACATAATGACTATATATTATACATATATAGCTTATTTTAATTCCAAATTCAACCCAATAAAATCCTAAAAATTCCTAATAGCCCAAGGGTGTTTAAAATACCATTGTACACCCTTAAGTTTCGGTATTCACCATACATACCCCATATATTATAAAAATGTTACAATTAAATACTTATCTTATTATATACCCTTAAATAAGTTCTTTAACTTATCTAATTTGGTCAAAACGTACCCAATGGTCAAGGTTGACCTCCTTAATATAGCCTTGGCCGTTACTTTCTTAATTTACGGTTTAACCCCTATTTTCAGAATTTACCAATTAACCCTACAACTTTATAAAATCTTATAATTTTTATTTTAAATCCTTTTAACACCTAATTTTGGCTTTATTATTATTTAGCCCTCAAATTTGATTTAATTATGGTCTAACCCCTTATAACTTGTGGTAATATATATTCATCACCTAAAACCTAATTTAAACTAAATATACATAATTAAAATGGCCTAAAGTACATGGCCTTATTACAAACATTGGCTCATAAAATAAATTACACATAAATGCCCCTAAAATACATAATATTCACGGCCTCACCATGTATTTTCCATTAATTACCAATCTTCCACATAAAGTCTTAATTTTGACATTTATGTTACTTAATTACTTGGATAAATTTACTAAGTTATTTCCTTAATCATTTTAAGGTCAAACATGACCATTCTTCTATTTCTCTCACGACAATATTTTTAAGAATTGCTTAAGAACATATTAACATAACAAAGTTAAGGTTTAAGTGATTTATACCTTGATTTAGCAAGGTTAAGGCCTTGTTTGGCCATGGCACCTTAGGGAATATTTCTCCACAGCATGATTTACTTGTATTCTTACAGAAAAAACAGACATGATTTAACTCCAAGCATGAGCTAACCATGGGAAGTAATTTAAGTCATGAAAATCATGAACTTTTACCTTTAATCTTCAAGCTTGTTAGGGTAGTATCTCAGCCCTATTTTTCCATAAAAGAAAGAGTATCAAAACACTCTTTAAACCAAGGCACAAAACTGTGGGTAACTAGCTTGGAAGATGGCTAGGATTTACCTTGTTTAAGATGCCAAAAATGGTGTTTTTGGCATGGATATGGATATTCCTTGTAGATCTTGGTATACAAACTGAATCCACATGAAAAGGAGAAGAAAATAAGGCTAGGGAACCAAGGTTTACAACCGAAATTGACAAGGAAGAAGAGATGTGCTTAAAGCACATTTTTACCTTAAATGGTCAAGACTTGAAATTCCCTCCTTCTACCTTGTTACAGCCGAAATTATACCTCCTTTTAACCTCCAAATCACACTACATACATGTATAGAAATGACCGGAGCTTATATCAATGGAAAGAGGAAAGAAAGATGAAGAAAATGGACTTAAACTTGCCTTAGAAGCTTACCTAGAGCAAGAGCTCACACCAACTGATTTTTGTGTCTCCTTACGGTCAAAGAGGAGCCAAAGAGAGGATTGTGAGCTGGTGAATACGGCTGGAGCTTCTAATGGAGAAGGGTAATCAATTTTTGCCTTAAAACTCATTTTAGTCTTATTTTATGTTTGTAATGTTTTGGTGACTCATTACCAATTATTGTAGGTTGTCAAATGGATGAGGATGAGGCTCTAAACAGGTGGCAATGATGGAGCATGGTGGGTGATAGCTCTTGACTAATTTATGTCTTAAGAGACAATTATTGTTACTTTAGTAATTTAATAAAGGTGAGTCACATTTCCTTTGTTTAAGATTGCTTGGAATCGGCACAAATCAAGGGGAAAGCAGCCTCACGATTCGGCAGCCTCACATGGGATAGTCAAGTGGTAGACAAGCTTTAATGTTTAATATGTTAAAAGGTATACTTTTTCTTATTTTAATAAAAGTAATGAGCTATATTTAATTATTATATTAATATTTTAATGTAAAAATTGTGAAAATTGTAAATCTCTGGATTTAGAGTTACCAATGTGATATTAATGAGTATTTATATTATTAGAGTATTTATAGGTGTTTCATTGGGTTATATAGACCCAAAACACATTCCCGAGACACTCCCGGGACTTCGGGACCTTTTGTGCTTTAAGCGTTTTTTCCTGGGAATTTTGTGTATTCTTGCAAATCTAACTTGAGAATTCTCTTTAGAATGATAATTAATGGTGTTAGGAACTCTAAGAATGATTTACTTAGGGTTTCGTGCCACTTCGGCATTCCCGGGCCCTTTCTAGGGTCTGTGGGGCCCACAAGGGTTCCTCTAGGCACTTTTCGTTTAATTGAAAATTTACTTCAAGCATTTGTTTTAAATGATAATTAATGACTATCGGGTCATATTATAATCATTAGTTGACTTGTATGACTTGGTTAACTCAAGGTCCGGCTTAACGCACGTTTTTTACCTTAAGGAGTTTATGTGCATTCTTAACGCCTAAGTGTTTCTGTGCTTTCTTATGGTTTCATAATCCCACAAATAAACTTTAATTCCCATTATTTAATTATTAAATGATTAGGGGTATTTCAGTCTACCCCCTTAAAAAGACTTCGTCCCGAAGTCGCTTTACTTAAATAGGTGTATTAATTATTACCCATATAACCCATAATCTATATCTATGTGATATATCATTTACACATAACATATTGTGCTTATATAGCACGTAGCCATCATTTGTGGCGTTAGTTCAATCATATAGGGATATAGGCGATCCATCAGCGCCATAATTCCTATTAGTTCTACCAACCCTGACAACCTCCCCGAGGTGTCCACACCATACCATCATTCCATGTTTCATATCTAATGATTCATTTCGTATCTAGGCGATACCATATGTAATCAATATACAAGGTAATACAATATATATATATATATATATCACAGTTGTCATAAAAGGTACTACACACATGGGTGTATACACATCATTCAAACAGGTATCTCATAGGATACATACATATAATTGCACACCACACATAAACAAAACAACAACGTACGCCTTGTGTACCAAACAACACACAAACAAAACCTCGTATGCCCGCATACCACCAATTCAATGTATGCCCTGCATACGAACAAACAAACAAACCAACATCGTATGCCCCGCATACCACCAATTCAATGTATGCCCCGCATACGAACAATCAAACTACTGTATGCCCCGCATACGAAACAACAAAACTTAGTGCACACACATGCACAATCAAGAGGCTCTACCCCCCTTAAAAAGGGTTACGCCCCCGTACCCCACAAGTATACAACAGCCGCTCAACCAGGAGCGCTGGATACTTGGCTCTCACAGAGTTCTCCAACTCCCGTGTGGCATCTTCCACCTTTGGAGTGGATTATTCTCATATCAGAGAGACGGGTATGATTCTAGCCCCTCCGGGCTCCCCAATACATATAGGGTGAGGCACTCAACTATTTGTGCTCTCTCCCAAATTCGTTTTAATGGGCCCACTCGCTGCGTACTGAGGTGTAGACCCATGAACATAGGCTCAGTTTGCCCCTTTTATTGTCGTATAATCCGTCGTTGGATTATCAGCGCATATGCACTTATCTTTTCTTATTGATTTCCAGCTTGAGGTGCAATATGACATTGGCTATTGTTAGTACTCAGTGCATTTTGCACTTGTCTTTATAATACTGAGACGTACTAGCTTTCAAGTCCACGGAGATAATGGTTGTCATCCGTGTCTCCGGGTGGTTTCGTTCTGGAGTAACACACTGTTGTAGTTCTTTGATACTCACTTCGTGTTGCTAACATTACATCTTCTCATATTCCCACTAGATTAATAACTGCACAAGTGCAATACCAAAACACTCAGTCCTACAGAGTGCAGAGGCATAAACCTTCAGCAGTTAATATCTAATGAGACAACCAGATAAGAGGAACCAATGATCATGTGAGTTGTATATTCAAGGCTTAGTTAGCCACATCAACAGTTTCTTTTTGAAGTTCATTTCAACTCAGTTTGCGTTTCCCAAAACATTCCATAAAGTCCGTTAGTTATCACAACGTTTGTTCCTTGCTTAAGGTATCTGCTAGTATATTAGCTTTGTCTTTCATCATTGCGTAGTCACGCGTTTATGTTCACATTATTTGGTAGATATTTCTGGATTTCAAGAATTCGCTTGATCCTTATGAGGCTTCTACATATCATCCGTATAATGGGTTTTTCCTGTTTCTGTCATCAGTGTTAATGTCTTCGAAAGGTTTCCTTGTCTTCACTATGTATTGTCGGCTACTCTGTGTTGTAGGTTCTTGATTTCTCTAGCCCGTTGATTTAACTGCGGCTCTTCTCGTCCATCTTCGAGGTAATCTGCATCACTGTCCGTAGCACGGAGTTGACTACTTCTCGTGTTCCTTACACTACTAGTCTACATGCATGGGGTACCATACTAATGCATTACTACTTACCCGACTAACTTATAAATAAGTCAGTCAGGCCCACAAGCTCCTATCGGAGTGCGGTCATCCCACGTCTCGTTTAGTAAACTGGTAGTGTCCGTCACACGGCTATGGTGAAGTATTCTGTTGTCAATCTCCTTTTGATGGATGTCCTTGTTGTAGTTGATGTTAATTATTTCGCACTGTCGGTCATCTTGTCGTAGGTGCTATTGTCCTAGTGGCATAGATGGTGAAGTGGTTGAAGACCATATATTTTTTTCCTCCCCGGACTCATGTCCTTCGGGTTATATATTGTATGTGGCACTCCTTTCTAAGGTAGTACTTGGTTGTTAATCAGTTAAACATTAAATACTGATTCACCTTTACGGCTGCAATCAGTTCATGTAATATTCGTGCTGAGTTAAGCAACATCGGGTCTCATATCTTGATCTCTTTGAGTACTATTGTTGGGGTAAAACCTAACGGCAAGTGTACCGATCAATTCTAGCAAGTTTTAATAGAGAGTATTCCCTAAGTATCAAACCAGAGGAGAGGAGGCGATATTGTGTGTATAGTTTAAATCTTTATTAACGGAAAGTGAAATAACAAATTAAAACAGGAAAAATTGGGGTTTGATTTGATGACAATTAAAAACTGTAAACAGAATGTGAACAATAACAAGCAGGAAAAATAAATGTTGTGTGAAACTGATTGGAAAAGGAGATCCCGGTTACTACTGCACCCTAAATCTGTAATTCCTATCCCTAAGTGATTTCCAATTGAAAGCCGCAGTCGTCACATATAAGCTAACAAAATACTAATCTTTATAATTGGCCAAATTATAACGATTAAAGAAATTAAGCAAGGAAAATAACTTTACTCAATCGAATTGCATTAAATCACAAAGGAACAGGAATAGTCAATTTAGGGATACATAGCAAACCGAAATCTAAAGGAAACTACTCAGCCATTGACATGTTTACAATAAGCAAAACTGTAACGAGTAGTAATAAAGAACAAGAAGAAACTCTATTGAGACTTCTGGAGAAGTCTCCGTGATGAACTGCTTTCTCTGCTCCGCTCCAGACTCCCAATCAAAATAAATCTCAAACTAAGCTAATCTCTCTGTGTTGTATCGTGACAATTGTGGTGTGTGTAAGTGTAACTCTCACGTTGGCCAGACTCCCCCTTTTATAACAACAGAATTCTATCTTTAATCTATCTTTAATCTATCTAATAATCTAATTAAGCGACAACTAAGAGATATAATAACAGATATTAAAGATAAACACCGATTCCGTTATTTCCGAAACAAAACTCTGGCGCTCCGCTTGTATTGGTCCGGGTTTGCAAAGTAGGACACAAACCCGGACCGCGTCTGAAAATAGGCAGAAGGTTCTCGCTTGGGATGGTCCGGGTTTGCAAAGTAGGACACAAACCCGGACCGCGTCTGAAAATAGGCAGAAGGTTCTCGCTTGGGATGGTCCGGGTTTGCAAAGTAGGACACAAACCCGGATCGCGTCTGAAAATAGGCAGAAGGCTCTGCGATGAGATGGTCCGGGTTTAAAACCCAGCTCCAAACCCGGACCCTCAATAAAACACAGCCGTGGTCAATGAAAATTCCTTTTCACTCTGGTTTGACTTCCCATGTTGCTCTAACCTCTAAAATCTTCATTTAAGCACTTTGTTGAGCTTTTTATCCTGAAAACATATGAAATCGATCATTGGAGACAAATATAACAATAAAGAGTAAATAAAGCATTACGGAGGGAAGTTAATGTCATAATGTAGAAATTAAGCATGAATTAGTCTAGTAAACTTAGACAAATTCCTGACTTATCAACTTCTCACACTTAATCTTTGCTTGCCCTCAAGCAAATAGAAACATACTGAAATCTTACAGAAGGGAGTCGTCAGTTTAGAACTGTGCACAAGGAGATCTAATAATGAAATGCAGTCATAGAAAACAATGATCCACACTTGCAGGTGTTCATAAACAGTGAATTGAGAAGTATTTTGCAAAGGCTTAAGACAATAGTAAAAACACTGACTCCAATTTCACTTAGGGACTACTTTCCAATTAACTTCCCACAATCCATGGACGACAAGGGTGAGAAGTAATATCTTATTCCATATTACCTTTCATCACCACGTACTCATAATCAAGAAAGACTTTGCACTTTGCATTTGAATTTAAGAAATTTCTTCAACTTTCTAACAAGCATTAACTTTCTCTTTTATATCCCTCAGACTTTCTCTCCATTCATGTAGCGGTGTTGGGTCTTCTATCCCAGATCAGATGACCTTAGGTAGATGGGTGATGAGGCACCCCGAGGACTTAATTACCAAATGGGCGAGGCCTGTTTCCTGGGTTAAAAGTTCGATTAGAGGAGTACCTTGCCTTTGTCCTTCCTTCCTTTCATTCAATAATCATTCCCAAAGTCCCCAAATGAAATCAAAGTCAAAAAGTTATACTAATAGGCTTAACTTTTTAGTGAAGAAATAGACAAGCATTAATCAAAAAACTGTACATACAAGCAGTGCAACCAGAATTTCTACAACTGTTTCCAGCTTCGATCTCACAAGAACTAGTGCTACTCGTGCGGTGTTCCAAACCAACTTATCCAACCACTGAATAAGACTCAGGTATGTTATGCAACCAAAATTTTTTGAGGGCCAGCAAAAATATTGTGAAAATGGAATGATAGTCTTAAGAGAAAATTGTTCAAAATTAGCACATTCGAATGTAACTGAGCATGAGCATGTGTAATTTTCCCTTCCTCACACTTAAAAATTAGCAATGCCCTCATTGCTTCATGAAAATGATTAATACGGAAGGAAAACACAACTTTGCGGAAAACAACGTTTGGAAAATAAAAGAAGTTAGAAAATCACGCCCCTGGAGTATGGTGAGGACAACGTCCTCACACTTATGTAAAACAGCGGGTTGTTGAATTCTGCAGAAAATTCGACAGAGTTTCCTTTGGTTCCCTCAATACCTCACACGCATCAAAGCAGACCTGTAGCTCAAGAAATAAAACCAAAGCCAACACGAACTTGCAGAAACAGTAAGCGTGTGAGTGAAACATCATAGTTAAGTGATACAGACGTCATGAAACAGGCAGCATTCGAATCCAAAGTAAGATAGAAGTACAATCCAAAAGAAAATATCTCAGAAGCAACGTAGTAAATAAAAACACATCAAAATATCCGAAAAGGTAGAGAATGAAATAACCCAAGCTCCAGAACCCTAGGGATGTGGTGGAGGCTGTGACTGTGTCCCATGCGGAAGATGCCACGCCTCCATACGGGCGAAGCGGGCATCATAATCAGCCATCCGCGCCTCCTGGCGAACCTCAGCAGCATGGCGATGCACCTCCAAGGAAGTCAGGTGAACTCCATAGTTCTGAACTTGAGTGGACAGATCGTCAAGGCGCGAGCCAAACTCATCAAAACGGGTAGTACACACCCCCTGCCAATCTCTAAACTCTGTCATCAGCTCCTCAAACCTGGCATCGAACCCGCAGCAGGCCCATCAGCACCCCTAATCTGTGAAGGCCCGGCCCCATCGGCACCAGCAGCTCGGGCAGCTCTCTCACCCGGTCGGGCACGACGGCGCTTTATCCAACCATCCCCAATCTTCTCCCATTGAAAACGATGCATCACTGTCATGTCCAGAGGAGAAGCGGGATGCTGAGGCCGCTCATCACTGAAGTCAACCCTAGCCTTCTCAAAAAGAAACTGTAGAAAGTGCGGGAAAGCAAGAGAAGCAGTACAATCCACATCCATAATCCTTAGAAAATGCCCAAAAACCACTGAATGGAACAAAACAGGACAAGCACCATGTGAAAAGTCATCATCCATCAAATGTCGCAGAAAGAAACAATCCAGAGAATTCAGGTCAGCACATTCTCTCGGGCGAACATTATGCATTATAATGGCCAGAATCAAACGCTCAATCGGGGTGTGCAGTTTGTCCCCGTCACAACCTGCTTATCTCTCGAAGACCGTCTTTGACGGTTCGGTACCTCAGGGTCATTAACCACTAGACTCAAATAATGCTCCTTTGCCCTTTTCCTATCATAGTCCACATGTTGCAGGGCTTCTCTAAAAGCATTATCAGCAATTCTTTCATTCACTCCAAAATATTCACTAATGTCTGAATATGCTAAACGGACGATCTTCCCTTTGACCCGTGAGAAAATCACATTAAAATTATCCTCCTTCTCAGCATTAGCATAAAATATTTTAACCAATCTTGGGTAATAGCACCCCCTACCAAGATGCAACAAATTTCCCCAACCCATGGCACCAAACACAGTCTGTAAATCAAACTTAGTAATCAACTCATCAGACACTGACCTTTCCGGAATAATTTTCCGGTCCTTGACTTTGTGTACCAATCAAATGCTGCATCACTGATGAAATCGGAACGCACGGACTCACGATATTGGACTGAAGGTGTCGGTGCAGGCGGAGCAGGTGCGGCCGAAGTCGATGCAGCAGCAGTAGTCGACCGGCGAGTGCGCTTGGGTGCCATAATAATAGTCAACCGAAGATTGGGCTATTTGTGAGAATGCTTCGACTGGAAAAGATTGGGTTGTAGGTTGTGGGGTGAGTTCGAGACTGGGCAGGGCGGTTTAGTGGTACGGGATTAGGGATGTGGTGGTGCTATTTGGGCGGCGGAACAGGAAGGAATGCCGGATGTGAAGTGAAAGTGGAGGCGGTAGGCGACGGAAGTGGTGTCGGGGTGAGTGGCGCGAGGTCGGGGCTAGGGTATGTCAAGAGGAGAATGGGTTTCGGAGATGGTGAAGTGGGAAGTGGTGGTAGTACGGCGACTGTGGGTCAAGAAGATGAGAGGCTGGGATGGGAACAATGGCGGAAGCAGGGCGACTGGGTAATTGGGTAGCGGCGCGAGGAAGAAGGAAGTAGATTGAGGGATTAGACTCGCGCGCCCCTTTTGTTTCTGCTGAAAACTGGGTCCGGGTTTGCAAACCAATACTCAAAACCCGGACCATACGAAAAACACGCCAGTAAGTATTGCACTTGTGCGGTCCGGGTTTGCAAACCAATACTCAAACCCGGATGATAAGCCGCAAACTTATCATATTTTATGTGCTAGATTTATTATTATATTTATCTAAATTAGGTTATATATACGTTATTTGTGCTATATTAGGTATTAAAGTGTGTTTATTAGTTCAGTCTTATGTTTTATATGTTTTTCTGTGCAAGAGATGATTTTTAGCCAAAAGTTCATTGATGCCGGACTCCGTGCCGTATAACTTCTGCACGGCACGAGATTAGATCAGGAAAGAGGCTTTGCCGGACACAATGCCGGGTAGATTCCATCCGGCATAAGTAAAGAGTCGCCACGGTTGACTAAGCGATAGCAGTTATTGACCGTTGGTGATTAGGCTGTTGCGGGTATGATGACGGGTATATCCTACCGGCATATGCACTGTTTTGCGCGGATATTTGCGGTTTCGACCGTTGAGCAGTTGACACGTTTTCCACATGTGCCGGCTACTCCTCATCCGGCACGACGCCCGGCAACAGACACAATTGAGCCCTATAAATAGGCCGAGAGTCTTCATCATTTGGCACACTTCAACATACCAAATCCACTCCATTCACATCTATATTTCCGCCTTACTCCATTGTTGGTGTCCAAAGAAGTCTACGGATCCATCCACGCAAGAGAAGAAGAAGACCTTGTCGGGTTATGGCTATTGACATCTCTTCTCCCTCTTTGTATTCTCTTCTTGTAGTTGTGGGATGGCGATGTAGAATTCTTTGTCTTCTCTGGTTAGAAATGGTTCTCTTTGTAAACGTACTATGTTCACTCAATAAAAGATATAAGTTCAACTTGGAATTTTGAGTTTATTGCAAATTAGGAATGAAGTTGTTTCTTCTTCCAAGTACTTCAATTCTGACCTTGGTAAGGCAGAAAGGTTGAGGAATTCCAAGTGGTCTTTCTATTTGTCTTCCCCTTTATAACTTAAGGATGAAATTAAGGCTTAGAATTCTCCCTTTTCGGTTCGTTGATTACCTAGATATGTTAGTTTTCGATACTGATTTGGGAGTGCTTATTTCGGCTTCAAAACGGAAGAGTAATTGACATTTTGGTAAGGCCGGATGGCATGCCGGGTGCAAGACGTCCGGCACATTCAAGGTTCTTGTCTTTGCGGGTGCATCTTGTCCGGCATAATATCCGGCAGTACCAAAAGTTGGTTGGTTCGGAATTTATTCTTTCCCTTGGTGTTCATTTGTGTTTTTATGACGTTGCCATTTCGAATCTGGGGTAGATATTTAAATACTATTTTAGATTAGGTTTAGATAGTTTTTCTTAATTTGTGTTTACACATTACTTTTCCCCCTTGTTATAGAATAGGCTTTTGCCCGGATTAGGACTAGTTTTCTATAAGTCCCTTGGGTACGATTCTCTCGGTCGTAATATATTTTACACTATACTCCGACCGGGTTTTTATTTGCTACCCGTAGTAGAGTTGTAGGTTTAGTTATTATTTTATTCTTTTTATATATAGTTTTATCCTACAATTTCTCGTTTAGCAAATTGGCGCCGTTGCCGGGGACTTGGATTAGTCCAAGTCCTAAATTCGGTAAAACGCCCTATTCTTTATTCTTTATTCTTTGATTCTTTAATTCTTTACTTCTCTAATTCTTTAATTTCAATTTGGTATTCGGTTGAATAGGGCCGGGTGTAAAGGCGGATGCCTCATACCCGGCACATTCAACTTTATTTTCTTTAATTCTTGTATTCTCTGATTTATTCACCTTAGTTTTGCAGAATTGAATATGCCGTGCACGATGCCGGGCAACCGATACGGCGTATTCGGAGGAAGTCCGATGCCGGACAGAAGTTATCCGGCATGATGACCGGCATGTTCAAATTATTTTCAAAATTTCATACATTGTTAAGCTTTTAACATTTGAATTTATTCTTGTTTACCTCTTCGTTTATTTATCTCTTCTAATAGTCCCTACCTTAATATTAAATTAATTTCAGAGTTTGAACTTGCCGTGTATTATGCCGGGTTTCTTACACCCGGCTTCTCGAAGGAAGTCCGATGCCGGATATGAAATATCCGGCATTACACCCGGCTTGTTCAATTTTACTCTCCAATTTTTGTCGTAAATAGTAGAGACACATATAAATGATCTCTTACGTTTTATGTCATTCATATTTTTATTTCTCCTTGTTGCATTTTTTTGATTTATTTCTTTCGGTTTGAACAAGCCGGCAATATGCCGGGTAAAATCAACCCGGCATTAGTGGAGGAAGTCCACTGCGGGTACGCAATGCCCGACACACGGTCCGGCATGTTCAATTGATTATTTTTCTTTTAGTTTCGTAACATTTCTATATTATTGTTTTATACTATTTTGTTAAATTAAAATTTTGTGTTGCTCCTCCTAAGTAAATAAGGTGAATGCATCTCCGATCACATAATCTTCATGAAGATTTATCTGACCGCGATCAGGAGACAAAGAAGCCATTTCTTCGTTCCTTAAGGCAACGACGAAACCAACAAACGCACTCCCTGCACAAATGGAATAAAAAACCACCGGCGAATGGCAAGGACTCTCTTCCTCAGCAGGCAAATGTGGTTAGTGCACGACCACACACCTAGCGCACCGAATTCCAAGATTTTATACCACCCGAGGAAGCGGAACTTGCAAGACATCGACCATTCGCATGGAGCATAAGTCGATGCAGTTGCAAATGCAGCAACTTTTTGCTCAACTATGACACTTGGTCAACTCCCGTCTCCAACACTAAGTTGATCAACGGGAGTATGCGAGATCGATCTTCGTTTCTATCGAGATCTCTGATCACTCGGCCAAGTAGCCGAAGGCTAAGTGTAGGGCAGCCCCACGCATCTGGTCTTCTTTCACGCAGGGGAGTCACTTCCTTTCCTTATTTCTTTATTTTTCTTTTGAACACTGGGACTTTCCTGCCAAGTGTGGGCAGTTTCCTGCCAAGTGTAGGGCAGGGGACTCCCCTTAAAAAATAAATTTTATTAATATGCATTAAGTTTGAGTTTATCAATGTTTTACTAAATTTTTGCATGTTTTTGATTGGGATGAGATTAGGAATGAATAATGCTTGTTCTCTCAAGAGGTAAGCTTTCTAATGACTTGTAGATTCCTATTTTTAACTTTTTGATTCTCTTTATTAATATGAGTATATGATCTTTCTCCTAATTCTTTCCTTTATGTACTTCTGGGTATTATTTCCTTTTCTTTTCAAATTGTGAAAATCTTTTGGGTGAAAATCTTAAAAAGGGTTTTTGTGAAAAAAAAAGAAAGAAGAAGAAAAAAAGAAAAAAAAGGAAAGAAAAAGAAATCTTCTTCCAAAGGAAAAGCATTATATTCCTTGAGGTTGCAAAAAAATGCCTCAGAATAAAAGCAAGAAACGAGAGTTTTTCCTTTTATTTTTCTCCTAAATTCCCCGTTCTTCAATGCAGAAAAAATCATGGTTGATTCAGAAACCCTTGCAAAATAGGGCTGAAAATAAAAACCATCGATGAGTGTCTTGGCCACATTCAGAAACTCTTGAAAAATAGAGCTGAATGATGGAAACCGGGAAAAAGGAGAGATTACAAATCCCTTATGTAAAATAGCCCAAAAGTTTTTGATCGGTTTTGAAAAGTCTTTATTTTATACCCATTAGTATGTTACTGATGGAATAAGGAGGTTTAAGTGATACTTGTGAAATAGAGTCAGAGAGTTGAGAATATTTATCTACATTTCATTCTAGAGTTTATCTGTTTTGTGCATAAGTAATTAGTCCTTTCTAATCTTGTTTTGCTCGAGGACTAGCAAAAGGTAAGTGTAGGGCCTTGATAAGCCGCAAACTTATCATATTTTAGGTGTTAGATTTAGTATTATATTTATCTAAATTAGGTTATATAAGTTATTTGTGCTATATTAGGTATTAAAGTGTTTTATTAGTTCAGTCTATGTTTTATATGTTTTCTGTGCAAGGGATGATTTTCTAGCCAAAAGTTCATTGATGCCGGACTCCCTGCCGGATAACTTCTGCACGGCACGAGATTAGATCAGGAAAGAGGCTTTGCCGGACACAATGCCGGGTAGATTCCATCCGGCATAAGTAAAGAGTCGCCACGGTTGACCAAGCGATAGCAGTTATTGACCGTTGGTGATTAGGCTGTTGCCGGGTATGATGCCGGGTATATCCTACCCGGCATATGCACTGTTTTGCGCGGATTTTTGCGGTTTCGACCGTTGAGCAGTGACACGTTTTCCACATGTGCCGGCTACTCCTCATCCGGCACGACGCCCGGCAACAGACACAATTGAGCCCTATAAATAGGCCGAGAGTCTCATCATTGAACACACTTCAACATACCAAATCCACTCCATTCACTTCTATATTTCCGCCTCACTCCATTGTTGGTGTCCAAAGAAGTCTACGGATCCATCCACGCAAGAGAAGAAGAAGACCTTGTCGGGTTAAGGCTATTGACATCTCCTTCTCCCTCTTTGTATTCTCTTCTTGTAGTTGTGTGGATGGCGATGTAGAATTCTTTGTCTTCTCTGGTTAGAAATGGTTCTCTTTGTAAACGTACTATGTTCACTCAATAAAAGATATAAGTTCAACTTGGAATTTTGAGTTTATTGCAAATTAGGAATGAAGTTGTTTCTTCTTCCAAGTACTTCAATTCTGACCTTGGTAAGGCAGAAAGGTTGAGGAATTCCAAGTGGTCTTTCTATTTGTCTTTTATAACTTAAAGGATGAAATTTAAGGCTTAGAATTCTCCCCTTTTCGGTTCGTTGATTACCTAGATATTGTTAGTTTTCGATACTGATTTGGGAGTGCTTATTTCGGCTTCAAACTGGAAGAGTAAATTGACATTTTGGTAAGGCCGGATGGCATGCCGGGTGCAAGACGTCCGGCACATTCAAGGTTCTTGTCTTTGCCGGGTGCATCTTGTCCGGCATAATATCCGGCAGTACCAAAAGTTGGTTGGTTCGGAATTTATTCTTTTCCCTTGGTGTTCATTTGTGTTTTTATGACGTTGCCATTTCGAATCTGGGGTAGATTATTATAAATACTATTTTAGATTAGGTTTTAGATAGTTTTTCTTAATTTGTGTTTACACATTTACTTTTCCCCTTTGTTATAGAATAGGCTTTTGCCCGGATTAGGACTAGTTTTCTATAAGTCCCTTGGGTACGATTCTCTCGGTCGTAATATATTTACACTATACTCCGACCGGGTTTTTATTTGCTACCCGTAGTAGAGTTGTAGGTTTAGTTTATTATTTTATTCTTTTTTATATATGTTTTATCCTACAATTTTTCTCGTTTAGCATCGGACCACGTCCAAAAGTAGTCAGTAGCTCTCGGGATATGGTCCATGTTTGCAAACATACTCAAACCCGGACCACCTCAAAACTAGACAGTAAGTATCGCGCTCTCTTGATCCGGGTTTGAAACCAGAGCGCAAACCCAGACGACCTCCAAAACTTCCAGTAGCTTGTCCAACTTTATGTCCGGGTTTATAAACCCAGCTCCAAACCCGGACTACCTTTAAAAGTGGCCAAAAACTCAATTGGAACTTATATCCCTTCAAACTCATGAATTCACCTTCAAACCTATGAAAAACTTAACAAAACATGTCTAACTAACACATTAGCCCAAAAATAAATAATGAAAGACAATAAACCGACGAGAAATAAACGAAAACGAGAAGATAAAACTCACAAAATCGGGTTGTCTCCCAGCCAGCCGCCCCTTTTCGGTTTTGCTAGACCATGCATTGGATAATCAGTATGGAGGATCAAAGACCGTGATCACCGAATGGACTTCAGCGATGTCACCACTGAGATAATGCTTCAGCTTGACCCGTTACGTTGATGTTTCCCCTTCTGTATTGATTAAAAAATGGCTCCATAAGGCGAGACATTGTCACTGTAAACGGTCAGACCAACGAGACTTCAACTTCCCTAGAGAAACAATTTCAGACGGGAATTGAATAGAAGAACCTTATCCCCAACGTGAAACTCACCGCTTGACCAATAGCTTATCATGCCACCTTTCGTTTTCTCCTTATAAATCTTGGCGTTCTCATAAGCCCCCTCTCGAAAACTCCTCTAGATCACACAGCTGTAACTTACGCTTCTCACCAGCCTTTTGCAGATCAAAATTCAATGCCTTGAGTGCTCAAATAGACTTGGCTCCAGCTCCATAGGTAAGTGACACGCCTTGCACTGGTGGAACGCGAGCTTTTAATTACGGTCCAAAACCGTGTTACATTACGGTTCTGGACCGTAATCTACGCGGGCGTCAATAAAGATGGCGACGTCTTTAATTACGGTTTTAAACCGTAATTAATGGCCCTTTTCCGGCCCGCGTGTCATGACTTTACATTACGGTTATTTGTAAAACCGTGATCTAAAGTCCTTTGGCGCGCGCGAACCAAAGGACTTTAGATCACGGTTTTACAAATAACCGTAATGTAAAGTCGACACTTTAGATTACGGTTCTAACAATAACCGTAATCTAAAGTGTTTTGGCGCGCGCGCCCAAAGGACTTTAGATTACGGTTATTGTTAGAACCGTAATCTAAAGTGTAATTTTTTTTTATTATTATTTTTTTTACAAATCTACACAATTGCAACAGAGACAGAATTGTAACAGATAAGCAACAGAGGGCAGAAACTGCACAATTGAACCACCTGAATCAAATACCAACAACACAAATTCATTCTAATAAAGCACCAGATCGAAAATCTGTAACATATTCAATCTGTTACACAATTGCAACAGAGATAAATCTAATAAAGCACCAGATCGAAAATCTGTAACATATTCAATCTGTTACACAATTGCAACAGAGATAACAATTGCAAATTCATTTCTGCGCACAATTGCAACAGAAATATTCAATACAACAGCTAGAATCTGTTACAGCAGCAGCTAGCATAATTCATTACAAACAGAATCAGAGCAACTAACAAAAAATATAATCTGTTACACAATATAATCTGTTGCAGCAGCAACTAACAGAATCAGAGCAGCAACTAAAAAAAAATATATGTTTACAGCAGCAGCTAGCTAGTCTACCACTCCATTCTCATAAACATGGCTGCCATGCTCTCTCTGACATGCAACAAGTCGGCAGGAGCATAAGTCTTGAATCTGGCATAATGCTCTTTAATCTGCAACAAGAAAAGGAATGGAACACTAATGAGATTAAGATAAAGACACAAAAAATCTGCCGAAAGAATTAAATACAAGACAGCGTTCGTATTACCTTGTCAATATCATTCTTAAAACTTGGGAAGTACCCGCAGAACTCGTACATATACCGCATCACGTAGTACCCGCAACTCTTAGAATCCTTTTGGGTAGGGCACTAAATCACCAAAATTCACAAATGTAAAACAATTGTACAAAGATAATAGCAGCACGAATGAAATACATGAATTACCAAACCTTGATGTAATCGACGGTCAAATCACAAAACTCTCCCAGGGGGTTTTTTTGTAACAACTGTTACATATAACAAAAGCGTTTAGCAAAATGAACAAGTACATTAATTTTGGTTCAAAAAACTTACAAACAATTAAATAGTAATAAAAACTTACTCTTTGATTAAGTCTTCAGTGTTGAATTCTTTCCACTGCCCTAGTGGATCTAGAACAAGCAGAGTAGCGGTGGCAGCGCAGAATATAAACAAAGCCCAGTGGTGGCTACAATGTCAAATACAAAATGAAATGAGAAATGAAGGTAACAAAGTTAGCTAATTAGTATGTAATTTTATATTAACTCACGTTTGGTGATACGGCATTAGAATGAATAATTTATTCTGTTGATCAACAACATTGAAGACATGAATCATGTAGTTACAAAACCTCCCAGGGTCCCTAGTGACATTGTCGTACGATAAACGCTCCGGGCACACCGCAGTAACGCATGTCATGTCCTTCTCAACACATCTCTCAAGCAGACATCTATTATATCACATGTACTATAAAAAGTTAGCCAATGCAACTTCATAGATACTTATTCTATATGTTTTTACAGTATGAGGAAAGAACACTTACTTTAGATAAGCTTGAATAATGTTAATGTTCAGATAATCTCCACACATCATCTCTCTGATGTCCTCAAAGTTGATTGCCGTCATCATATCTTCTTCGTAGTGAAAATCGACTTTGGAAGCGTCATCATGAAGTTGTTAGTTTGAGATGACTTCACCATGATCTTGTCGTAGAGATTCATCTGCTTGGCCCCAAAACATTAACAAGTTTTTGTGGCAGTGCGAGCTTATTTTTAGGCGCCTCAGAAGTCCTGTGTGCGACCCCGGACGGGCGCTGGATTCTTACCTTTCGCACCCCGACTCACTGGATTCTTACCCTTCACACACAAACAGTAAAGCATAAATGTAAAGATAATTACTAATTGATTATTATAGTAACATTAAACATTTATCTAGAACATACCTTCTGGCAGGATTCGTCGGCGCGCTGATCTCTTCTTCTCTGGGCCGGGATACGCGGCGAGGAACCTCAGGGATCTCAGGATTCGCCGGCGCGCTGGTCTCTTCTAGTCTGGGCCGGGTTACGCGGCGAGGAAGCTCAGGGATCTATATAGATTAGATTAGACACTTAATGCTAAATAATGCATTTTATTAGATACTAAATGGTTGTCAAACAGTCTTACCTCATCGGTGACAACAATATAACATGCTGGCCAGGGCAATATGTCTCCCTTCGCTTCGATCAGCGTGCATTTGTTGTCAATCGCCATCGGAAGGTATGCATGCTCAAATCCATCAACTATCAGTCCAAGGTCACACGCGCGTAGAATGGGGGTAGACGTACGAAACTGATGAGCGTGAGTGGACCTGATGGCAACACCGTCCCGTAGGCCGCATCTACAGGGTGCCCGTCTAATGGTATTTGGAGACGACATTTTTTTTGCTCCTTTAATAAACAGAGATAATACGTGAAATAAATAAGTGAGTCCAATCTAATACTTTTTAAATAACTTTATTTTAGAAGAAAAATAGTTAAACAAAGTTAACCTGGATGTTGGCAAACGGGTACGGGTCAGCGGCCGGAGCACAACTAGACGAGGAAGACATTCGAGGAGGATCTAGCTGCTGCTGCTGAGTAGTCGCATGTGCAATCGCATTCAACGCTTCCTGCAGCCTCTCCTCGATAGCCGGCGCTCAGCAGCATGTTTCTCGTCATTAGCTTGGCGCTCAGCAGCGAACTTACGCTCTACCATCGCCTCGACTTCAGCAGCACTCATCTGACCCTTCCTAGCAGATGGCGGGAATACGTTCTTCTGACGTACTTCTCCCCAAATCCTCTAACACGCCCCGGGTGATCCTTCTTCCCAAGCATTTGATTCAGCGCGTCGTCTTGAGAAGGAGGAGCGTGTAAGTCCACTTCTCCTCTCTGTGCCGCATCGTACTGTCCAATTTTCAAAGAAGTTAATGACGAGATTTAAGATCAACAAACACTTGAGTATATAAGTAAATTATTCAACAGCTACTTTCAAATACTTACAATTTGGTTTGCCAGTTGTTCCATCGCAGCATTAGGAAATATCCTCTGACCTTCGCTGGTCGTTTTCTGGCGTCCCAGTATGTACATCTGCACCCTCCTCGCCTCAAGACATCCTCGATCGGGCATTCACTTCCATCCTCGTTCCTCCGTGTCAGCAAACCAGCTTCTTTCCATCCCTCGAGGCTGCCCACATATCCCCTTCGTCCCATGGTGTGGGGGTAGAGATTAGCTTCACGGTTTTGTCGTGCTTGTTCTTGTACTTGCTGTTAAGAAAGTACAACAGGAAATTAATTAGAAAATCAGGGATAAAGCATTATGAGCATTAATTAAGAAAAGAGTACACACAAACATACCCTGAACTCGGGGGTGGCGTGCCGCTCAACGAACTCCTTCCACTCCTCTTCAGTTATCATGCCATTGTATACAACATACGGCGGAGGCTCACGTGGGGGCACCCTGTTGATCCAATGCTCAACCAAGTAGTGGCGGAATGATTTAGCTTTGCCGGCCACCAAAGAAAGAACGGTCTTCTTCACTTCTTCTGGGATCTTGTACCGTTCTTGCACCTTCTTCCAGATGGTCTCCTTACTTTTTCCGGGACTTGTTTCCATGTGTGGTTGATGCAGCAATGTGATCTGGCCAGAGTCCCTAGCATACTAGCGAACTCTGACCTGCTGCCCCCACCATACCTCCCATACTGGTCCCACAGAAGACTAATCTGATCCGGTTTCTGCAGTTTCAACCCACGGGTCGGACCCTCTACCTCTGGGTCTCTGAGTAGCACTCGTAGAAGGTGCACTCATGGAAGGGCCAACAGCAGCAGCGGCAGATGTGGATGGGGCAACAGCAGCAGCGGCAGATGTAGATGGGACCGGTACCATTTGCTGCTCATTTTCCTCCTCCTCACGACAAAATAAATCGAACTCTTCATCAGCCATGTCCTGATCAGCCATGCCTGCAAGGATTGAAATACAATTTGAATTAAATTAAGCATTTCATAATGGTCATAAACAAGCAATAAATAAAAGAGTGTTAATTTCATATAAATTTTTATAGTAATAACTTACATACACCATTATCTCTCAACCCACATTCCCTCGTTATGGTCTGATCGTATATACTCACGATGACCTGTGACCTCAGCCTCTTCCAATGAAATAGGAACAGTTGGAGGTTCATCTTCTGCATCATACTCATCCTCATCAACCACACCATCCACACCAACTATTCCTCTTCTCCCTTTAAGCACAACAGACCATCTAGGATTACAGGGATCAGTTACATAAAATATCTGCTTAACCTTCGTCCCAACAACGAATGGCTCAACCGTGGGAGTAGCTCTAGACAGATCAACCAGTTTCATACCATGCTCCTCCTCACGGTAGCCATGATTGTTGTTAACCCAGTTACAGCGGAAAAAACACAATTTCGTAGCTGTTGTAGTCCAATACCCAGATGTCTTGTATAACACCGAAATATGATTGTTGTACCGAGACAGGACTATGACCCACGACACCGATGTCATATAAGTTTTGATAAGCTTCAAGCTCTACACCACTGTTTTGATTCGTTGACTTCTGATCCTGACGTTCTGTGAAAAAGGTGAATCCGTTGACATCGTACCCCTCATAAGAAATTACATCCAGATTTGGTCCAAATGCAACTACTTTAATCAGTTCAGGCACATTCGTGGACTGATCGGACAACACTCTCTCTTTGAACCATCGGACAAATGTCCTATTCTGCTCATTTTGTAGTCTAACGTCACTCATGTTTGGATATTGTGCTCTTTAAAACACACAAGTGTTCATCAAAGTATGGTTCAACATCTTCAAGATGACTTAGCACAACTAAATGAGCTTTGTTAAGAGTGTCTATGTCAATTCTTTTCAGTTTCCTTCCAACCGTGCCAACACCCTTCAATCTGCCCTCGTGTCTAGAACGTGGAAGTCCAATGGTATCGACACCTTCTAGGTAATTGGTGCAGAAGTCTACAACTTCCTCTGTGATAGTGCCCTCTATAATACTACCCTCTGGGTGACGACGGTTCTTCATTTTCTTCTTCAGGACACCCATGTACCTTTCGAACGGATACATGTAGCGAAGGTACAAAGGACCACACATCAGAATCTCTCTTACAAGATGCACGAGGAGATGTATCATTATGTCGAAGAACGATGGAGGAAAATACATCTCCAGCTGGCACATTGTCACAATAAGATCCTTTTGTAATTTAGACAGAGTGTCCACATCAAGAACCTTAGACGAAATGGATTTGAGGAAGACACTGACGTTTGTGATGTGTGTCTGACAGCATCCGGCAAGATCCCACGTAGTGCAATTGGCAAAAATTCTTGAAGTAGGACATGATAATCGTGAGATTTCATTCCTACTAATTTGAAATCTGTCATGGACACTAGGTTTCTTATGTTTGAGGAGTAACCTGATGGTACCTTGATGTTGTAAAGGGTACTGCATAGACTATGTTTCTCTTCTTTAGACAGAGTGTGACAGGCAGGAGGCAAGAATGTGCGTTTTCCACGTTCTTGCGGGCCAAGCTCTGTGCGTATGCCCAACTCAATTAAATCTTTTCTTCCTTTCAATGATCCTTTGTTTCCTTTTATGTTCAAAAGAGTGCTAGTGACACTTTCACCCACGTTCTTCTCGACATGCATCCCATCGATACAATGTCTAACCTCCAGATGCTGCCAGTACTCTAGTTCCCAAATATTGATTTCTTTTTCCAGACACTTTTTTCACCACTTTGGTTGGCGGCCCGAAGTTGTTCACAATATTATCCAAACTTTTGTAAATCTCTGTACCTGTCAAAGGCTGGCGCGCCATGCTGTGATCAGTTTTCCCATCGAACTCTTTCGCCATCTTTCGATACTTATGTCCTTTTGGAAGCATTTTTCGGTGGCCCATATACACGGTTTTCCCACTATGTTTCAAGCGAATGCTACAAGTGTTTTCACCACAAATCGGACACGCCAACGCCCCCTTGATTGAATAGCCTGAAAGATTACCACTAGGCGGGGAAATCATTGATTGTGCAGTACAACATGGCACGCAAATTGAAGTCCTCTTTACTGAATGAGTCGTAAACCGTAGCCCCTTCATTCCACAAGAGTTGTAGATCCTCTATCAAAGGTTGTAGGAATACAATTTTGTTGCCCGGTTGCTTTGGACCAGATATTAACAAAGACAACAAGATGTGTCTTGGTTTCATGCATAACCACGGCGGTAGATTGTAAATAACTAAAAGCACAGGCCAGGTACTGTGTATGCTACTCAAAGTACCGTAAGGGTTCATCCCATCCGTGCACAAGCCTAGCCTTAGGTTTCTCGGTTCGTTACCAAACTCAGGAAATTTTACGTCTATGTTTCTCCACTGTGGTGCATCAGCGGGATGTCTTAATCTGCCATCCTTTTTCCTGTGAACTGAATGCCACCGAAGATTCTCTGCGTCTTTCTCAATGGAGAACAAACGTCTGAACCTTGGAATGATGGGCAGGTACCACAGTACCTTAGCTGGTGAACCTTTCTTACTACCGCTGATGTGAGTTTGTTGTTTCTTATACCGTGACGCTCCACATGCTGAACAGCTTTCAGCAAATTCATCCGATTTCCAAAACAGCATGCAACCATTTGGACAAGCATGAATTTTCTGGTACCCCATACCCATTGGGCACATCATTTTTTTGGCTGAGTACGTAGTCGTTGGTAAAACGTTGTCCACCGGAAGAACGTATTTCAATAGTTCCAGGAGGTCAGTGAAACTTACGTCGCTCCAGCATGTTTCGCTTTCAAGTTGAATAGCTTGAGGACGACACTCAACTTGCTTAACTTTGTAGGGTCACACCGGGGTACAACGGTGTTTTGGATGAATCCAACAATTTTCATGCTTGTCTGGCGTGTTAGAGTAATGTCGTTTCCACATCTTCGAGCATAGTCTCAATGTCATCATCCCAGAAATCTGGCTCAACGTTCCCTGTAACGTCTTCTGGGTCACCAGCAACTGTATCATCTCCAAGTTCTGTTTCTGTGTTTGCCTGACCATTATCCCCCTTCGTCAGGCTTAATAACATCGAACGCACTCTGACCATGCCATCGGATTATGTCTTGGAAATCTTTTGTAAAACCGCGGCGGATCAGATGTTCCTTAATTGTTTCAACGCCGCGATATCTCAGATTGTTTTGGCAGTCGATACACGGACAAATATGTATCCCTTGTCTGTAGGTTTCAGATTGTTCGCCAACACCGTGCATAACTTATCAACTCCTTCTAAAACTTGTCGTCCAAATTTCCGCTGTAAATCCACGAACGTTCCATCTCCTTCTAGCTATTTATATGAAGGCAGCCATTTCATACCGTCACCCGTGGCAGAGTCTTTACACTTTTGTATCTTATCAACCTAAATCCATCCATGAGTATTAAATCCCACCGGTGAACGTGTTTTTAATATGTAATTTATTGAAAATTTCGGCAGCATCTCCCTACAGTTCTTCAAATGCACGATATTATGATATTAATCAATAATATATGCATTCGAAGAACAATAAAGAGATACTGCTGAAATAATCAAAAAGTACAATTAAAAAACACATTCACACCCTAGGTGTGAGATTTAACAATCATGGACAGTCCCGACAGGGACTGCCGAAGATATACCTCTATTAGGTATATCTTGGGCGGATAACTATGTTTGGTAGTTTGTCAAATATTATATGTATATATGTAAATCTTACCTCTGGTAGACGATTAGCCGATGCTAAGACGGTTGAGGTCGGAAGCCAAAATAAAGTCGTAGTCCTGATGCATAAATGAAAAACGACAACATTAGAATTCATCAAAAAATCAAGGTTAAATGCTAGCTAAACCGCGGAAAAAAATCGACAGCATCTCCCCTATATTTCTAACGTCTCCAAATCAGTTTTATCAAAGTCAAATTTGCACGCACCATCTAGAACTAGTAACATACATAAACTTATCTTCTTCTACTATAAATGAAGTTTATTTATGACCTTCTCTGCAGTACTTCAGATTGAAGGACTGAAACTAGTCATTCTAGAACCATTAAAATACCGAAACTCATCTTATTCTTTCTGGTGGTTATAACAATAGCATTGTTGATTCCTGTCACAGATTGTGAATCAAACAGAGAGCATCTGGCATAGCAGATTGAGCAGTTGAAAATGAGCTATTTTCAGGAATCGGTAATATACTTGAACTTACTTTCTTTCCTGTGGCAGTTTTTAAGTAGTAGCATTTTTAAAACTACACTATTATTTATTAATTGTAATACTAAATGCTAAGAATAAATAAATACAGCAGTTTACAGTTTGCTTTGCAAAATTACCGTTACTAAGCACCGAAGTGGGCAAGTAGTGTAGAAATCAGCCCACGAACTAGGTTGCAATTAACTGTGAATCTGGGCACAAATATATGAACAAAGTTAGAACTTGCAATCGAAATGCATGTATATGAACAAAGTTAGAAAAAAACGACAATCAATCGATCGCATACCCAATACGCGATAGAGAGGTCGACGGTGAGACCAGTGGTAGATGGGTGGGACCGCGGCGATGGGAGTGACAAAGGTGGTGGAGCGATGGTGGCGATGGCCGTTAGCAAGGTGACGGGAGAGAGAGGAGGCGATTTCAGTGAGGAAGATAGCGCGAAAGAGAAGAAGAGTTACTGTAAGTACAGTGTGCAGAGTAAACGGGCAAATGTTGTAGTTAAAAGGACTTTAGATTACGGTTTACATGAAAACCGTAATGTAAGTCACACTTTACATGACGGTTCCTAAAGAACCGTAATCTAAAGTGTAACGAAATTAATAAAATAGCGCGAAAATTATTTGGCCTATGCTGGGTTTCGAACTCAAGATCGATGGTGTTGACTCATGTACCCACGGCCATTGAGCCATGAGTCTTATTCGATCAAACAAATGTAACACATTAATATAAAGTTATTTTAATATCTAAAATAAGCTGGTAAGACGACGTCGTTCACTGTAATTTAGATTACGCGCGGCGTCGAAAAAATCAAAATAATGCGGGAAATATTTGGCGTCAGGTCAAGACGACGTCGTTGACCATCAGTGGGCGGGGACTTTAGATGACGGTTATTAGTAAAACCGTAATCTAAAGTCCGTTGACCGTAAAGCGCGCGTCAACACGGGACTTTAGATTACGGTTTCACAAATAACCGTCATCTAAAGTCCGTCCTAAAAAAGGCGCGCCTACCTCCGATCGATTATTGCTTATGGTTAATTTAATAAACGTCATTAATTAACTCCGGCCTTCATATTAATTACGGTTCTGTTAAAGCCGTGATTAACCACCGTCATTAAAGGCTTCCGTTCCACCAGTGTTGCAAAAACCAACTTGTACAGGGGCAACCAATAAAGGTGTTTAAAGGCAGTGCGGTATGCCCACAAGGCGTCATCCAAACTTAAGGACCAATCTCACCTCGAAGATGTGACAGATTTCTGGAGGATCCACTTAATTTCCCTGTTGGTGATCTCGGCTTGCCCGTTCGTCTGTGGATGATACGGAAGAGAACCTTATGTTGCACACCATATTTGTAGAAGAGCCTCAAACTGTTTGTGCAGAAGTGTGTACCCCCGTCACTGATGACCGCTCGTGAACACCGAAACGGGTAAAGATATTCCTCTTCAGAAACTTGGCACCACTCTTGCATCATTAGAGGTGCTGCTATCGCTTCAGCCCACTTGGTGACATAATCCACGCTACCAAGATGTAGAGGTTACCTTGAGAGGATGGGAACGGTCCCATAAAATCGATGCCCATAGACGAACGGCTCAACCTCCAAGATTGAATTCAATGGCAATCTCATGACGTCTGGATAAATTCCCCTGCCTCTGACATTGGTTGCATGTGGAAGCAAACTGATAACAGTCTTTATTCAGATTCTTCCAGAAGAAACCGCCTCCAAAACTTTCGCGGGTCCTAGCCGGACCAAAATGACCCCCTGCTTCTCTAGAATGCAGTGTGTCAGGATGTCTCTAGCTTCATTCTCAGATACACAACGACGAATCATACCATCTGCACAGACCTTGAACAGAAACGGGTCGTCCCAAAGGTAGTGCTTGACCGTGGAGAAGAACTTCTTCTTCTGAGATATGACACACTTGGAGGAACGATGCCTTGGCTAGGTAGTTTGCAATATCAGTGTACCAAGGATCCGTGGAATGACCGATCATGAAGACATACTCATCAAGGAAAATACTCATTGATTGGCCTGCCATCATCTGGAACTTCCATGCAAGATAAGTGATCCGCCACTCTGTCTGCGCTCCAGGTTTGTCTCTAATATCAATGTCAAATTCCTGCAAAAGCAAAATCCATCGGATCATCAAACGAGGTTTAGCATCAATCTTTCCAAAGAGATACCTGAGAGCGGAATGGTCGGTATGCACGATGACTTTGCTGCAAATGATGTACGGTCGAAACTTATCACAAGCAAAGACGATCGCCAACAGCTCCTTCTCCGTTGTGGCGTAGTTCTCTGCGCCTCATTCATAGTCTTACTCGCGTAGTAGACTATCCTCAATACCTTGTCATGCCTCTGACCCAAAGCTGCTCCAATGCGTAGTCACTAGCATCACTTTATAATCTCAAAAGGCAACGACCAATCAGAGAGCAACAATAATAGGTGCAGAAATCAATTTAGCTTTGAGAAAATTAAACGCATCTAAGCACTCTTTGTAAACTCAAATTTAACATCCTAAGTAATAAATCATAAAGGGGCTTAGAGATCTTAGAAAAATCCTTGACGAAACGCCTATAAAAACCTGCGTGACCGAGAAAACTTCGGACATCCTTCACCGATGATGGTGGTGGCAGCTGCTCTATGACTTCAACCTTGGCCTTGTCCACCTCGATCCCCTTCTTAGAAATCTTGTGTCCGAGCACGATGCCTTCCTGCACATGAAGTGGCACTTCTCCAATTGAGCACTAAGTTAGTCTCCCTGCATCTAGCTAAAATTAAATCCAAGTCTCTCAAGCATGCATCAAAAGTCGGTCCAAAAACAGAAAAATCATCCATAAAGACTTCGATGCACTTTTCAATAAAATCAGCAAAGATAGCAGTCATGCGTCGTTGAAAAGTACCAGGTGCATTACATAAACCGAAAAGGCATGCGACGATAAGCATAAGTACCATACGAACATGTAAAAGTGGTTTTCTCTTGGTCCTCCTTAGCAATTGGAATTTGAAAATAACCAGAGTAACCATCTAAGAAACAGTAATATTCTTGTCCTGCAAGCCTCTCTAGCATCTGGTCAATAAAGGGAAGGGGAAAGTGGTTTTTCCTAGTGGTGGCATTAACTTTCTATAATCATGCAAAACTCTATGCCCAGTAATAGTACGCTGAGGAATTAATTCACCTTTATATAGGAACTACAATTAAGCCCCCTTTCTTGGGTACTACCTGAGTAGGACTTACCCATTCGCTGTCAGAGATTGGATAGATTATACCTGCATCCAGTAGCTTGAACTTCCTTCTTGACTACCTCCTTCATATGTGGGTTTAGTTTCGCTGGGGCTGTCTCAATGGCTTGTAATCCTCCTCAAGATAAATGCGGTGGGTGTAGAATGTAGAAGCAATGCCTTTGATATCAGCAATGGACCATCCTAGCGCCTCTTTGTTCCTCCTCAAAATCTGCAACAAAGCTTCCTCCTGTCATCAGTTAAAGCATTAGAAATAATAAACAGGCAAATCAGTAGGAGGAACTAAGAAAGCATATTAAGGTGACTAGGAAGCGGTTTAAGTTCAAGCGAAGGTGGTGATTCCACAGAAGGAACTAGTGTCTTTGGAACTCGGTCCAGCGGTTCCTCCTCGATCCTGTGGTTCTTCCTATATGGCCTCCCAGCAGAAAGCTGAAATGTTGTAGCAGAAACCTCAGAATCATCATGAGTGGTCTCTATGGAATCCACCAAACACTTCTCCAACGCATCCAGCTCCGTGGGGCTGTAAGATAATCCTGCATCAAAGTGTCAATACAATCTAAACTGAAACAAGCATGAACATCAGAAGGGTGGAGTAGCAGCTTTGGTCATATCAAAACAAGTTGCTCATCATGTAAACGCCAGTATAATCTTCCCTCCTCAACATCAATAAGGGTCCTTGCTGTATGCATGAATGGTTGACTAGAATAAGTGGTACTACCTTGTCTTCCTCCATGTCTAAAATAACAAAATCAGTAGGGAAAGCAAAAGTACCAACTGAAACAATTAAATCTCTTACCACACCTCTAGGTAGGATAATTGACCTATCAGGTAATTGCAAGGTAATCGTGTAGGCTCACATTCTCCTAAACCAAGCTTCAAATACATAGATAATGACATCAAATTAATACTTGCACCTAAGTCACATAAACCTTACCACAATTCACATTACCTATCACGCAAGGTATGACAGAGTACCTGGATCATCAAGCTTAGGTGGAAGCTTCTTCGGAAGCACAACTGAAACGCTCTCAGTATCTTCTCCTAAAAGACCGTCTGTTGGACAGGATGTCCTTCATAAACTTCGCATATATTGGCATCTGCTTCAAAGCTTCAAAAAAGGAATGTAATGGTTAGTTTCTTAAAAATACTCAAAAACTTACCAAATGCTCATCCAAGTCTCTCTTCTTCAACCGGTTTGGAAAAGGAACTGGCGCTTCAGCAACCGCGCGTCGTGGAGGTGTGGAAGTCTTAGTAGTCTTGCTAATCGCACCTCCTCTTCAGCTGGTGGTTCCTCCTGAGAACCTGCTGGTGCAATTTCTTCATCCTGCTCAACATTAGGGAGAGGGACCTCAACTTCAGGAACCCGGGTCAAGCTGTGTACCACTCCTCAATGTGAGCCTTGGCATGCTCTCTCGGATTCTGCTCCGACTGACTAGGCAAGGAACCCAAAGGACGCTGAGCTAACTGCTGAGATATCTGAGACAGCGGAGTCTCGATGTTTCTATTAAATGTCCTCTGATCATTGTTGAAAGTTCTCTGCTCCTGATTGAAGGTTTCCAGCTCATTAAAACTTCTAACTTCTTCGTGTTTACTGGTGAAATCATTCATCCTGGCCATAACCTCATCCATACTAAAACGTCTCCAGCACCCGAATTTTGTGCTTGCTGATTCTGCAGAGGCTGCTTCTGATAAGAAGAATTGTACTGCTGTTGGGGCCTCTGATTGTAATTGTTGTTACCCACCAGCTGGTAACGATTCTGCTGCTGAGCGTGGTAACCCGGATTTCCTTGATTCCCAAAATAATTACCCGGTCTGTTACCAACATAATTCGCTGCCTCTTCTTGTGATGGAGAGCACTGGCACATTTGAAGCTCTACCACAATACTCGCAGGTGGATACCTCAGGAGCTGCTGCGCAGGAATGCGGATTCATAACTGCACACATACGCTCAAACTGCTTCGACATTGCTTCTATCTTGGCAGACAAGAAAGTGTTTGAATCTACTTCATAACCCCAGCTGGTTTTTTTTTCGGTGCAGCTTCTTCTCCAGTTCTAGCACCTCCCCACTGATTAGCTGCTGTAGTAATATTCTCTACAGCTCTTTAATTCTTGTGATAGGCAACTCCATCAAACTACCTCCAGCACATGTATCGACCAACAAACCGGCTAGAAGGGTCCAAATCCTTGTAAAACGACTGTAGTACAACCTCTTCTCCTAGTCCTGATGCGGTACCTTCCTCACTATCCCCTTAAAACGCTCCCAAGCTTCAGATAATGTCTCACCGGCGAACTGCTTGAAGTTCGCAATCTCACCTCTCATGGTCAGCATCCGTGAGGGTGGAAAATACTTCGCCAGAAATGCATTAGCCACTCTTTCCCAGGTGGTAATACTGTCGGCTGCCAGTGAGTTCAACCATTCAGCTGCTCTATCCCCCAGGGAGAATGGAAACAGAGTGAGCCGAGCAACCTCCTGCGAAGATGGTGTCGAGCATGCTCCTACCAATCTCAGGAATGTGGTGAGATGGACATTCGGGTCTTCAGTGACCATCCCGCTGAACTGAGGTGCGTTCATCACCATGGTCACGTAGTGGGTCTTGAACTGCCACTGCACTCCCGCTGGCAATGCTGGAATCACTATTGGCGACACCAACCCCTTAACACTTGGGCGGGTGTAGTCCCTCATCCGCCTCTCGTTGTTCGCCATGTTAACTGCTGGTTGAACTTCCGGAACCTCTTCGTCAACAGGTGGTTCAGGGACCTGCTCTCCAACTGGGGGATCCAGATTCAAATCCTTGCGAAGCTGCCTTGCGAATCTCTCGATCTCAAGATTGAGCTCGAACTCCGTTTCTCCTGTAGAGCGGGTTTTAAACCATAAACCGAGAGTTAGAAAACTGAAGCGAAGATAGCGTAATTAAAAGAACAGTAGCAATTAAATTAAAACAACAAGAAAAGATGAAAAGAAATAAACTCACAAAATATGCAGATAAAAATCCTAACTACTAAACACAGAATATTCAAATAAAGGAATAAAATCAGAAACAAAATTTGGAAGATAAAAGAATATCTAAAACAATGTAAAACAGAAATCAGAACAGAATAGTAAAATTAAAAGAAGGAAAATCTAAAAAAACTAATGGTATCAAAACAAAACAAGAAAAGAAAGAAAATAAAGGACCTATCCTACTGTAACAAACTGCTCACACGTAACAAAATTCAAACGTGAATAGACTCACCAAAAACAAAATAACAGTAACTGAAATGAAATAAACGAGAATAAATAACAGGAAGTAAAAATAAACAAATAAATAAAGACTAAACTAAATAACCGTGCCTCCCCGGCAACGGCGCCAAAAACTTGTTGGGGTAAAACCTAACGGCAAGTGTATCGATCATTCTATTCTAGCAAGTTTTAATAGAGAGTATTCCCTAAGTATCGAACCAGAGGAGGCGATGTGTCTAGTTTAAATCTTTATTAAACGGAAAGTGAAATAACAAATTAAAACAGGAAATTGGGTTTGATTTGATGACAATTAAAAACTGTAAACAGAATGTGAAACAATAACAAGCAGGAAAAATAAATGTTTGAAACTGATTTGGAAAGGAGATCCCGGTTTACTACTGCACCCTAAATCTGTAATTCCTATCCCTAAGTGATTTCCAAGATAATTCTGAGTAAACCCTAGAACAAAGATAATTTACCTCCGGTCTCTCCCGTTTAGCAAATACTAGTTAGCAAAGACCAAATTCTAACTCTCGTTACGAACCCACTGTTTACTAACCGCCTTAAGAACAATCTAGTTTATTGGTCAATAGCAATTTAGAGGAATTATCGTCTCTAAACTAACCGGTATTTTTTCCTGTAATCAATTGAAAGCCACAGTCGTCACATATAAGCTAACAAAATACTAATCTTTATAATTGGCCAAATTATAACGATTAAAGAAATTAAGCAAGGAAAATAACTTTACTCAATCGAATTGCATTAAATCACAAAGGAACAGGAATAGTCAATTTAGGGATACATAGCAAACCGAAATCTAAAGGAAACTACTCAGCCATTGACATGTTTACAATAAGCAAAAACTGTAACGAGTAGTAATAAAGAACAAGAAGAAACTCTATTGAGACTTCTGGAGAAGTCTCCGTGATGAACTGCTTCCCTCTGCTCCACTCCAGACTCCCAATCAAAATAAATCTCAAACTAAGCTAATCTCTCTGTTGTATCGTGACAATTGTGGTGTGTGTAAGTGTAACTCTCACGTTGGCCAGACTCCCCCCCCTTTTATAACAACAGAATTCTATCTTATCTTTAATCTATCTCTAATAATCTAATTAAGCGACGCTAAGAGATATAATAACAGATATTAAAGATAACACCGATTCCGTTATTTCCGAAACAAAACTCTGGCGCTCCGCTTGTATTGGTCCGGGTTTGCAAAGTAAGACACAACCCGGACCGCGTCTGAAAATAGGCAGAAGGTTCTCGCTTGGGATGGTCCGGGTTTGCAAAGTAGGACACAAACCCGGACCGCGTCTGAAAATAGGCAGAAGGTTCTCGCTTGGGATGGTCCGGGTATGCAAAGTAGGACACAAACCCGGACCGCGTCTGAAAATAGGCAGAAGGCTCTGCGATGAGATGGTCCGGGTTTATAAACCCAGCTCCAAACCCGGACCCTCAATAAAACACAGCCCGTGGTCAATGAAAATCTCCCTTTTCACTCTGGTTTGACTTCCCATGTTGCTCTAACTAACCTCTAAAATCTTCATTTAAGCACTTTGTTGAGCTTTTTATCCTGAAAACATATGAAATCGATCATTGGAGACAAATATAACATAAAGAGTAAATAAAGCATTACGGGGGGAAGTTAATGTCATAATGTAGAAATTAAGCATGAATTAGTCTAGTAAACTTAGACAAATTCCTGACTTATCAACTATACATATTCTTTTCCTCCCGGTTTAATTATTATCACATCTCTTCTGTAGTTCATATTTGTTTCCCTCATCTATTTAATTAGATGTATTACAGATTGCATAATAGCTTAAGCCACTCGGCTTTTCACTTCCCAATCATCCTCATTGACGGCGGTGTATCTACAAGGGTATTCTATTTCACACAAGGTTATGCTTGTCCATAAGGACTAAACATTCATCACTATTAGTGATCATCAATAAATGCTGGTATACACTTCTGGTAGTCGGCTACTAAGCCATGTCTGAGAATTCTCAAACAGTTAAACTGACACGGTTTACAGTGGTTTTATAATTCCTACAGTTATAGTTTGGACTAATAGGTCTCCCCAAGATTCATAGGCTTCTAATCTTAAAGGTTTGTATGAAAAACTGGTATGAAAATTTTTGGTATTTACTAAAAGATTAAGAATTTAGTGGTAGCTGCAGCAGCACTTGCGGTGGCAAGTGCGCAAAGCAGATGGAAATTTCAGTGGGTTGATTGTTATAGCGCTTGTAGTAGCAAGTGCGCCATGCAGGTTGAAATATTGGTTCGGTAATTACTGGTCTTGTTGACTATCTCATCATTGAGTATGGTTTACATAATAGAGTAGGCATTAAAATTTAATTCATGTATATATAATCCCGCCAAAGTTTTAAGTTTCCTGGTATCTAGTTCACACAACTAATCCCAAAACTCTTACACAAAGGCGAGTGGTCACTGACACACTCCCGCATACTTATAGCATATGCCTGTTTAACATCCAAGGCTAAGTACATAATAAAATAAGTAAAGGTGTTCCACTAGTGGTATTTCAGAGTTCAGGGTATTTATGCCCTGATGACTCCCTTCCTTTTCTGGGCTCCAGCATCAGTAGATGTCTGGCCTTCCTGACCGCCCCATGGTACTCCAGATCCTCCAGCTGAGGTCTTCTGAGTAGTCCTTGGTGGTCTATAATTACGGCCCTCTAGGTTCATCCACACTCGAACTCCCGGTGGCCCTCTTTCTTGCAGTACTGGCACTCCACTTTGCGGCCACTGCAGTCGACCCCAGGATGATCCTTCCCGCAACGCTTACAATAGTAGTGACGTTGGGGCTATCCGGTGCCTAATGATGATATTTTAGTTTTAGTTAATATCTTATGGTATAAAGGTTAAGGTTACAATTGAATCTAAGAGGAAGGTGTTCACACCCTTAGGAGGCGCAGATCTTAGAGGTTGAGCATCTATAGCTGGGCCGGTCAACTTAAGGACGGGCTCTTTCCCCCTCGCTCCTTGGTGACCCGGCTGCCCTTTCTTCTGAAAGAATTTCCTGTTTAAGGTTTTAGGTCAGCATTTATTAAAGGTGCTTAATATGGTAAACAATTTAGAATGGGATAAGTCCTTACTTTCCCTTCTTCTTGCCATCGCCTGGAGATGCTCCTCCACCCTCAGACTCTCCGTCAGGATTCTTTCTCTTTTTGTCCCAAGAGTCTCTTCCCGAGTCTGAAGCAGTAGCTCCGTCCTCGAGGCAGCGTCATAGCACTCCTGAAATCTCATTGGTAAGTCCTCACAAGGTTAGTTTGTAGTTTAGCAAGTGAAGAATTATTGGCACTCATGTTTATACCTGGATAGTAGTATAAAGGGTAGCACCCATTGCCATATGGATGCAAAACAATAATCCCCACCGGAACTTCTCGACCTTCACGGTCTCTGAGTAGTCGACTCCGGGATAAGTCCAGCAGACTGATAAATCAAGCGTAGTACTCATCCACGGTCAGACCTCCCTAGGAGAGTGTCTCGAACTCTCGACGCTTCTTTTGTTTGAGATGTGCTGGGTAGTACTTCCCCCTCAGCAGTTCAACAAAGGTGCCCATGTAAAGTCGGGCGTAGCCAGGTCCTTGACCAACCTCCACCAAGTGCTGGCTGCATCCTTCAGATGCAAAACAGCAATGACAACTCTCTTGTCGGCAGGTACTTGTAAAGCTTTGTAGGCCTTCTCGTGCTCTACTATAAAACGCTCTAAGGCTACGGGATCTGGTTCCCCTAAATAAGCAGGTGGTCGGGTTTCAGTTATTGACTTTAGCCAGTTCGTCTCCCTAGGCTGTGGCGTGTGGGCTGGTGCTCCTCCAATCTGAGTTCCAAGCTGTGCAAGAACGGCAGCAATCGTCTCTGTAACTCCAAGATTCGCGGGGTCACCGCCTTCACCTCTACCGCCACCACGTCCTCTAGTCCCTCCTGACATCTGTAGTACAGAATGTCCTATAATCACTACTCAGTAAATATACCGTACTCAACCAATGGACATTGAGTTGCCTTTAAGGCTACCATATTATGCAATTTGCATTACTAAACATAGTTTCGTTTAAGACGAATCGTCTTGTACCTCACAATCGTTTCCCGTAAATTCTCAAGTCCTAAGCTCACTGTTATTACCTAGTATCTCGTCATCAGAGCGGGACTCCGCTCTGATACCACTTTTGTAACACCCCTCTCAATAATCACGTAATAATCCCTCACATAGTATAATTAATGACGTCTTACAGCCGAAGAATAAACAACATAAACTCTCACACAGGTGTCACCTGCCATTACCCCCTCCTATGCGAGTAACGAAGCATAAACTAAATTCAACAACCAAAATAAACAGCACTACCATACCTCTGTGACAACGAGATAAATCCTATACATCACACTAAGTCCAAAACCATAACCGTCGACAAGTGAGCATCTACCCTGATCCCGTACTTCGGCTTCAACGATGAACAAAACCTGCAACAAGCCATAAAGGCTCAGCGATAAGCGCTGAGTATGCGGGCCTGGACCCTATTGGTCACTTGTCATTTTAACCATCTTGATATTAGGTTGATTTCATGCTTTACCATTTTACAAATATAATTAATACTGTAATAAACATGCATAACATATAATCATCCATCCAATCCAACAATCATTACATATCACAAACAACAGTCGCATAAACGAACGTATCGAATAATAACAGTACTGTGTATAATCGCCTTAGCGAACGGTTTCCATATTTAATATTATTTGGCCTTCAAGGCCCCATCCATCCAAACCATGTTTTAATTAATTACCAGTTGGGCGTCATGTTGGGATAACCCGGTTAACCTTATCAATGGACAGTAGTCCTCCTGTACACACAAAGGTGCTCATTTCGCCAGAGGTCCGGAGGCCCTGACTATTCACTTTGCCTCGTAAGGCTTCCATACAAAGGCCGTAGCCGTGTACCAAGCAACAGGTACCATCTGATCCACGATCCAATTAGGGCTCGTTGGGAAATTTCCTGGAGCGGAACCCGATCGGGTACCCCTCAGTGATCACAAATGTGCAACCAGGTAGTTTGTAAACTACCGGGATTCCTCCCCTCATCTCACACCATTTCTCTCATAGGATTAAGACAAACTCTTAGTTTTTATGGAGAATACAATTTATTAGTTTGCTGCCCAATGGGTCTCACGCATACCTAGAAGTAATCTAGGTTATATTCATGTTCGATATCCATGCTCTAGAGACCGACATTGTCGTATCCCGTACCTAAGTGTTTTACTTAGGTACGAGACACGACATTGTCGGTCTCTAGAGCTTGGATCTCGAACATGAATATAACCTAGATTACTTCTAGGTATGCGTGAGACCCATTGGGCAGCTAATTAATAAATTGTATTCTCCATAAACTAAGAGTTTATCTTAAACATTATGAGAGAGTTGGTATGAGTTGAGGGGAGGAATCCCGGTAGTTTACGAAGTACTTGGTTGCGCATTTGTGATCACTGAGGGGTACCCGATCGGGTTCCGCTCTAGGTATTTACCCAACGAGCCCTATTTGGATCGTGGTTCAGGTGGCTACGGCCTTTATATGGACGCCTTACGAGGCAAAGTGAATAGTCAGGGGCCTCCGGACCTTTGGCGAAATGAGCACCTTTGTGTGTACGGGAGGACTACTGTCCATTGGTGAGGTTGTTATCGGGTTGTCCCAACATGACGTCCAACTGGTATTTAATTAAACATGGTTTGGATGGATGGGGCCTTGAAGGCCAAATTAAATTAACTAAGGAAGACGTTCGCTACGGCGATTATACAGTACTATAATTCGATACGCTCGTTTATACAACTGTTGTTTGTGATATTTAATGAATGTTTGGATTGGATGGATGGTTATGTATTTATGAATGTTGGATTGGATGGATGGTTATGTATTTGAGCATGTTTGTACAGTATTAATTATATCTGTAAAATGGTAAAGCATGAAACCAATCTAATAATAAGATGGTTAAAATGACTAAGTGACCAATAGGGTCCAGGCCCGGCATACTCAATGTTTATTGCTGAGACTACACTCATTGTGCAGGTCGTTGATCATTGTCGAAGCCGAAGTGTGAGATCAGGGTAGTTAAGTTTACTTTAATTACCGCACATGGAGTTTATTTGTATAACAATGTTAGACTGTGGATTGTATTATGGTACGGTTGTATATATATTCGGGATTGGGTAGACGCTCACTTGTCGTCGTTTATGGTTTATGGACTTAGTATGATGTGTAGGAGTTATCTCGTTATCACAGCGGTTAGTAGTGTTATTTATTGGGTTGTTGGATATAGTTATGCTTCGTTACTCGCATGGGCGAGTAATGGCAGGTGACACCGAGTGAGTATTAATGTTGCTATTTATCTTCCGCTGTAAGACGTTTTATTTATTGCTACGTGAGGGATTATTACGTGTTTATGGAGAGGAGGTTTACAAAAGTGGTATCAGAGCGGAGTACCGCTCTGATGACGAGATACTAGGTTAAGACAGTGAGCTTAGGACTTGGGAAATTACGGGAAACGTTTGTGAGGTACGAGACGACTCGTCTTAAAAAGTATTGTTTTTAGTAACGCAAATTGCGTGATATATTAGCCTTAAAGGCAATTCAATATCCACTGGTTATGTACGGTAAATTACCGAGTATTCATACGACATATTGTACTACAGATGTCTGGGGGAACTAGAGGTCGTGGTGCTGGTAGAGGTGGAGGCGGTGACCCCGTGATTCCAGGAGTTGCAGAGACGATTGCTGCCGTTCTCGCACAGCTTGGTACTCAAATTGGAGGAACACCAGCCCACCCGCCACAGCCCAGGGAGACGAACTGGCTGAAGTCAGTTACCAAGATCCGACCACCTACTTATTCAGGGAGCCAGACCCCTAGCTTAGCGTTTTATCATAACTATCAACAGACCCGAGTAGCCTTGGAGCGTTTTATAGTAGAACATGAGAAGGCCTACGAAGCTTACAAGTACCTGCCGACAAGAAGGTCGTCATTACTGCTTTCGACCTGAAGATGCAGCCAGCACTTGGTGGAGGTTGGTCAAGGATCATCACCTGGCTACGCCTGACTTTTCGTGGGCTGCCTTCGTTGAGCTACTGAGGGGTAAGTACTACCCGACACATCTCAAGCAGAAGAAGCCCCGTGAGTTCGAGACACTCTCCTAGGGAGGTCTGACCGTGGATGAGTACTACGCTCGATTCATTGGTCTGCTGGACTTCATCCCCGGAGTTGATTACTCAAAGACCGTGAAGGTCGAGAAGTTCCGGGGAGGATTGTTGTTTCGCATCCAGATGGCGATGGGTGCTACCCTCTATACTACTATTCAGGTATAAACATGAAGGCCATAGATCCTTTACTTACTACATTACTGATTAACTTTGTGAGAACTTACCAATGAGATTCCAGGAGTGTTATGACGCTGCCTCGAGGATGGAGCTAATGCTCCAGACTCGGGAAGAGACTCTCGGGACAAAGAAGAGAAAGAACCCTGAGGGAG
Organism: Limonium bicolor; assembly: GCA_023374045.1. Taxonomy (NCBI): domain Eukaryota; kingdom Viridiplantae; phylum Streptophyta; class Magnoliopsida; order Caryophyllales; family Plumbaginaceae; genus Limonium; species Limonium bicolor. The sequence goes on along the minus strand of CM041777.1, from coordinate 92,329,843 downwards.
AGTCTGAGGGTGGAGGAGCATCTCCAGGCGTAGCCAAAAGAAGGGAAAGTAAGGACTTATCCCATTCTAAATTACTTACCATATTAAACACCTTTATGAATGCTGACCCAAAACCTTAAACAGGAAATTCTTCCAGAAGAAAGGGCAGCAGGGTCACCAGGGAGCGAAGGGGAAAGAGCCCGTCCCTCGGTTGACCGGCCCAGCTATAGATGCTCAGCCTTTGAGATATGCGCCTCCTATGGGTGAGAACACCTTCCTCTTAAATTAAATTGTAACCTTAGCCTTGGTATCTACAACTATTAACTTAAACTAAATACTACCATCAGGCACCGGACTGCCCCAACGCCATTTCTATTGCAAGCGTTGTGGGAAGGATCATCCTGGGGTCGACTGCAGTGGCCGTAAAGTTGAGTGCCAGTACTGCAAGAAAGAGGGCCACCGGGAGTTCGAGTGTTGGATGAACCCTGAGGGCTGTAACTACAGGCACCAAATAATACTCAGAAGACCTCAGCTGGAGGATCTGGAGTACCGCGAGGCGGTCAGGAGGGCCAGACATCTACTGATGCTGGAGCCTAGAGAGGGAAGGGAGTCGATAGGGCATGAGCACCCTGAACTCCGAGAGACCGCCAGTGGAAGACTTTTGTTATTTGGATATGTATTTAGCTTTGGATTGTGAAAGAAATATGTTGTAAGTATGTGGGAGTGTGTCAGTGGCCACTCGCCTTTTGTGTATGACTTTTGAGACTAGTTATGTGGACTTGATACCAGTAACCTTGAAACCTTGACGAATCAGATATATATGAACAAAATGTTAATGCTTACATTATCATGTAGCCCATACTCAACGACGAAAGAGTCAATGAGACCGGTAATTACTAAACTAATATTTCCACCTGCATGGCGCACTTGCTATTGCAAGCGCTATGACCATCTAACCACTGAAATTTCCATCTGCCTTGCGCACTTGCCACAGCAAGTGCTGCAACTACCACAAAATTTTAATTTCCTAAACCTTGAGATTAGAAATCTGTGGAACCTCGGAAGGACCGTTAGTCCGACCACTGCAACTGAAGAAATTATACAGCAACTGTAATTGTAAACCACACCAGTTTAATTGTTCGAGAATTTTCAGACATGGCTTATTAGCCAAATACCATAAGTGTATACCCGCATTTAATGCTAATCACTAATAGTGATGAATGTTTAGTCCTCATGGACAAGCATAACCTTGTGTGAAATAGAATACCCTTTGTAGATGCACCACCGTCAGTGTGGATGGTTGGGAAGTGAAGAGCCAAGTTGCTCAAGCTATTATGCAATCTGCAATATATCCAATTAAATGGATGAGGGAACGAATACGAACTATGGACGAGATGTGATCATGATTAAACAGGAGAAAAGGAATATGTGTTGTACTCAATGAGATCGAGATAGGAGAACCAATTTTGCTAAATATAGCATGAATTTTACTTACACCATGCCACTAGGGCAATAGCACTTACAACAAGATAACCGTTAACAGGAACTAATAAAACTAAAAGGACATCCATCAAAAGGGAGATTGACAACAGAATACTTCACAATAACCGTGTGACGGACATTACCAGTTTACTAAACGAGACATGGGACGACTGCACTCCGATAGAAGCATGTGGGCCTGACCGACTTATTTATGAGTTAGTCAGGTAAGTAGTAATGTATCAGTACGGTACCCCATGTATGTTGACAAGTAGTGTTAGGAACACGAGAAGTAGTCAACTCCGTGTCAAGGACAGTAATGTAGATTACCTCGAAGATGGACGAGAAGAGCCGCAGTTAAACCAACGGGCTAGGGAAATCAAGAACCTTCAACACAGAGTAGCAGACAGTATACAATGAAGACGTGAACACTAAGGATAGAAACAGGGGAAAGCCCATTACATGGACGAATAATATGTAGAACCCTCGTAAGGATCGAGCGAATTCTTGCAATCCAGAGGAACCTACCAGATGATGTGAACATAAACGCGTGACTACGCAATGATGAGAGACAAAGCTAATATACTAGGATATACCTTAACAAAGGAACAACATTATGATAACTAATGGACTTGAAATGTACAACTCACATGATAATTGGTTCATCTTATCTGTTTGACTCATTAGATATTAACTGCTGAGGGTTTACGCCTCTGCACTCTGTAGGACTGAGTGTTTTGGTATTGCACTTGTGCAGTTATTAATCTAGTGGGAATACGGGAAGATGTAATGGATATCAACACGAAGTGAGTATCAAAGAACTACAACAGTGTGTTACTCCGGAACAAAACCACTTGGAGACACGGATGACAAGCTTTATCTCCGTGGACGTCTCAGTATTACAAAGACAAGTGCAAAGAGCACTAAGTACTAAAAATAGCCAATGTCATATTGCACACCTCAAGCTGAATATCAGTGAGAGAAGACACACGCATGTACGCTAGTAATCCAAACGAGAGGACACACAACAATGAAAAGAGGCAAACTGAGCCTATGTTCATGGGTCTGCACCTCAATACGGAGCGAGTGGGCCCATTAGAATGAATTCGGGAGAGAGCACAAATAGTTCAGTGCCTCACCCTTTATGTATTGTGGAGCCCGGAAGGGCTAGAGTCATACCCGTCTCTCTGATATGAGGATAATCCACTCCAAAGGTGAAAGATGCCACACGGGAGTTGGAGAACTCTATGAGAGCCAAGTATCCAGCGCTCCTTGTTGAGCGGCTATTGTATACTTGTGGGGTATGGGGGGTAACCCTTTTTAAGGGGGGTAGAGCCTCTTGGCTGTGCACGTGTGTGCACTAAGTTTTTTTGTTTCGTATGCGGGGCATACAGTAGTTTGTGGTATGCGGGGCATACGATGTTTGTTTGTTTGTTTCATATGCGGGGCATACAGTGAATTGGTGGTATGCGGGGCATACGATATTTTATTGGTTATGTTTGGTATGCGGGGCGTACGTTGTGGATTTGTTTGTGTGTGATGTGCACTTGTATGTATGTATCTTATGAGATACCTGTTTGAATGATGTGTATACACCCATGTGTGTAGTACCTTTCTTATGATACTTGTGATATATATATTTATATTACCTTGTAGATTGATTACATATGGTATTGCCTAGATACGAAATGAATCATTAGATATGGAATGTGGAAGGATGGTATGTTGTGGACACCTCGGGGAGGTTGTCAGGGTTTGTAGAATTGATAGGAAATAATGGTGCTGATGGATCGCCTATATCCATATGGTGGAATTAACGCCACAAATGATGGCTATGTGCTGTATAAGCACAATACGATGTGTGTAAATGATATATCACATAGATATACATTATGGGAATAACGGGTAGTTATATATATATACATACCTATTTGATAAAGCGACTTAGGGACGAAGTCTTTTTAAGGGGGGTAGATTGAAATACCCCAAACTAATAAAACATGGATTAAACATCTAATCAATTAATTAAGGCCTAAACATGCCTTAAAAGTCAATTGAGAACAACAATGGTCAACACAAAGTAGAATTGCACCCTTTGACCATTTAGGGTAAATACATACCCAAATGAACTCTTTAGGACCTAAAATTTTGTCCTAAGCATATTAAAACATAAGGAACGTATTAAAGTTATTGGAAAACACTCCAACACAAAGAACAAGCATTTACATGCTTAGAAGTCAATTAGGGCAAAAATGTGCTCTAAGAAACCTTAAAGGTCTTATGACCTCCATTTGATATAAAATTGGATTACTAAATTCAATTATCATGTAAGGAATGTAATAAAACTGTTCTAAAAGAAAACCAAGCTCAGAAACACCTTGGGACACAAAATGTGCACTAAAACACCTTAAAACACGTTTTTGTGTATGAGCTCTAAGATATTGACTTTTTGTCACTTTAAAGACTAGATTACATTATTTATATCATTAATGTGACATGATAGACTATATTATAAAGTCTAAATCAGAGTTTAAAAATAAAATCAAAATGGGTGATTTTAGGTGAATAGTACCCAAAATAACATTTAATTACTTAACTTAAACCATGGTCAAATGTCATCCCTTGACCAAGCCACCATTTCCGCCTCTTTAGGCTGTCATAATCATCCATTAGCCAATAACAAATGTCTACTAATGAGTCATCTAAGACTATTCAATAAAGTAACCAAACTTTACCTTATAAGCTTAATTCTTAATTCTTTCTCTTTCCTCTCATTACCTCCTTCCCAGCCGTGAGAAACTGCCTCCATTCTCTCTTTTGCTCCTCCTTGACCGTAGGAACACACCAAACTCAGAGGAGAACACAAATTGATCTGGTAAGCTTATTAAGCAATTTTATGTTCATTCTCTTCACTTTTCTTTCCTCTTTCCATGGAGCTAAACATCAGCCATTTCCATCCATGAATCTAGTGTGTTTTGGAGGTTAAAAGGAGGGTGATTATCGGCTGTAATAAGGGAAGAAGGAGGGAAGTTCTAATCTTGATCTTTTAAGGTAAAAATGTGCTTTAAGCACACATCTTCTTCATTCTCTTCAATTCCGGTTGGAAATCTTGGTTCCTTAGGCTTATTATCTTCTTCTTTACATTACATGCTTGTTCCGTTGGTATATCAAGAGCTTCAAGGAATAGCCAAATCCATGCCAAAAACACCATTTTTGGCATCTTAATCAAGGTGAAAATTAGCCATCTTCTAAACTGAGTTGCTACGGTTTTAAGCCTTGTTTTAGTAGCTCTTTTGATGCTATTTTTGTTCTGTAAATTTAGGCCGAAGAACAGCCTTGGTTGCGTTGTATTCTAAGGTAAATTTAACCTTGAAATCATACATTAAAACACTTCTTATGGTTAGCTCTTGCTTCTTGGAGTCTAAATCATGTCTTAATTGCGGTAAAAAAAACATGTTAATCATGCTGTGGAAAATTTCCCCTAAGTAGCCGTGGCCAAACAAGGCCTTATCTTGGCTAAAATAAGGTATAAATCACTTAAAACCTTCACTGGTATATTAATATGTGTTTAAACATATGTATATAAATGCCGTGAGTGAATAAGGTATAAAGGTCATATTTTGACCTTAATGGTTAAGGAATGAGTTAGTAAATTTATATAAGTAATTAATTAACATAATTGTCAAATTTAAGACATTATGTGGAAAATTGGTAAATATGGAGAACTTATGGGAGAGGCCGAGAGTTTAATGCATTTTTGAGCATTTATGTGTAATTTATTTTATAAAGCTAATGTTTGTAATAAGGCCATGTACTTTAGGCCATTTTATTTATGTATATTAAGTTTAAATTAGATTTAGGTAACAAATATATATTACCGCAAAGTATAAGGGGTTAAATCATAATTAAATTAAATTTGGGGGCTATATATTAATAAAGCTGAAAATTAGAGGTTAAAAGGATTAAAATAAAAGTTATAAGATTTTATAAAGTTTTGGGGTTAAATGGTAATTTCTGGAAATATGGGTACAAACCATAAATAATGGAAATTGATGGTCAAGGCAATATTAAGGAGGTCAACCTTGACCATATGGTAGGCTTTGACCAAATTAGAGAAGTTAAATAACTTATTAAGGTTTTACAATAAGATAAGTATTTAATTATATCATTTTTATTACATATGTGGTATATATGTTATTACCGAAAGTTAAGGGTGTAAAAAGGTATTATAAACACCCATGGGCTATTAGGAATTTTAGGAATTTATTGGGTTGATTTTGGAATTAAAATAAACTATATGTGTATAATATATAGTTATTATGTCATTGTTACACTTTGGATAAATAGATGGGGTGGAAATGTAAATACCTAGAGTATATGGGTTAGTAATGGTAATTATAACCCTTGGGTGGAATTGGTGAGTTTTAGAATAATATAAGAGTATTTAATAAGAAATGTGTATAATATATAGTTTTAATGATATTATAAAACTATATATTATAAATTGGGTCAAAGTGTAATTTTAGAAAGTTGGTGGTTGAAAAAATAATTTAGAACAGATTATTGGGTCTGTTCGGAAATTTAATACATTATATAACTATAGGTTATATTTATATTAAGGTTCAAAATGTTATAATATATGATATATATAACATAGCATTATATATGTGGTCAAATTGTAATTTGGAAAGTAAAAGGGGCAGGAAAATAAATTCAAAATAGGCATGGTCTGTTCGGTTATTTTAATTAAAATAACTATAGGTATACCTTTTTACAAGTAAAAATGTTATATTATATGGTATATGTAACATGGTATAAATTATGGGGTGATTTTGTAAATAAAGAAAACTATGGGTTATAAAAGGAATAAGGTTTAATATGGATACCTTTTCGGCATTAAAAATAGTTTTGTATAAAAACTATTGGTTATAAGTTAAAAGAAAAAAAAAAATCATATTATATGATATTAGTATATGGTATAACATTACATAATGTTATGGGGTTAAAATGAAATTAAAGGAAAGTATAGTGCTGTACCAAAAATATTAAGGTTGGAAAATGAATTTAGACTATGGTCTACAATGTTATAAATGTTATAACAATATATGTTATTAATGGGATTTAGATGGAATTAAAATAAGTAAGGATATTCACATTAATAATGTGACAAACTATAAATAAATAAGATTTATAAACTAAGGTATATATTGAATAAACCTTAGAGGTTGTATATATACAACATAAAATGTTACATAATATTAGGATAATCTTAATATAAGTTGTATAATATAATACAATTAATGGGAATTATCATCTCATATAAGATGATAAAAATGTAAACATATAATATAAGAGTTTTACAACTCATGAAACTTACCTATATTGGTAAATATATACATATGCGAGAATAATGAATATAAGGATGGATATGTATTATGGTTGGAAACCATATAATATAATGACGGAGGTTATTATATGAGAATAGTTTACAAACTATAAATTATAAGTTTTTGAATTCAAATATAGTTTACTAAAAGATTAATGGATTATAATACAATATATTATAATGGATGGTGGGAAAATAATGCTATATAATAAATCATGCATGCATACATGCAACTATAGGTTATATACCTAAGTTCAATGATGGACAAGATTATAGAAATATAATGAATTAAACTTAACAGTCAAAATATTACGACCTACGAGTTTTAGTAACAAAGCCGACTGGTTTAGAGAAACCCGTAACAATTAACTGTTGAAATCCGGGGATGAACTGTCGCGGTTACGTGTTATTCGGAAATATCGGATCTAGTTAGTCATGGAGACTGACTTATAGTTTTATTACAGTTTAGATCGTACTTCAGACAAAGGCGCCTGACGAGCTAGTGGACTACACTGCGCATCCAAGGTCTGAGGTGTACGGTATGTAAAGGGGTTTGATCTGGGTTGTCCTGAGAATTCCTTGGGCTCGGATTTGGTTGATATAACTTGTGTGTTATGTGTGTGGATACGTGTATGTGATTATGTGTTACTGCATTATTTATTTATGCACGAGCGACCTACGGGACTAACACTACGTCGACTATAGTTCGAGTTATATAAACATACATATGCGTTTAATGTGATGACATGACGGTTACTGATATAATACCCTTAGTATTAATATTAAGTATATGGTAACCTAAGTAAAACACTTAGGTACGAGACACGACATTGTCGGTCTCTAGAGCATGGATCTCGAACATGAATATAACCTAGATTACTTCTAGGTATGCGTGAGACCCATTGGGCAGCTAATTAATAAATTGTATTCTTCATAAAACTAAGAGTTTATCTTAAACATTATGAGAGAGTTGGTATGAGTTGAGGGGAGGAATCCCGGTAGTTTACAAAGTACTTGGTTGCGCATTTGTGATCACTGTGGGGTACCCAATCGGGTTCCGCTCTAGGTATTTACCCAACGAGCCCTATTTGGATCGTGGGTCAGGTGGCTACGACCTATATGGACGCCTTACGAGGCAAAGTGAATAGTCAGGGGCCTCCGGACCTCTGGCGAAATGAGCACCTTTGTGTGTACGGGAGGACTACTGTCCATTGGTGAGGTTGTTATCGGGTTGTCCCAACATGACGCCCAACTGGTATTTAATTAAACATGGTTTGGATGGATGAGGCCTTGAAGGCCAAATTAAATTAACTAAGGAAGACGTTCGCTACGGCGATTATACAGTACTATAATTCGATACGCTCGTTTATACAACTGTTGTTTGTGATATTAATGAATGTTTGGATTGGATGGAGGTTATGTATTTATGAATGTTGGATTGGATGGATGGTTATGTATTTGAGCATGTTTGTACAGTATTAATTATATCTGTAAAATGGTAAAGCATGAAACCAATCTAATAATAAGATGGTTAAAACGACTAAGTGACCAATAGGGTCCAGGCCCGACATACTCAGCTTTATCGCTGAGACTACACTCATTGTGCAGGTCGTTGATCATTATCGAAGCCGAAGTGCGAGATCAGGGTAGTAGGGTTTACTTTAATTACCGCACATGGAGTTTATTTGTATAACAATGTTAGACTGTGGATTGTATTATGGTACGGTTGTATATATATCGGGATTGGGTAGACGCTCACTTGTCGTCGTTTATGGTTTATGAACTTAGTATGATGTATAGGAGTTATCTCGTTATCATAGTTGGTAGTAGTGTTTTTTTACTTGGTTATTGGATATAGTTATGCTTCGTTACTCGCATGGGCAAGTAATGGCAGGTGACACCCGAGTGAGTATTAATGTTGCTATTTTTCTTCCGCTGTAAGACGTTTTATTTATTGCTACGTGAGGGATTATTACGTGTTTATGGAGAGGGGTGTTACAGTCACCACTTCAAAAACCGGCCCCCTATTGCTAATGAAGATATTTTTGGTCTTTGTTGACCAATTAATTAGACTAAGTTGACTTAAGCTTAATTTGGGCACTATTTGGTTACTATTCACAATTAGTGCACAAATTTGTGAAATTTTGGTTTCCCATTGATTTAGGCTTCCTAATATGATACTAATTAGTACACAAGTTGATTAAGGTGTAATCATGGGAATTTAGCCAGTCAAAACCCCTTTCTATGACAATTTTTCAAAAATGTGCTTTAAGAGTCCTTAAAGCACAATTTGTGTTTTAACTTGTTTTTAAGCTTGGTTTTCTATGGTAATTGGTTTAACATGTCCATTAGCATGTTACCAAGGTCTAAGAATGATATTTGGGTGCTAACAAAGTTACTCCAAGCTTAGAGCATGTTTTTGCCTAAATTACTCTTATGGGTTTTCTTGTGTTTTCTATGGTTTAAATTGTTTACCAATGTTCCTAAGGCATATTTTAGCCTTCATATATCTTAATTTAACATCTAGACACCATAGCTAGGTTTGGGGTATTTCAATCTACCCCTCTTAAAAGAACTTTGTCCCCAAAGTTCACATGTATGCTATAACATTTACAACACACGAATAACTAATACCATATTTCATATTCGCAAAACACAAGACTCAATGGTCAGCCACAAGTACAATACATACGTACTATACATATCTCAATTCTCAAACTTACCACAAAGTGTAATATCTTACACAAACCATATCTTACATTCACCAATGCAAACAACAAACATGTTCGTTTACTAACTCAAAACTAACTCAAAAGTAAGGAAGCTCTACCTCCCTAATAAGGGGTACGCCCCGTACCCTATACAGACGATCTAGTCGGTAAATAAAGAAGGGTACTTCGATCTCATCTTATCCTCTAATTCCCACGTGGCCTCTTCGACATCTGGGTTAGACTAGAGAACCTTCACCAGTCGCACTGACTTATGGCGAGTGTCCCTAGTCTTCGTATCCAAGATTCTTTGAGGAATCTCCACAGATCTTATATTCGGCTCTAGCGTCAATCTATCAGGCTCTAGCACATGGGAGGGGTGGTGCACGTACTTCTTTAGCTGCGAAACATGAAAGACGTCATGCACTTTACCCAGCTCAGCAGGTAAGTTCAACCTGTAAGCAACCGGGCCCACCCGCTCCGTAATCTCATAAGGGTCCAACAAACTTCGGGCTCAATTTGCCCTTCTGCCCAAACCTGAACACACCCTTCATCGGTGAGACTCACAGAAATACCCGGTCGCCCACTGTGAACTCCAGGTCTCGTCGTCGAACATCAGCATATGACTTTTGCCTATCTTGGGCAGCTTTCATATTCTCTCTGATTTGCTGAACTTCAGCCTGAATTTGCTCTAAGTATTCTGGTCCTATTATGACCATCTCACTCGACTCATCCCAGCAGAGCGGTGTACGACATGGTCTACCGTACAACGCTTGGAAAAGCGCCATCTTGATCGAAGCATGATAGCTATTGTTGTAAGAGAACTCGATCAGATGCAACTTGTCAATCCAACTGCCCTGAAAGTCTAAGGCACATGCTCTCAGCATGTCCTCGAGTGTCTGAATTGTTCGCTCAGTCTGACCATCTGTTTGAGGATGAAATGTGGTACTCAACTTCAATTCTGTACCCAACGCTTCTCTCGTTGCTCTCCAGTACCTCGAAAGGAATCTGGTATCTCTATCAGACACTATGGTGTTTGGTACCCCATGGTGTCTCATGATCTCCTTATCAAACAACTCAGCTAGCTTAGCTATCTTCCAAGTATCCTTCATCGGTATGAATCGGGCTACCATGGTAAGGCGATCCACTACAACCCTTATCATGTTCAGACCTCCCCTGGTAGGTGGGAGTCCGACCACGAAGTCCATGGAGATGTCATGAAACTTCCACTCCGGAACTGGCATCGACTGTACCATTCCGCCCGATCGTCAGTGCTCGAATTTTACCTTCTGGCATGTGAGACACCTCAAAACGAACTCGGTAACATCTGCCTTCATCCCGACCACCAGAAGTATCTCTTCATGTCTTTGTACATTTAGAGGCTCCCGGATGGATGGAAACCGAAGAACAGTGTGATTCTCTCAGTATGCGATCTTTTAGATCTAAACTGCTGTGCGGGATGCATAACCGGCCCTTAAGTCTGATCAGATCATCATCATGAAGTATGAAGTCATATTTCTGACTCTCAAAGGTACCCTCAGTCAGCTTCTGCCTGACTTCCCTCATATACTCATCGGTCCCCTGAGCCTCTCGCACTGCATCAACCAAGCTCGAGGAAGCAAGTATCGAATGGAGTGAGTGTGCTCGACGGCTCAGGGGGTCAGCTACAACATTGGCCTTTCCTTCTTTGTATTGAAGGTCAATATCATAGTCCTTCAAAAATTTTAACCATCCCCTCTATCGAAGATTCAACTCCTTCTGAGTGAATATGTATTTTAAACTCTTATGATCGGTGTAGATCGTCACACTAACCCCGTACAAGTAGTGGCGCCATATCTTCAAAGCGAAGACTACAGCTCCCAACTCCAAGTCATGAGTGGGGTAGTTCTCCTCATGTTTCTTCAGCTGGCGTGAGGCATATGCCACCACCCTGCCATGCTGCATGAGCACGCAACCCAACCCTCTACCGGATGCATCACAATAAACCTCAAAGCCCTCCGTACCGTCTGGAATGGTCAGAATAGGTGCAGTGGTCAATGAGTCCTTCAAGCTCTGGAATGAACTCTCACAGTCATCCATCCATACGAACGGTGCATCTTTCTTCATCAAACTGGTCATTGGCTTCGTGACCTTGCTGAAGTCCTTAACAAACCTCCGATAGTACCTTGCCAGCCGAGGAAGCTCCGGATGTCGGTAACCATCTTCGGTCTTGGCCAGGTGAGCACGACATCTATCTTTGTTGGATCTATAGAGATCCCAACATCTGAGATGACATGAGTCAGGAAAGAGACCTGGTCAAGCCAAAACTTACATTTGGAGAACTTAGCATAAAGCTGGTTCTCCCTCAATATCTCTAACACCCTCCTCAAATGTTCCTCATGCTCAGTTCACGACTTCGAATATATCAGTATGTCATCGATGAACACCACAACTGACTTGTCCAACTGTTCCCTGAACAAGCGGTTCATCAGATCCATAAACTTCGCCGGTGCGTTTGACAGACCGAACGGCATCAGTGTAAATTCATAGTGGCCATATCGTGTCCGGAATGCCGTCTTCTCAATATCTCCCTCCTTAATGGCTATCTGATGATACCCCGATCTGAGATCAATCTTGGAAAACACAGATGCCCCCTTCAACTGATCGAACAGATCATCAATGCGAGGTAGTGGGTACTTATTCTTCACAGTCACTGCATTCAACTCTCTGTAGTTGATGCAGAGGCGGAGACTGCCATCCTTCTTGTTCACGAAGAGAACTGGCGCTCCCCATGGTGAAACACTGGGTCGTATGAACCCTTTGTCTAACAAGTCTTTCAACTGTTCCTTCAATTCATTTATTTCTGCCGGAGCCATGCGGTACGGTGCCTTGGCTATCGATCCGGTTCCAGGTAGTAGCTCGATGGTGAACTCTAGCTCCCGAGTGGGTGGCATGCCGGGCTGTTCCCGTGGAAAGAGATCGGGGAACTCCGACACTACCGGTAAGTCGGGGTCGAACTTGGGGTCTCTCTCTATGTCCTGGACATAGCAGAGATACACCTCTTCCTTCCTCCTCAGTTCTTTATACATTGACATGGCGGAGATGATCTTGGTCGAAGACTCTCTGGGCCTCTGGCGGTATGATATGTTAACCCCAGATGGACTCCTAAGTAGCAGTCGATGCTCGACGCATAGGATACGACCCTTGTGCCGCTCCAACCAGTTCATCCCGAAGATAAGATCAAATCCCAAATCCATGAACTCAATAAACATGACTGGAAAGTCTTCCCCCTTAATTCTGATGGTGGCTCCTCGGTAATAGCGAGTACAACGAACCTTCTCCTTAGACGGGAGCGTAACCGTGAAGTTGGGTAGCTCATCAGCGTCTAGCCCCAACCTTCTCGCAAATGATGCCAAGACAAAGGTATGCGAGGCCCCTGAGTCGAAGAGAACTGATGCCTCAATGCCATTGATCAGAAAGGTGCCGGTGAGGATAGTACCGCTTTCTTCGGCCTGTGCCTCTGTAAGGATGCTTAGCGCACCTTCCGTACCGAGTGCATAACCTAATTGTATTTCACAAGCTTCATGAGTAATGATGGTATAACAGAAGTCGTAACAATTTATATGAACAACACTGTTATTTCTTTGATAACCATCTTGTTTACATCATGTGCTTCTTTCTTACACTTCTTTCTTACATCATACCTAAAGTAGTACAGGTCTAATATTGTCTAAAGGTTAAATTTAACCGTCCTGGTCTCATATGCGTCGCATTAATCACTGCTGAAGGTGCCATTAATCACTACTGACAGTGTTGTATTCAGCTTAATTTTCTTAATCCCATGGTACAACATCCTTGACTCCCACCCATAACTAATACATCTCCTGACTTAAGTAGTAGCTTATTAGCACGGTCCACACACTTCTGCTCGCCGTATATAAATTCAGCGTCATCTCCAATGGACCAAGACACTACGGGTATCCCTTTTTCGAGAGAATCCGTTGTCTCGTCCTTATCCTGATGCAATCCGAGTCGCCCGTCCTACTCGTAAAAATTAACGATACATAGATCTGCTTGTATGTCTGGGATCAGGCCAGCTTCCAACTGCTGAGCGATCTCCACGACTTGCGTAATAACCGGATGGAACTCTTCGGGTATTCCCGGTGGTGAGACTCCATCTTATGCTCTTATGGTTTGGTACGTCTTGGCATACAGATTCCAATCCTTGCCTAAGCTCATCATCTTTAGTTTCATTCTTGCTCCTCCTGGGTATTCCGGTGTATAGAAACCTCCCGGTCCCACTCCTAACTGACTGCATCTTCTGATGATAGCTATTTGTGCTTCAGGTGTCAGGTATCCCCTTAATAAAATCATACCTGGGCAGATAACCTGACATTGATCTGGCGTGATCTCTCGGGTTTTGATGTCGGTATCTTCCGGGTTGTGTGTTGTAGGTATTGGATAACAAATATTGAAGGTTCCTAAGGTAATGGTAGGTTATGTCTTACTTAAATTCTAACCATGTACTAAATCTTACTTATCTCAGTAATTCACTCAAGCATGCATGAAATGCGGTAAACAGGCAATTTTATTACTTAATGGCTTATAGCGGTACCTGGCCTCGATGAGGGTTCAGCCTCATCATCCCGGTCCACCATCTGAAGTGTGGGTCCTGACTTCTGGACTACCCGTGGGTTCTTGTTGGCGGCTGGCTGTGTCGTCTTCGGAACATCAGATCCAGTCTTTGGAGTGGCCTTACTCTTGCCCGCCACCTCCTGATTGTAGGCTTACTCTCAGGGTTTCTGAAGCACTCGAAGGATCGGTGCCCCAACCCTTACAATAGTAGCATTGCACCTTCTTACCCTCGCAATCGACACCGAGATGGTCTTTGCCATAGTAACAACAGTTGTAGTGGCGCTGGTAGGTTCCACCAGTTCCCTTCTCAGACTCATAACTTGATTGACAATCGTATCAGTACTTGGGTTTCAAGAGTGTTAACCGATTATTAATTCGTATCTAAGGCTTAATTCGTTACCCTTTAGCGCTTTAGAGCGCAGAGGCTTGGCGGCTATGGCGTAGGTCAGCTTCAGAGGCTCTTCAGCAGCCTTGCCTTTCTCTTCTTTTTCCTTTTGGCCCTTCTGGGACTGAGGCTGGTACTTTGCTTTCTTGTACCCACCTTGCCCTTGATTATCGGCACCCTTACCAGAAGCCTTCCTTTAGAGGCATTGTCTTCATCCCTCAGCTGGACGGTAATCTCCACCTTTGCAGCGGCATGATAGCACTCCTGCTTTCAACGTATTAGTTTCTCATTCTCATAGTGTAAAACTCCAATCACTTACTATCGGTTTAAATTCTCTCATTACCTGCGAGGTCGTGTAGCTAGTCGGCCCCATGCCATATCGCAGTTGATGGCTCAGCCCGCCATAGAAGCGGTCGACCAGGAACTGGTCCGAGTACCCCAGTCCTGGTAGAAGACGTAGAAGAGCGGTGAACTCGAAGTAATACTCGTCCACCGTCATCTTGTCGGTCTGCTTTAGAGCATCTAACTGAAGTCGTTTCTTGGTCTGGACATGGGCGGGATAGTACTTGGCTCGCAGTAGAGCTGTGTACTGTTTCGAGCCGAACTCTGGATTGGCCACATGCTCGGCCCTCACCAGCTTCCACCAATCGCCTGCTACTCCCTTCAGGTAGAACGCAGCTAGACGCACCTTGATCCCAGCAAGGACGTCAAGGGTCTCAAAGGCGGTCTCCAGCTCAGAGATGTACGCCTCAAGCTTGGCGGGATCGGTCTCCCCCTTAAATGATGCGGGTCAAAGGTCAGCCAGACTCTTCACCCGTTTGGTTCCCGGGCTGTGGCGGTGGAGGTGGTGGTACGCCGGGCTGGTAGCCCATGTGCCTAAGCGCGGTAGCTACAATTTCAGCTATCGTCTACCCACCAGGTATATCAGCAACCTCATCGCCCCTACCACGGCCTCGGCCTCCTCTCGGACGTCCTGCCATCTGAACAATTACAATGCGCATTAGGCTTGTACTCACAACGTTTTCGGTTCACGAATTTTATAACGTCCATAGACGGTAAAGATGACCCACACTTAGTAGTGGTCATCTGACTCTACTCACTCTAACTTCTCACACCCTTATCCCATAACTTATACCTTAACTCATATCTTATCTCGGTGGCTACCTAAGTTCGATATTTCTTTAATCAGAGCGTAACTACGCTCTGATACCACTTTTGTAACACCCCATCTTAATTCAATCGTGGTTATCGCAAACTTAACAATATAATACAATCGTCGTAGTGGAATTTAACCAGCACCAGGACCTTGCCATGGTCTGAATAACAGAATATACCGAATTTAAACATTTACAATCATTAATCCAAGACATATGCCAACCGAGTTTCCAAGTATCTCAAGTAACATCAAACTTCCCCAAAAGTACCAATATTAACAGACGGGTGTACACGCACATCCCGTACTCAAAATAAGGCCCGACCTAAGTCTACCCACTCCTACTCTCAAGGTGAGTCTTCATCGGACGCTTACCTGCAAAATGTAAACAATCGCTCCCGAGGGGGTCAGCACCTTTGCTGGTACGATCCTCTCATAGCCCCCAAGCTAATGGGGCTACAACGACTAATTGTCGATAGCATGGAGTTGATTAGATACACAACATAAATAAGAAGTGGAATAAACATCCAACCACATTCAAGTGAACGATCACATCTCAAACAATTGAACGACTTAATAAGTGTTCGTTAGACAAGTGAGCTAGCGTTTTAACTCCTTAAATCGAGGATCATTCAATCCTTATCTCATACTCCATCTCAAACAAGTCAACCGTTCTTTAATCAGATTCGGTTATACTTAGTCCATTGTTCATTTTGTCGGGTCAAAGGTAACCCTAGCCAACGGCCGAGAACTGCATTGGTTGAATGAACAATAATCTCAAGTTAGTTGGGATTTAGGTAGATCCCACCACACCTTCTTAAACTGGCCTTCCGCCCTAAACTGTAATCCAAGGCGGCCGGGTCTATATGTCGACCCTAGGCGACGAGTCCGAAGACAAGCCCAAATGGAAGCCGGATCTGATACAGATACTGACCTCCTACTTAACACATGCATGACCGAACCATTCCAGATTCCTTACTCCCCCAAGTTCAAGTTAGTGAAAGTCTCAAAGATGAAAGCGTTAATTAAACCTTTCTCGGGTATTAACCAACCAATATAAATGAGTGTATTCTTATCTCGTTCCAATGTTTACAAAACTTAGTTAGTAAATGATCTCAAGTCAAGTGTGTTAGTATAATGAAATACACACACAATAGATACAATAAACCGGTTGCATGCTTTATCTGTTTAGTCGGAACACATAAACAAATAGCACACAAGCCGAGGGACACCTCGTTAGCAAGCAGGCTACAAGAAAACCATACATTCACCGTCATTTGTGTCGGTTGTCTAACCTTCCTCCGAGTCCCAATTCTCAAGCCCTAAAACATTCACCCATTTAGGTTGTTAATTAACTTATCTCAACTCAACTAACTTAACTTACTTAGTCATTATTGATCCTCACCATATACTTACTAGGTTATTATAAACTTAACCTAAACATTTGAATCCTTAACATAACTTAATTTCTTAGGTTCTTATACTTATTCTTCCAATCATCACTATCCTCTTAATGGTGGACTACTAATGCCACACTTTCATTTCTGTTTGTTTTTTTATATATATTAGGGCCAACCGACCATCAGACCGACCCAACCCCTGGGTCGGTTCGTTCTAGTAACTATCCGGGTTTGAAAATTCCACTCCGACAGACCTTGACAGGGTCGGTCCATTCCAGAACCTTTCCCCGCTGCCTTATTATAGTCCGACCGACCTAGCCAGGGTTGGTCCCCTGGGTCGGTCGACTGTAGAAACTTCCTAAAAATTGTCTAACTTGCTCCAAACTTTTCCTCAAGTCTTCTAATGTGTTATAACATCATTTGGCACACTAAAACATTCATATATCATACACCAACTCATTTTCTAACTCACTTCTAAACTCCGCAAACATTTACTTATTTTCTTGCAAAAATCTCCTAACACTTATGACATTTTACTTAGGTTTCTAAGTGGTCATTTATGCCTACAATATCAACTAACCAAAGTGTTCTCCTCAATCATTTTAACCAGTTTTAAACATCATTTTGCATTACCATCATTTCCCTTACACATACTCCTTAAGGTCTTTTCCACAAGTTCATGCTTAACCCTTTACAATACATTATTTTCCCTTGTTTTCTAAAATTTGCACAAGTCTTAACTACACTCCCACCATGACTTTGGTGTATCTTAAATCACCCTTTCTATCCCCAAACTTCCATGGACAATGCCTAGGTCATTCTAACACTTATAAACACTTTAATTCCCATTTATTTCACCCAATCAATCCTTAACAATTCGAGTACAACCTAGGTCACTAAACTTCATTTAAACACCTAAGATTCCTTATTTACTCACCAAATTTTTGACATAGCTTCACTAGCACTTTCTTACACCAAAACACATAGCTTTCCACCTTTAAACAATCAAAGACATTCATCCACACAAGGAATGTTCTTTACACACACAACTAAATCTTTAAACTACACTACATCACAATATAGTGCATAAACTTAAATTGCTTGGCACTTAGGCCCTTAAATAACATGCCTCTTAGGCCCTTAAATTGCGTTAATCTTAAACACTAAATTTCCACAATATATAGCCTTTGACCTGCAAATACATACAACAATGCTCCCATAGCAATATAAATGTTCTTGTAATTCACCTTGTGATTGTTTAACTATCTCATTTCCCATTTGCTCCTTAGTTACAAGTTCTCTAATATAATCATGTTCTTTTTCCTAGGTTTTATAACCCCTTCCTAATGTAATCTCTAAGCTCCACATACCCCTTATCTAAGTCCCATTCCTTAAAACAATAAAACACGTTAAGGTAAGTTATTTACCTGGTTTTTCCAAGCTTTTCCTCACACTTTCCTCATTGGCTTTTCTTGTTTGATTTTTGGCCACCAACTTAATTTCCCTTGCTAATGTTCTAAACAATACACAATGACTCTAATGAGTGCTAAAGAATACACCAACCTTAAGGAATCATTCCTAGGTTTAAAAATGTGTTTTAAGGTATTAAAATGAATGTTTACCTTTAAAGTCTTAAGGTAAACTTGGATATGAATCAAGAAGGACCTCCACTAGTACTTGGAGAATATAAACAAGCTAGAACAAGGGATAAAACAAGTTCCGATGAGAAGATGATCTTTGGTCATGAAGGAAAAATGAAGGAAAGATGATTTTTCTTTCATTTTCCTTACCTTCAGAGAATGGAGAAGCTAATGGACTCTTCAAGCTGATTTTTCCCCTTCAATGGCGATTTTTCATGGCACCAAAATGGATCCTTTGAAGATTTGGAAAGATAGAAAGCAAGAGCTTGATCTAACTAAGAGTAATATGTATTTAGTTTTGGATTTGGAGTTGACATGAGCAAGAGGTGAGCTAAGTAAGATGGAGCAAGCATGGGGGATGTTCTTACGTGAATGAAGAAGAGAAGAAGAAGATGAAACCGGTGGAAAGAGAAAGAAAGGAAGAAAGAAGAGGAGAGAGATGACTTATGTGAGATATTTTGCTAAAAAGGTAAATAGTACCTTAACTAGTTTCCCTCTTCTTTTCTTAATATGCTGGCTCATGTGGTGAGTCACCACTTCAAAAACCGGACCCCTATTGCTAATGAAGATATTTTTGGTCTTTGTTGACCAATTAATTAGACTAAGTTGACTTAAGCTTAACTTGGGCACTATTTGGTTACTATTCACAATTAGTGCACAAATTTGTGAAATTTTTGGTTTCCCATTGATTTAGGCTTCCTAATGTGATACTAATTAGTACACAAGTTGATTAAGGTGTAATCATGGCATTTAGCCACTCAAAACCCCTTTCTAAGACAATTTGTGTTTTAACTTGTTTTTAAGCTTGGTTTTCTTTGATAATTGGTTTAACATGACCATTAGCATGTTACCAAGGTCTAAGAATGATATTTGGGTGCTAACCAAAGTTACTCCAAGCTTAGAGCATGTTTTTCCTAAATTGCTCTTATGGTGTTTTCTTGTGTTTTCAATGGTTTAAATTGTTTACCAATGTATCTAAGGCATATTTTAGCCTTCATATATCTTAGTTTAACATCTAGACACCATATCTAGGTTTGGGTATTTCACTCACCAATTCGGTAAGCTACAGCCATCCACACACACCAAACTAACTTAGATTAATTATTCCTTAAACTAACATAACAGTTAGTACAAGTTAGGGTTTACAAGGGGGTATTACCTTAGGCTTCTTAGTGAGGTTTTTAGAAAGCAATGAGGTGAGGTTTCCAGCTCCGAGATCAACCACCAAAACTAGTTGGAAGAGGAGGAAAAACAAGGCTTCACTCAGATTTTCGTTTGCAAGAAAAGCTGGAAAAAGATGAACTTTTGAAGACCATTTTTAGCTTGAAATAATATGGAGATGAAGGGGGTCACAATGGGGGTCTTCAAGCTCCAAAATGAGCTACAGCCATGGTGAAGAACTGTAAGCTTTTCAACTTTTGAAAGGTGGGAAATGAAGCCCAAGAGAAGAAGAGTGCAATAGTGTAATTTTTATGAGATTTGGAGTTGGTTTTGGCTTTCAAAATGGAAGAGAATGGAGGAGTTGGTGAGGGTGCTGCTCAACGACATGGCTGGGGAAAATGAAGAAGAAGAAGCTAGCAAGGAGGGAAAGAAAATGTGAGAGAATGGGGGAGTGAGGAGAGAGAGTTCCAATTTTTGCTTTTGTACTTTCCTTTACTTTATTCCTTGTCTTGTAGTGAATTAGGAAAAATAAAGAAGGGGGAGAGTGGGGCTGTGATGGACACACACACACACACACACACACACACACACACACACACACACACACACCACCACACACACACACACACACACACACACACACACACACACACACACACACACACACCACACACACACACACACACACACACACACACACACACACACACACACACACACCACACACACACACACAACCACACACACACACACACACACCACACACACACACACACACACACACACACACACACACACACACACACACACACACACACACACACACACACACACACACACACCACACACACACACACACACACACACACACACCACACACACACACACACACACACACACCACACACCACAACTTTCGTTTTTTGCACTATTCACTCCCGAAACCCGTTTTCAAGAATTTTCTCGTTTAATTAATTTATTGGTTCTAGACCTTCATTATGGTTTAATAATGACTATTTGGTTGACTAAAATTATTACAGGTCTATTTAACCCACTTAAAGTCACGTTTCCTGGTTTCCTCGAAAAATGCGCTTTAAAGTTCGTTTATGTTTTTAATCCGTTTTCTTCGGGATTTGTTCCCTCATGATTATTTAGGCATAATGAAGCTTCTAAAATCTTAATTAGCCTAATTAATCACTGTTTTAAATTTTGGGGTATTTCAATCTACCGCCTTAAGGAACTTTGCCCTCAAAGTTATTCAAGTTGGGGAATCAATTTTCTTTGTTCAATTGACCCTCAATTGTCAAAGACCATACACACAACATCTTACAGAATTAAAATTCTATCACACAAGGGTATTCACCTCAATCACGACCACATTCTCAACCCAATTCAAACCATGCCATCTCAATCCAATTCAGCACAATTCAAGCACCAATCTCAATCCGATTCAAACAATACCACAATTCCATTCACTTTAAACACAATTCAGCTCAACAAACACAGCCAACATTCTACAACCAACACCCTGGTTGTTACTTAAGTCCAACAAATGTAATACAATTTACATACAATGCAATGCTTACCCCGAAGCAATGCCAAAAACAAAATGGTCCTACCCCCCTTAAAAGGGGTACAACCCATACCCTCTAAGCACTAGACACTCTAGTCTATGAATAACTGTGGGTACTTCGCCCTCTTGGCGTCGTCTAGTTCCTAAGTCGCCTCCTCGACATCGTGGTTTGACCACAAGACTTTGACCATTCGCACTGACTTGTTGCGAGTGTCTTTAGTCTTGTATCAAGGATTCGTAGTGGAGTCTTGACATATCTCATCGTCGGCTCTAGGGATAAATGTTCGGGCTCTAGAACATGAGAAGGATCAGATATATATTTCTTGAGTTGCGAAACATGAAACACATCGTGAACACATCCTAACTCCTCAGGTAAAGATAACCTGTAAGCCACGGATCTAACTCTCTCGGTAATCTCATATGGCCCTACAAACTTCGGGCTCAGCTTACCCTTTTGGCTAAATCGAAAGACACCCTTCATAGGCAAAACGCGCAGGAACACTTAGTCACCCACGGTGAACTCAAGTCGCGTCGTCTCACATCAGCATAAGATTTCTGCCTATCTTGGGCTGCTTTCATATTCCCTTGGATCTGCTGAACTTCAGCTTGAACTTTCTCGAGATATTCCGGTCCTATGATGACCACTTCACTCGACTCATCCCAACACACGGGGTACAACAAGGTCTACCGTACAAGGTTTGGAATGGCGACATCTTGATCGACGCGTGATAACTATTATTGTAAGAGAACTCGATAAGATGAAGCTTATCAATCCAGCTCCCCTAGAAATCTAAGGCACATGCTCTAAGCATGTCCTGAAGTGTCTGGATGGTCCTTTCTGTCTGACCGTCGGTCTGTGGATGGAAGGCGGTACTAAGCTTCAACTCGGTACCGAGTGCTTCCCGTGTAGCTCTCCAGTATCTCGAAAGAAATCTGGTGTCGCGGTCAGATACGATAGTCTTTTGGACTCTATGGTGTCGGATAATCTCCCGGTCAAATAGCTTAGTGAGCTTTGCCACCTTCCAGGTGTCCCTCATCGGTATGAAGTGGGCTACCTTGGTGAGGCGATCAACAATGACCCAGATCATGTTGAGTCCTCCCCTAGTAGGTGGGAGTCCAACAACAAAATCCATGGAGATGTCATGGAATTTCCACTCTGGAATTGGCATAGACTGTACCATTCCGCTCGGCCTATGGTGCTCGAATTTTACCTTCTGGCATGTGAGGCACCTCAAGACATATTCGGTCACGTCAGATTTCATCCCTGACCACTAGAAGTATCTCTTCATGTCTTTGTACATCTTTGAGGCTCCCGGATGGGCAGACAATGTCGAACAATGTGACTCTCGCAGAATGCGATCCCTCAGCTCAGCATTGCTTCGGGGAACGCATAATCTGCCATTTAGCCGGATCAGACCATCTTCATGCAGCTTGAAGTCGTACTTTCACTTCTCGAATGTACCTTTTGAAATTTTCTGCCTGATCTCTTTCATATAAGGGTCGCACAGCTGAGCCTCTCGCACCTCATCAACCAAGCTGGAAGAAGCGAGCAGTGAACGGAGTGAGTGTGCTCGGTGACTCAGGGCGTCGGCTACAACGTCACCTTCCCTTCTTTATACTGAAGGTCGATGTCATAATCTGATAAAAACTTCATCCACCTTCTTTGTCTCAGATTCAGTTCCTTCTGGATGAACACATATTGTAAACTTTTGTGGTCGAAGTAGATGGTGATGCTTGCCCCATAAAGATAGTGTCTTCATATCTTCAAGGCGAAGACACTGGCTCCTAACTCAAGATCGTGTGTCGGGTAATTCTCCTCATGCTTTTTCAGCTGGCGGAAGGCGTAAGCTACTACCTTGCCATGCTGCATGAGTACGCATCCCATGCCCTTGCCTGATGCATCACAATACACCTCAAATCCCTCTATGCCCTCTGGAAGAGTGAGAACGGGCACAAAGGTCAATGAGTCTGTCAGGCTCTGGAAGGATATCTCACACTCGTCTGTCCACACAAACAGTGCATCTTTCTTCATTAGTGTCGTCATGGGCTTCGCAACTTTTGAAAAGTTTCTGACAAACCTCCGGTAGTAACCGGCTAGACCAAGAAAGCTCCAGATGTCGGAAACATTCCTAGGTCTAGGCCATGAACGGACTGCTTCTATTTAAGCCGGATCAATAGAGATACCAGCGCTCGAGATCACGTGGCCAAGGAAGGATACCTAGTCAAGCTAGAACTCGCATTTGGAGAACTTTGCATACAGCTGGTTCTCGCAAGTGTCTCAAGTACTTTTCTGAGTTGGTTCCGTGCTCATCTCTGTTTTTGAATAAACGTGGATGTCGTCAATGAAGACTACGACAGAAGTGTCTAATTGCTCACTGAATAACAGGTTCATCAAATCCATGAACTTAGCTGGTGCGTTCGACAAACCGAATGGCATCACTGTGAATTCGTAGTGGCCATATCTTGTACAGAATGTCGTCTTCTCAATATCTTGCTCTCTGATGGCAATCTGATGATATCCGGATCAAAGGTCGATCTTGGAGAAGACTGAAGCTCCTTTCAACTGGTCAAAGAGGTCATCGATGCGGGGTAAAGGATATTTGTTCTTTACAGTGGCCGCATTCAATTCACGGTAGTCGATGCAGAGACGGAGGCTACCATTCTTCTTCTTTACAAAGAGGACCGGTGCTCCCCAGGGTGATACACTTGGGCGTATGAACCCTTTGCTGAGTAGATCTTTCAACTATATTTTCAATTCGGTCATCTCAGCCGGTGCCAAATGGTACGGTGCCCTAGCAATCGGTCCCGTGCCCGGCACAAGATCTATCACAAACTCAACCGCTCTCTATGGTGGCATGCCGGGAAGTTCCTTCGGAAACACATCCGGGAACTCTGACACTACCGGTATGTCGGTGCTGAACTCTGGGTCTCGCTCTAGATCTTGCACATAACAAAGGAATACCTCGTGCCCCTTTCTGAGCTCTCGGTACATGGCCATAGCAGAGATGACTTTGGTCGAAGGCTCTCTTGGCCTCTGGCGGTATGATACGGTAACCCCAGATGGGCTCCTAAGCAGCAATCTATGCTCATCGCAAAGGATTCACCCCTTATGCCGCTCCAACCAGATCATTCCGACTATCAGGTCGAATCCCAAACCAGTGAATTCGATGCAGGAAATGGGAAACACCTCTCCTTTTATTTGGATAGTGGCAGCTCGGTAGTACTTCGTACACTTAACCCGCTCCTTTGACTGGAGCGTAACCATGAAATTGGGTAGCTCATCCGCGTCTAGCACCAACCTCTTCGCAAATGACGGTGAAACGAAGGTATGAGAGGCGCCGGAGTCGAATAGTACAGTGGCATCAATGCCATTCACCGGAAAGGAACCCGTGATTATGGTGCTGCTTTTATCGGCCTGCGTCTCGGTGAGGATACTCAGGGAACCGTCTGTGAGCCTCAATTTTTAAACCCTACCCTATGTTGATTAAGTTGATTAGGATCTAGTTGAGGTTTTAGGTCCACTTATGCCTAAGTTAATAACTATGTCATAACATTAATTATTAAAACCTAGCTAGCTCACTGGAACCTATTATGAGTCGCCACCTAATTTTAACCTAGATCAAATTAGGAAAGGAGAGTTTGGGTTCAGGGGCTTGATATTTGACTTATTAGGGTTCAATTACTTTCATTACCCCTAGAAATAATTTTTCTCTACTTAGTTTAATTACGGCTTATTACGAGTCGTTTTAACCTAAGTGTGCGCTTCTGATTTTTTTGTTTTTTTAATTTTTTTGACAGAAAATTAAAGTAAAATTAAAACTACCTAAACTGGGGTTTCGGAGGCAGAATTAGGTCAAATTTTAACTATGTCCGTAGCCACGGACCTGATGTCCAAGACCGCGGACCCCAATTGAATTATATGATTACGAAAGCAGAACTAAAATAAAAATGCAAACTTAAAAAGTCCGGCGCCACAGACAGGGTGTCCGTGGGCCCGGACATGTACTAGTAAAAACCCTAAAACTAAAAATTGAAAAATAAGAAATCCCGCCACCGTCTGTGGGTGTCCGTGGTCACGGACAATCCGTCCGTCGTCCCGGACCATGCGTCCGAGGTCACGGACCACCCACGGACAGTGGGTTTTTGATGGTTCCCGACGGTGTTTTCAGCTTAAAAAATTATGGGTGTGTAGCCTGAGAGATTTCCAATATGTTAGTAATCAAAGATTCTCAATTTGAAGTCGAATTAAATACGAAACTTAATGAACAAGTTAGTGAACAGAAGCAAAGAAAAACGACGATTCAGAAACAGAAAGGAATTGTTTCGAGCCCAAAATTTATATAAAGTTAGATTAACCATGGGGAATTAGAAAATCTGGGTTCCAACCTGTTTTACCTTCGTTTTCGAGGTGTTTCTTCACATCGGGTGTCTTTTGGTGCTTCGCCGGAGTCGGTTCCGGTTTGGGTTCAAAACTAGCTTCTGACTACTGGTTATTGGTGATTTTCTTCACGTTTTGTGCTGTTTTGGTGAAGTTTTGAAGATGGATGATGTTGTGGGAGTTGGAAAAAGTATTTTGGTGTTGATTTTGTGAGATTTCGATGGAATTTCGGGGCTCAGATGTGTAAAAACGTGGGGAGGTTGTGATGGCTGAGTTTCTTGAAGTGTTAGGGTTCTTGAAGTTCTGATTTGATCAAGGGATAAGGCTCCTTATATAGGCTTCCTTAAAGATAGAAAAATCCGGTAAAAACCGAGATTTACCGACGTTTTAGCTTAAGGGCTTCCAAAAGGAATTTGACTATGAAATTTTGAACATGAATAAAGGATGGTATTTCTGATTTTTCTAAAGTGGAATCGAAGTTTTTGGATATTGGAATATTTTTAAATTCAATTTTCGTCAGATTCAATCATATTTGCTAGAAAATTATTGGAAATTCAAAAAATCAAAATTCCAACGCCATTATGATTAAAATGTCATCCTCTGTCATGGGTTAAAATTTCAAAGTATTTTGTATTGATTTAACCCTTCTTTGGAGGAGAGAGAAAGCTCATAGGGGGCTAGGAGCCTTGAAAAATTACAAAAATGCCCCTGAAGATGACTAAGCAGTCCCTAGTACTCTAAAATGTGCCGATCGAACTCAGAACCCTCGCTAATTGACCAAACTAGCCTATTAGTAGAGATTCTCTTCAGGGGGGTAAAATTTTGGGTATAATAGATTGCCCCCGTCAACTAGACTTTGTAATGGAATGAAAAGGCTAGTAGATGCTTGAGTGATACCCCAAAATTTTGGATCTTAAAAGACCCCGCATGCAATTGAAATCCGACAAATTGTGTCGAGCTATTCTAAGGCGCTGACTACCTATGAGTAAAGTGGAAGGATATCGAGCGATTCTAAGGCGTCGACCACCTTAAGGTAAAAATGAAGTAATGTCAGACTATTCTAAGGCGTCGACTACCTAAGGATGATATGATGTCAAGCTATTCTAAGGCGTTGACTACCTATAATAAAATGAAAGGATGTCAAGCTATTCTAAGGCGTTGACTACCAATAATGAATGAAATGATGTCAAGCTATTCTAAGGCATTGACTACCTATAATGAAATGAAAGGATGTCAAGCTATTCTAAGGCGTTGACTACCTATAATGAATGAAATGATGTCAAGCTATTCTAAGGCGTTGACTACCTATAATGAATGAAATGATGTCAAGCTATTCTAAGGCGTTGACTACCTAAAGTGAAATAAAGTATGCTGAACATTCGAAGGTGTCGGGAACCTGTAATGCAAATGTAGATGTCATGCAAAAGAAGATGATATGATGCTCGATGCTTCTGGGGACCGAAACCCGTTCCAATGCTCCTGGTTGGTATACTATGGGGACTTATTGCCTCTGCCCCCCAACAAGGGTACTGGGATAACTTCTAGATTACCAAGGGGACTTATTGCCACTGCCCACTAGTAGTTTCTCCCGAAAAGTTGACATGGAGATGGGGACTTATTGCCTCTGTCCCGCCAACTTAGATCACGCTCTATCTCGTACTTGTCTCGCACTGAAGATGATACTAGGTCTCGTACTAGTCTCGCACTGGATGATGACGCTTGGTCTGGCACTGATGAAGATGATGGTCTCGCACTAAAGAAGATGCATGGTCTCGCACTAAAGGAAATGATGGGTCTCGCACTGATGAAGATGGTGGGTCTCGCACTGAAGTCTCGTACTAAAAGGATGAAGGAAAAGCTAGATCTCGCCCTGATTCTAGGTCTTGCACTGAATGAAGATGCTAGGTCTCGTACTGAATGACGAAAATGTAGGGCCTCGCATTGATTTTGGGTTTTGAACTAAAAATGAGTTAGGAAGATAATTGTCTCGTGCAAATGATGAAAACTGATTACTGGAGTGCCAAACATGGAAATGATGATAAGATGTATGCAATCAAAATATATGAAAGATACTCGTTCAAAACAGGAAACTGTTGGAAAAGGTGCCAACTTGGCAATGTTAAGGTGTTATGCAAAAGTTGTAAGATGCAACTAAAGTGTTTGTTGGAAGCTTGCCCAAAACAAGGAATTGTTGAAAAATATGCCAAACACGGCAATGCTTGAGAAAAACTCTGCTGAAAAAGGAAAGTGAAATTTCATATCTACAATTTGTCTCTTAGAAAATGAACATGCCGTTGGTGGAAGTGTGTGGTGTTTGTTGTGGTGCTAAAGGCTTTTTCCAGTGTTCAGGATTTGTGATAGACCTGGGATTGGGTTGTGATTTTGGATGATGGTCAAGGTTATGACGGGCCTGATGTTTTTGTGGAGGTAAGGCCAATGACGGGCTTGAGAGTGTGTGTGTGGTGGTAAGGGCTTATGTGTGCCTGTGGTGGGATGGTGGTGCTCAAGATTTGGGTTTCAATTGGTATTGGCATGGCAATTGTTGGAACCAATAATTGCCCCTAGTATTTTCTTTGATTTAACGCACGAACGAGTCTCGTCCAGACAGGGTCAAGGCTTATGTTTTGATGTGGTGCTTCCTAACCTACGCTCAGTGTGTTTGATGTTTGCACTCATTTCTCGCTCATGGTCATAACTTTTGGACCATTGAATTCGACATTTGATGAATTTATGCTTTTGATCTGTTACTTTCACGTGATTGGACACACAACTATCAAGTCGGAAGTCTTTAGAGCTTATAACGTGGCCATGGGGTGTGATGAAAGACAACGGGACCATGGAGGGATATTTTAGGTATGCGGAGCCAAAGGGGTGACCAAGGCTGCACCTTACATCTTCTCTCGGAATAATCTTCCTTGTCTTAAAGTCGTCTAGCTGCTTCGTGTTGACGTGGTTTTTGAGCTTCTGGACTTGGACTTTTGAAGTCGTCCTTTACACCATTTCTACTCTTTTCGTCATTCGGATTTCCTCGATGCATTTCGGTTTACCTTTTTGTTTTATCCTTTCTTGACTTTGCCTTCGGGGTTCTTGTGTTTCCCGGTTTTGGGCTTGAGAACTGTTTTGATGTGAGCTCTTTAGATCTGTGTCACTCTGGACCATTTGCGGATCACTTCGTCATGCTGAAAGCAGCGTTGCTTCTTTGGACTGATGAGAACATTATCTGAGAGTCTGACTCCTCGCTCCCTTTGGTCACGGGTCGGACATTCATCATTGACTGGGTTATTTTGTGGAGTTCATAATATTGAAAAGAGATATATGAAAGGCTCAGCGGGGGTGCCTAGGGTTTAATGACAGGGTTTACAAGCTTTTGGCTATGTGGTGCTGTACCTAGGTGCTTCGTCATTCCTGATAGTTGTATATCCGTTCTTTGTTACTTTTCGCAGGTCTAAGAGTAAATTTACAAATTATTTCCTTCGGTCGGAGTTATGCCGTTTACCTCACCTTTGAATGTGGTCTCACCGGAGTCATGTAAAAATGACACGCTCGTTCGCTCATGGTTTTTCCACTCAAGACACTCTCGCGAGATTTTCACTTGGAAACTCGTTCGCACATTTAATGAAAAGATGAAAGATGACGAACTTCAACTTAGATTGCCCCCAGTATTGATTTGGGGTTTATGACAACAATTTAAAAGATGTGGATTTGGAACCGTTTCGTGGGTTGTTTTGGATGTTTTGGGGTGAGTTGTGATGTTTTGCAAGGCATGTTCAAATTTTGGGAGACAAAATACAGGTCCTTGCATTCCATTTCGAGAAATAATTATTTCATGAACCATTTTCTCAAAAGAAATTTATGTAAAACAGAATCCCTTTTTTTTACCATTTAGACTTGAAAAGGTCATCCACTTGTGAACATGAGAAAGAAGATGATTTAACAAAATCGATGCTTCTTATTAGTGGTTTGAAAACAATCATTCTTTGAAAACTATGAGAGGTGCGTTTGAAAGATGAGTGTTATGGCAGGTTATGCAGCAGAATGCATGGGAACCCTAAAATTTCTATTGAATCCAAAACCTGCTGAACCGTCTGAAGTTGGCATGCTGAAGACTCGAGCTCTTGACCGCCGGGACGCCCTTGAGATGACCGTGATTGTCTTCCTTCTGAACTTCGAGTAGGCTCCATAAAATGTCTGAACTAGGAATGCCTATGGGTTATGTAGGAGGAACTATGAATCTCTCCAAACTGAGAGGAGAGTGAAGCATGGGCTAGAGTGATCCCTAGGTTAGAACGGATGTGTGGGCCTGAATACCCTTAATCTGGAAGTGGAGCAAACAGGCCGAAGGAAGCCGCATGGATCGTGAATGGGCCTCTAGGCAAGAGAGAACCTTAAAGCCTAAGATTTGTTTGATGTTCTTGTTGGGCCTTGAGGCCAGAAACTGGAACGAACGAGTTATATAACTATCTTGAATTCAAATGTTTTACGCTATGGGCCGAAATTCTGGATTGAAAATGAAGTTTGTTGGCCAAAATTATGAATTGGTCTGTGGGCCCAGATGGAATGAGTTATGAGTGTGGTACTTGGGCCGGAATGATTCATGAACTGTGGAAATGATGCTTAGGCTGAAATTTTTAGAGAATGCAGCACTTGGAATATTCTGAGAATTTGGCATCTGGGCCAGAATGTGTTTGGGCTAGAAATAGGGCGCATGGGCCGAAATGATTTCCAAATCATGTTCTAGATGTGAATTGGAGTTTGGGTCGAGTAATTCTGATTGAGCCTAAAAGATGATACTTAAAACTAGGACTTTGGGCCAACGCCCGAGTGGAAAGTTTTCTTAGACTAGAATGAGCCTTGAAATGGAAAGGCCGGATGGATTTTCATGAATTGCTTTAGGTGGATTTATTTTTCGTGGGCCTGGAACTAAATTGATAATTCAAATTGGGATAAAAGAGAGAAATCACCTAAGTCTAAACTTTTGGGCCTGAGCCCAAACAACAATTCATTCAAACCAAACAAGGCCTTTGGGCCACAACAATAAAGCCGTAAATTCGGGTTGGGTTGAGTTGATGTAGGAAAAGTTCCTATCAATTCCTAGGCTATGTAGTGGGCCAATCATACAAGCAAACAAGGCCCACACAAATTCAACATGTCCTCACTTGACGCTTATCCAATTCGGGTATGGACCGATCTAGGGAGGTGCTTGGGGCACGGGCCCAGGTTACCACAAAGGAATAGGGCTTGCACGCTATTCTCTTTAGGCTTCCCCACTTTCTTCACTTCATCATGAGGTGTGCGTCCATGGTTGGGTCTTTGAATGACCAAACTGGTTTAGGTAAGGGCACTGCCAGGAAAACGCTTGGGGCTAAAGCCCAGGTATTAAGGGGATGTGGTTAGACGACATCCTCATCTTTTCCCCCGCTTATTCACATCACCTAAAAGGTGTGAGTCCCTGACAGGGGACCCTCAAATGGGTCCCGGGGTGAAATTGGTTTGCATGGACCCTCGCTCTCATATGATGCAAAGGTGTAGAAAATTAAAGTGCGCACGAAAGTAAACAAACAGAATAATAAAGCCATAAATAAACATTTTCGAGTTAGGCCCTCTTTCTTAAAATTAAACAAGTTAAAATTAAGAATTTGGTCCCCAGCGGAGTCGCCATTCTGTGAGCCTTGATTTTAAACCCTACCCTATGTTGATTAAGTTGATCAGGATCTACTCGGGTTTTAGGTCCACTTATAGCCTATGATTAATAACTATGTCATATAACATTAATTATTAAAACCTAAGCTAGCTCACTGGAACCTATTATGAGTCGCCACCTAATTTTAACCTAGATCAAATTAGGAAAAGAGTGTTCGGGATCAGGGGCTCGATATTCGACTTAATTAGGGTTCAATTACTTTCATTACCCCTAGAAGTCGTTTTTCCTCTACTTAGTTTAATTACAGCTTATTATGACTTGTTTTAACCTAAGTGCGCACTTCTGATTTTTTTGTTTTTTTAACATTTTTGACAAAAAAATAAAGTAAAATTAAAACTACCTAAACTGGGGTTTCGGAGGCAGAATTAGGTCAAATTTTAACTATGTCCGTAGCCACGGACCTGATGTCCGAGACCATGGACCCCAATTGAATTATATGATTACGAAAACAGAACCAAATTAAAAATGCAAACTTGAAAAGTCGGGGCCACGGACAGGGTGTCCGTGGGCCCGGACATGTACTGGTAAAAACCCTAAAACTTGAAAAATTGAAAAAAAAATAAGAAATCCCGCCACCGTCCGTGGGTGTCCGTGGTCACGGACAATCCGTCCGTGGTCCGGACAATCCGTCCGTGTTCCAGGACCATGCGTCCGAGGTCACGGACCACCCACGGATAGTGGGTTGTTGATGGTTCCCGACGGTGTTTTCGGCTAAAAAATTATGGGTGTGTAGCCTGAAAGATTTCCAATATGTTAGTAATCAAAGATTCTCAATTTGAAGTTGAATTAAATATGAAGCTTAATGAACAAGTTAGTGAACATAGGCAAAGAAAAACGACAATTCAGAAACAGAAAGGAATTGTTTCGAGCCGTGGGGAATTAGAAAATCTGGGTTCCAACCTGTTTTACCTTCGGATTCGAGGTGTTTCTTCACATCGGGTGTCTTTTGGTGCTTCGCCGGAGTCGGTTCCGGTTTGGGTTCAAAACCAGCATCTGACTACTGGTTATTGGTGATGTTCTTCACGTTTCGGTGTTGTTTTGGTGAAGTTTTGAAGATGGATGATGTTGTGGGAGTTGGAAAAAGTGTTTTGGTGTTGATTTTGTGAGATTTCGATGGAATTTCGGGGCTCGGAAGTGTAAAAACGTGGGAAGGTTGTGATGGCTGTGTTTCTTGAAGTGTTAGGGTTCTTGAAGTTCTGATTTGATCAAGGGATAAGGCTCCTTATATAGGCTTCCTTAAAGATAGAAAAATCCGGTCAAAATCGAGATTTACCGACGTTTTAGCTTAAGGGCTTCCAAAAAGAATTTGACTATGAAATTTTAAACATGGATAAAGGATGGTATTTCTGATTTTTCTAAAGTGGAATCGAATTTTTTGGATATGGGAATATTTTTAAATTCAATTTCTTGTCAGATTCAATCAGAAATTGCTAGAAAATTATTGGAAATTTGAATAAATCAAAATTCCAACGCCATTATGCTTAAAATATCATCCCTTGTCATGGGTTAAAATTTCAAAGAATTTTTTATTGATTTGACCCTTCTTTGAAGGAGAGAGAAAGCTCATAGGGGGCTTAGGAGCCTTGAAAAATTATGAAAATGCCCCTGAAGATGACTAAGTTGTCCCTAGTACTCTAAAATGTGCCTATCGAACTGGGAACCCTCGCTACTTGACCAAACTAGCCTATTAGTAGAGACTCTCGTCCGGGGGGGGGGGGTTAAAATTTTGGGTATAACACCTTCCGTATCGAGTCCACAACCTATTGATTTATAAGCTTTATAAGTTGATGGTAAAACGCAAGTGGGAAAATTGATAACCAACACTGCTATATTGATAAACAACCATCATACGTTGTGTGCCTCTAATACACATTACTATCATATTACATGACGTTACAAGCTTAACACTTTCTAAAGGTAAGGTTCAGGCGTCCAGGTTTCCGGTGTGTGGCGTTGACCACCGCCGATGGTGCCGTATTCATCTTAATCTTCTTGATACCGTGATACAACATTCTTGACTCTCCCCCCATAATTAAGACATCTCCTGACCTAAGTACTAGTTTCTCTGAGGTCCACACGCTTCTGCTCGCTAAATAAGAATTCGGCGTCGTCACCAATGGACCAAGACACTACGGGCACTCCTAATTCGAGAGATTCCGCTGTCTCATCCTTATCTTGGTGTAAACCAAGTCGTCCACCTTCTTCGTAGAAGTTAATAATACAAAGGTCCGCTTCAAGTGTAGGAATTGGATCGGCTTCTAGTTGTTGCGCAATCTCTACAACTTGTGCGTTAACCACGTGAAATTCATCAGGTATTGCTGGTGGCGTTGCTCCGTCTTCCGCTCGTGTCTTCTGGTATGTCTTGGTATAAGGATTCCATTCCTTTCCCAAGCACATCATCTTCAGCTTCATCTTCACTCCACCGGGGAATTAGGGTGTGTAAAATCCTCCTGGACCCGCTCCTAGTTCATTGCATCGTCGGATGATGGAAATTTGCCCTTCGGGTGTCAGGTATCCCTTTAATAAAATCATACCTGGTCGGATGACCTGACACTGCTTGTTGGTGATGTGGTGAGTGATGAGGTCGGCTTCTTCGGGGAGTGGGCTTGAAGGGATTGGGTTACAGATATGGAAAGTTCCTATGGTGGTGAATTGTATTTAACGTGAGTTCTAGTTTTAAACTAGTCCGGTTCATGCTCAATTCATACATGGATTTCTACGTTATTCAAGTATTCACTCAAGCAAACAATTCAACATTTAGACATGCTCTCGAGGATCAATGGTGTTCGGAAGTACCTAAGCTGGACTTAGTACCGGTCCCGTCACGATCGATGATATGCAAGGCCGGCTGCCTCTACGGTGCGCCCTTCTGAGCACCTCGGGACCCCTGTCCCTGTGAGGTCTGCTGGGCTTGTGCATCGCCGGATGCAACCTCCTTGCCTTCTCTTTGTTTGTAGCCTTGGAAATTGCCCCTGGGCTTGGGCTTGTTCGGGCACTCGAAAGAACGGTGACCCATTTGGCTCACTCATAGCACCTCACTTCCTTCCTCAGGCAATCTACGCCGGGGTGGTTCTTCCCGCATGTCCTGTAGTGGTAGTACCGGCATCCCGAGTGGGCCTTACTGTAGTCAGGTCCAGAACCTGAGGTTCGAGTGTTAACAACAAACATTGTGATTATACTAATTCGCACGGGTACAAATTTAGTTCGGTGTCTTACCCTTAGGTGGGTGAGATCTTAGTGGCTTTGCAGCCACTGGTGTAAGATAGGTCAGCTGTAACTACTTAGCTGTCTTGCCCTTCTCAGCCTGGGCACTGCTTTCAATGGGGGTGTTCTTTTGGTTTTGATGGAAGTGCTTCCCCTTCCTCTTCTTCCAAGCCTTGGTTTGATGTGACTCCTCTGAGCCAACATTCTTGGAGTTAGACTTGCGCTTGAACGCATTCTCTTCGTCCCTTAGCTGGACGGTAATTTAAACCCGTGAGGCGGCATGGTAACACTCCTGAGGTTCTCGGGTGTTAGAGAGCGTATTTCTCATAACAAGTTACTATTTAATATGAACAATGGCATAATGGGTTCGAATTAAGATTTACCTGGAGGGAGGTAAAGCGGTGTAACCCATGCCGTACCGGAGGCGATGGCTCAGGCCGCCATAGAAGCGGTCGACCAACACCTGTCCGGT
Source organism: Limonium bicolor (assembly GCA_023374045.1). NCBI lineage: Eukaryota > Viridiplantae > Streptophyta > Magnoliopsida > Caryophyllales > Plumbaginaceae > Limonium > Limonium bicolor. The sequence goes on along the minus strand of CM041777.1, from coordinate 92,294,611 downwards.
GTACCCCAAGTCAGGTAGTAGACGGAGGATAGAGGTGAAGGTTTGTAGTACTCATCGACGGTTATCTTATCCGTCATATTCAAAGCGTCAAGCTTCAAGCGCTTCTTGGTCATAACGTGTTCAGGATAGTATTTTGATCTGAGGAGGGAGGTGTAAGCTTCTCAGTCGAAGGTTGGATCGGCGGTGTGCTTGGCCTTAACGAGTTTCCACCAATCCATGGCAGCATCTTTGAGCTAGTAAGCGACTACCCTCACTCGAACTCCAGCAGGAGCTTCGAGAGTCTCGAATGTCGTCTCCATTTCAACAATGTAAGCCTCTAGCTTGGCAAGGTCGCTCTCGCCTCTGAAGCAAGGAGGTCGGAGATCTGCGACGGCCTTTACCCAATTTACCTCTTGGGTTGCGGTGGGTCAGGCTGTTGTTGCTGTTGTTGGTTCTATTGGTCTTGTTGGGTTTGTTGTACAACCGCGATTACTTGAGGTAGCATCTGTGCTACAGTGGCAGCTACGATTTCAGCTATCGTCTGCGCGCCGGGTCCCTCAGCGGACCCTCCACAGGCTCCGCCACTGCCGCGTCCTCCGCCTGACATCTGAATAATCAACATTTACATTAGGTACTGTGACCAACTGGTCTTGAATTTAAACAGTTGTATCGTCCTTTAGGACGTTAAGGGGTATCCGTAATCGTTACGATCATTCAAGGTTAGGTTCCTAATCCCCCGTTGTAAAACGGTTTGTAATCCTAACTCGGTAATCACTACACTTGGTAATTCTCGGCTATCAGAGCAACACTTCGCTCTGATACCACTTTTTGTAACACCCCTACCGCTAATCCCCTAAATATCTCCTAAACGTCACGGTCTCTAATCTAATCGCAGCGGACTAATCAAACTAAGTAGCGGGTGATACACGCCGTTAGCCGCCCATACGACTAACTAGGCCTCAATCAAACAAATAGTACGGTCTGATAGCAAGAAATACCAAGTTACCACTTGCAACTTCAAACAGCTCCAACAATCCTTAAACAAATCCCAACGATACATACATCCTTGTTTCCCCACATCAATATCCAAAAAGTGATTACCGAGACTAAGAGTTTAATTCACAAATTATAGTCGTTCACAAGTCTATCAAAAGTGCTAAGGGTTTACATCTAGCCATATCTCAAATGTTTACAATTCCCAAATCCAAAAAGGTGTACCACATGGCTCACCGGCTACAAGTCCTAACCGTGTACAACTCCGTACACCAATCAAAATAACTAGCCTATCAACAAGAAGCATCTTGGTCATTTCCGACCCGTAAACCATCTCGAGTTCCTGCAATAAAAACAGTGCCCCAAGGGGCTCAGCAAAAACTGCATATGACTTCCGCATACCCCGCGTGCTAGCGGGGGTACGCCAACTAATTGGTCTCCAACATGCGGTTTGTGTTGTAATAACAACATGCTAATATAATTGAAAGCATAAGCAAGCATGTCAACATACAATCAAGGCATATCAATCAAGGCACAAATCTAACAATCATCAACCAAGGTTCAATCTCAATCAAGCTTCATAATGGGTTAGCCTAATTACCATCCGGGTTAATCGGATGTTATTATCTCATTACTCAAGGTCATCAATTCAAACAAGTCAAAGTATTACTCAATCAAATTTCCTCCTCTTATCAATTCTCAATTCAAGTCGGTATGACCTCCGGGCAGGGACAAGACTATCCCACCACGGGCTTAAGGTGGCCCACTTAACCAGGTTGCTACCCATTTAAGGGGTTTGGACCATGGAAAAGATTATAGTCAGGACTGGGTAAACAATCTCTCTTATAACCTCATCCTCACGCGTGGCCGAAACTATATCGGACTTCTCAAATTCTCCCAATTTCTCAATTCCAAATTCTTAATGTTAGTGTGTTAGATGGTGAGGGAGTTAGTGAGAAGCCACAAACAAACAATCAAGCTTCCACAATCAATCAACCAAACACTTCAACAAGCCAACATAGCTTCAAAACTCAATCACCGACCAACCAAGGCATAACAATTACAATATATTGGAAAGTGCGATAAATCGATTACATGCTTTTATCTTGTTAGGTGGTTGCACATAAACACACAAACAAACAAGCCGAGGTAACCTCGTTAGGATACAGGGCATGAGGAAATCATACCGTGCACCGTCGATCTCGGACTTTTGTTCTCCTTCGGGATTCGAATATCCGGGTCCTATAACATATCACGAAGTCGTATGGTTAATTACCTTTAATTAACCTAGCTCGTTTCATCTTTAATGTCTCCCGACCTGTAATACCTAATTCATGGTATTTTAACTTCCACACTTAAGTTATTTGCCTTACATTATTTCTTCAACTTGTTCAAGCCCTTAATAACCCTTAAACATCATTAATCAAGTCCTAATTATCTTATAAATCCATTACCAAACCAATCCCCATCTTAAAATGCAAGTTATACAAGTTTTAACACACTTTTAGGTTGGTCCAGGACTTTATAAGGGACTTAAGTCCCGGACCAGAGTTGAACTGCACTCTCGGCCAATTTTTGTATGTGGTCCGGGACCTTAGCAGGGACCTAAGTCCCGCACCAAACTCGACTGAACTCTGGGTGGTAAATAATGGGGTGGTCCGGGTCTTTAGCAACAAGCTAAGTCCCGGACCAATGTAAGGGGTATATCTCGGCCAAAAATTAAGCATGGTCCGGGACCTTGAAAGGGGACCAAGTCCCAGCCTAGTTCATGAGTGAAGTTTCGGCAATTTTATTAGGGTGGTCGGGGACTTCCTCAGGGGCCTAAGTCCCGGACCATAGCAGGTTTTTCACATTTTAACATTTTCAAATTCAGTTTTGAACCATTACTTTTCCCATTCTTTCCCCAATCTTACCCATTTATAATCTATATGTTTTAACACTTAATTACTCACCTA